>CM058230.1:99296438-99727035 GCA_030180135.1 Orychophragmus violaceus | reverse complement strand
CGTGTGGACCACTATCCATCCAAAAATAACATTTCGATTGGCTACTTCCTATCCTTGTAAGCTGTCTAGCATGTGATGATAATCGTGGTAGTGTGCACGAATGGTCGATACATAGTAGAACTCTTGACCACCTTCTGTTCATCAGAAGCGTCTAGCATGTGATATAATCGTGGTAGTGTCCACGAATAGTCGATACATAGTAAACACAATTTTTAATATTTTCGATCGTACTTTGTGTCCCAGATTCACAATCATGTGAACTCTTGACCACTTTCTGTTCATCCGAAGCGTTTAACATGTGACATAATCGTGGTAGTGTCCACGAATAATCGATACATAGTAGAATTCTTGACCACCTTTTGTCAATCAGAAGCGTCTAGCATGTGATATAATCGTGGTAGTGTCCACGAATAGTCAATACATAATAAAACACTTTTAATCGTGGTAGTGTTCACGAATAATCGATACATAGTAGAACTCTTGACCATCTTATGTTCATCAGAAGCGTCTAGGATGTGATATAATCGTGGTAGTGTCCACGAATAGTCGATACATAGTAGAACTCTTGACCACCTTCTGTTCATCAGAAGCGTTTAGCATGTGATATAATCGTGGGTAGTGTCCATGAATAGTCGATAAATAATAAAACAGTTTTAATCGTGGTAGTGTCTACGAATAATCGATACATAGTAGAACTCTTGACCACCATATGTTCATCAGAAGCGTCTAGCATGTGATATAATCGTGGTAGTGTCCACGAATAGTCGATACATAGTAGAACTCTTGGCCACCTTATGTTCATCAGAATCGTCTCGCATGTGATATAATCGTGGTAGTGTCCACGAATAGTCGATACATAGTAAACACTTTTAAATATTTTCGATTGGCCACTTCCTACCTATGGTAAGCATCTTGCATGTTATATGATCGTGGTAGTATCCACGAATAGCAGATATTGCGGACATCTAGTCTAAACTGTCCATTCGCAATTTCCGTATTAAGTCCAAATTTTTTTTTTTAATTCCGGTATATCAACCGACTTAATCTCTATTCTGGCGGTCTATATGGCCGGAAACTTCAACTCCGCCATCCTATCCACCGTCAAAAAATGAGGGGTGAAAATAAAGGTAAATTAAGAAAGAGAGTGAATAGAGAAAAGAAAGGGAAAAAAAAACGAATGGATAGAAGGGATAGACGTGGAATCCCTATCCATCCATGGAGATTTCATGCGTCTGAGGGAAAATTGGACTTTATGACGCCTAGAAAACATAATAAGATACAAATTTGCACAAACTTTTATAAAAATACAAATTGCTATTAATGTTTTAAAAAGATACATTGGGTGCAATTAACTCTTTAAAAGTTTCTAAAAAAATTTCAAAGTCCAACTTCCTCTATTTTTTCTCCACCGTGAGTATTTTTTTAAAGCCAAGAATATGTTACTTTTAATTTTTTTTTTAAAGTCACAACCCTTAAAGTTACCATCAATTTTTTTTTAATAGTCTAAAGTAAAAGTTATACACAAGTCAACACCTCTTCCACTTTCCGAATCCGAATCCACCTCAGATCTCCCCTGTCTGAATCCACTGTTGGCTCTCCTTCTGTCTGAATCCACCGTCGTATCTCTCTCGTCTCCATTCGCAGTTGATCTCGAGTTTAAACCGACGCCGACTCTCTCTCGTCTCCACTCGCCGTTTCTCTCAAAGTTTGCACGCCTTCCAATGCCTATGAGGAAATTCTCTGGCTTGAGATATCATGGCATAGTCGGTGAAATCTCCGTGGAAATCTCTAGTTCTATTCCGTAATCTCATTGTATTGGAGATAGACTCGATATGAGCTTATCTTTATGATGATATTATGTTAATCTCATTAGGTTTAGGAATCCTTACGTTTAGGAATATTTCCTTATTGCGAATCCTTATCAATCTCTTTGTAATCACTATATATGGACCTAAAGGTCTCATAATAAACAATACATTCTATTTTATTATATGGTATCAGAGCCAAAGATTCTTTGACCTAGATCTCTTTCGCTTTTCATACCACTTTTCGTACTACCCTACTCGACATTATGTCGACCAATAGTTCCCCCACCGACGAATCCCAAACCGTCGGCACCTCTTCCTCCATATACACTCTACATCACTCCGACAATCCAAGAGCACCTATCACTCCGGTTTAGTTGCGAAAAGATAACTATTGTGGGCAACAGAATTCTGGAATTCGTTACAAGCGAAACAGAAAATAAGGCTTATTGATGGCTTTGTCGTCAAACCAGCCTCTAATCCGGAACTCGCCAAGTGGACTGCGGCAAACTCTATGACCGTTGGATGGATGCGTACCTCCATCGACTCTAAGCTGCGTTCCACCGTTTATCATATACTTGATGCTCTCAAACTCTGGGAATCACTGAAATCTTGGTTTTCCGTCAAAAATGGAGTACGAAAGCATCTTTTTATGGATGAAATTATGAATTGCAAGCAAGACGGATAAACCATTTTGGAGTACTTTGGCCGTCTTGCTAAATTGTGGGATGAATATAACCCCATCACATCTTCTTGCGTGTGTACCTGCGACGCCTCTACTACACTCGAACAAGAAAAAGAGGAAGCACGGGTTCACAAATTTATTTTCGGACTAGATGAGGCTCGATTTAGCTCGATTCGATCTCAGATCATCGAAGAAGACCTTACCTCCACTCACTTCTGTTTACTCAAGGATTATTCGTGAAGAACAACATATTCTTACAATGCGGTCTAAGGAGATTAAACACGAAGCTATCGGATTTGCAGCTCAGACCGAACCTTCGTCACAACAACTCGTCGCAAATACAACAAACAAGCCTCGCGATCCAAATCGTTTCTGTTCACACTGCAATCGGAAGGGCCATGACAAGAACGAATACTTTGCTCTTCATGGTTATCCTGATTGGTGGTACGAGCAACAGCAACAAATCAAAGAAACCCATATCGGAAACAACAACTCAACGACGCGGGGTCATGGTCGCGGTTCGTCTAGAGGTCGTGGTCGTGCGAACAACTCTCGTGCTGAAAAAACAGATTCGGCGCCTTCCACAAACGTTTCCACATATCAGTTAGCTGCTCTTCTCAATCTAATCCAAAACTCTAAACTTCAGCTCTCCACGGAACGTCTTTCGGGTAAAACAAAACTAACTGATGTTGTTATCGACACTGGAGCCTCTTATCATATGACTGGTGACTGGAGACTTCTTCATGATATACGAGAGATCACGTCCTCTTCGGTTACTTTTCCGAATGGACGAAAATCCACAGCTATACAATCCGGCACACTAAGACTTAACAACGATTATTCTTTACACAATGTTCTTTAAGCCCCGGATTTTCAATGCACTCTTATCTCTGTATCCAAGCTGCTAAAACAGACTGGTGGTTGATATATCGTGGTTTTTAGGGCTTTTGACCATGGTATATGTCTTTGTTATCGAGTCTTTTAGTGTATTTTGGTGTCCTTTTATGTGTTTTACAGGTCTAGGTATGTTTGGAGCACATTTGGACATTATGACGCATTCTGGAGCTGTTTGGAGCATTTGTGCGAGAAGAAGAAGTGAGAGTCGATTTTGGATGCTGTGTCGATCGACACACATCAACATCGATTGACACATATGCGAGTCAGACAATTCTCGCCGGATTAGTGAAGACTTTGGATATTTGCAGCTTGGCCAAGAAGTTTCTCATAATTATAAAGAAGCCCAAATCGTGTTTATTTATTATATTAAGGGTTTTAAGCCGTTGTTTAGGCTAAGTTTTATTCTATTAGAGATTGAGAGATTTTGGGGCTGGTCTTGTACTCGACAGAGAAGAGATTTCGAACCCCTGTTTCTTTACTTCTTTTATGATATTCAGTATTCTATTCATTATGATTTATGTTTCATTGATCAAGTTTGAGTAGTTTACTTGTTAGGTTTAAGGATTCTCATTAGGGATTTCATGGAATTATAGGTTAATCAATCTGTAGGGATTCATACTTTCTAGTTCTTCATCTAGGGTTGTTCTTAATGCTTAATCTGAATTAGCTACCCAGATTTATGATGTTAGGTTGATTTCCGCAACGACAGTTGGTTAATTAACTAGAAAGAACCTAGATGAGCAATTGAACTATTCGCAAAGAAATTTGGATTAGGGAAATTGTGAATGAAAGAACCTGAGATTAATGCATGTTTAGGATCTCTAGAACTCGCAACGAAAGTTGGTTTGCTAGGTTGCTAGACATAGATAATACTCGCAACGAAAGTTGGTTTCTTATGCTTCTGTGATTCTAGTTCTAGAACAGTTCTTAATTTGATCCTGGTTGATTGATTAGCATGTGTTCCTGATTTCCTGAGAACTCCCTTGACCTGACGCTTCGCTTGATTGATTTACAACCGTTTGATTTACTTTCTTGCACTTGTTTACTGCTTATTTTCTGCTGCTGCTTAGCTTAATTCGACCTCTATAGTCTATCGTAAGATTCTTGAGTCTCTGTGGATTCGATACCCTATATACTACTAGTCACGTCTGTGCACTTGCAGTGTAACTCTAGGGATTAAAACTCTGAGCATATCAAGTTTTTGGCGCCGTTGCCGGGTACTATTTTGAGTCTTCGATAGATTTGAGTTTAGAATTTAGACTAGGCTTTTCGTTTTTTTATTATGCTAATTTTATTTTCTGTTTTTCTTGCGCTTCAGGTACGACAGAAATCGCCCTGCGTCGATCGACACCTACTTGGCATCGATCGACACAATCCGCGATTAGCATCAATCGACTCTCTCTTTCATCGATCGACACACTTGCGTGAACGAATACATTTTATGCCTGATCGTACACTGAGGAGTGATCCGGACAAGAAGCTCGTGAATCTCGGACTTGAGGAGCTTGCAAGGTTAGAAAGAGAGAACATGAAAGCTCAGAAACCAGTTAAGATGGCAAATCCAGTTGCTGTGATACTGATTTGGGATGCTGAAGCTGTTCTGAGAGATAGAGAGAACCATGTCTGCAATGAGCATGGACATTGGCTGGATGACGAAGGTAATGTCATTCCTGAACCTCCGACGCAGATTGTTCAGCCTGATGGAGAAGCTAAAGGTCAAGGAGCATGTGGACAAGGAAATCCACAACCAGAAGCGCCACCTAGAGCACCAGAGCCTCCTGCTATGAGGACACTAGCTTATTACAACATGCCTGATGAGTTCTATGCTAACAGGTCTGCTATTGTACCTCCTGCTTTTGCACAAAATGACTTTGAGCTGAAGACTTCATACTATACGCTTGTGGGACATCACCTCTTTCATGGACTCCCACATGAGCAACCTATGGATCACATAGAGAACTTTGAGTCTTTAGTCACTGGAATGAAGCATAATGGAGTGAGCTATGACTTCCTGCACTGTAAGCTTTTTCCTCACTCTCTTGGAGGAGAAGCTGTTAATCTGGCTGAAGCAGATTCCACCTGGACTCTGACTACTTGGGATGCAGTTAAGAGGAAGTTTCTGAGGAACTTCTATGATGATGCTAGATCTGATCAGCTTAGACAGGATCTCTAGACATTCAAGCAAGGACCTACATAGGCCCTGAAAGCAGCTTGGAGGTTTATATGTACCAGAAGTTTATTTCTCTGTGCTGTAGAGGAGTCATATGGCTCTAGATGCTGCTAGCAATGAAAATTTCAATACCAAATCTCCTGAGCAAGCTAAGGAGCTGATTGAGAACTTGGTGTCTAGTAACAGCACTAAGAATGCTGATTTGGAGAGGCAGAAATCTGGTGGGAAAGCAGATAGCTCACAGATAGCTGAGATGAGGAACATGATTGATTATGTTCATAGCATCTTACTTGGGAAGAAGCTAGATGTTCAGGAGACTGAGGACGTCAATTACATAGCTGGAGCTGGTTATCAGGGTCAGAGGTATGGAAATCAGCAGGGACAGACTTCTAGTTTCACACCAAAGTATGCATTTCAGAGACCCTTTCAGCAGAATAGCTCATTCTCCAGAGATTATGGTTCTTCTTCATATCAGACTCCTCCTTCACAAAATGAGCAATCTGATAAGATGATGGGTCTGTTGGAACAGCTCTTGGAAGGTCAACAGAAGAGTACAATGGACTTCAATGGAAAGATAGATGCTCTGTACCTTGATTTGAATGGGAAGATTGAGTCTCTGAGCACTCATGTGAAGAAGCTAGAGGTTCAGGTTCAACAGACTGCTGGAGCAAGCGCAAAGGCAAAATGAAGCTGGAAGAACTGAGCAGAAGCAATTCGTCAATGCTAGTCATTGCAGAGAATGAAGTTGATTTGACATATAAGGAAGAAGACATCACTGCTGATTTTCTTGATGAACTTATCTCTGTCTGCGCCGAGCATCGATCGACACACCAATTGGTGTCGATCGACGCATACCCGATACAAAGGATGAATATGCTCTTAATCGCCTGTGTTGATCGACACTCCTATTGCATCGATCGACACTGATCGCAGACGGAGTGCAGAAACCTGCAACAGTCCATGAGCGAGTCTATAAGCCTCCTGTACCCTATCCTAAGGCTCTTACGAGGTCCAAAAAGGAGATAGATGAAGCTAATTGCAAATAGTGATAAATAAGAAGCTGACTCAGATCTCACTAGCTGATGCTCTAAAGAAACACCCTTCTCTGCAGAGATATGCGAAGAAGATGATCTCTACTGATGGAGATTTGACAGAAGAGGTGTTGTTTCTATCCAAGCAAGTCAGTGCAGTGCTGCAGAACCAGATTCCAGAGAAGCTTCCAGACCCATGAGTCTTTGTGCTAGACTGTTCCATCTTTAAGGACAACTTCAAGCGTTCTCTGTGTGACTTAGGATCTGGTGTGAATCTCATGCCATACTCTGTGGCTGTGAGATTGGGACTGATGGATTTCCAGCCTACTAGGATCTCTCTTATCCTAGCTGATCGATCGAAGAGGTTTCCAGAAGGAGTTCTTGAGGACATTCCTATCAGAGTTGGAGACTACTTGATTCCAACAGACTTTGTGGTGCTGAAGTATGCGGTTGAACCGGATGATCCTTTGCTGCTTGGTAGATCCTTCTTAGCTACTGCTGGAGCAGTGATTGATGTGAGACGTGGTCTGATTGATCTCCACCTGGGAGATAAGCCTTTGCAGTTCAAGATGGATAAGCTGCAGAGATCCACCATTGATGGACAGAGCTTCAGTGTTGAAGTGGAGCCTGAGATTCAGATTGGAGAAGAGAAGATGGCGGTTCATCCTGAACCTGCTCTAACATCTTCAGAGCCTGCAACTGCTCATAAGCAGAAAGCTCCAAACATCTCATCTCCACCAAAGCAAAGGTATGACTGCTCTAAACTTAGACCTCCTAATCCATCAGCTGTGAATGCAGGAAAACGCAGTATCCCACCCACGCTTCGCTCCCACCCTGGTTCCATTCGCTCATTCCTTGGGAGATCTCATGATCCCACTGCTTATATACCACCTTGGATGAGGAGACATTCACAAAGGCACTCCAAGCCTCTGCTGAATCCACCATAAGTCCGATCTCCTTCCCATAGTCAAAATACTGACTTAAAACAAGCGCTGAGTGGGAGGCAACCCACTAGTAGGTCTGTTCTTTCTTTATTTTTTCGTTTTGGTTTTGTTTACTTTGATTTTTTCTTGTTTTGGTGTGTTCAAGGCGTGAGAACAGGTCAAAATCGCCATGCATCGATCGACACAGTCCTGAGTGTCGATCGACGCAGAGGTCACATACGGTTTACTTTTGCTGTAATGATTGCGGTTGTGATAGCGGTATACTTTAAACCGCGGAACGAGCAAATACGACAAGTGTCGATCGACACTCATGTGGCATCGATCGACAAAAGCTGACGACATGTAAGTGCTATGACTTTTTCAGACTCTATTCATTCTGATTCTTGTTCTCACCGAGCCCAAGCTTCTATAACACTGCGGACAATGTTGTTTGTGTGGGAGAGGTAGCTACTGACGCACCGTTTTATGTTTTTCTTAGAGTCAGTCCAATCTGTTTTATTGAGTCAAATTGAGTAGGAAACAAAGACTTTTTGAGGAGATCACCACACTTGCAGAAACCTAAGTGACCATTGGATGAGTCTGCAGATTATCTATGACTATTAGAAAACCCCACACAAATCAGCCTACTGAGGACACCCATATAACTTCAGGTATTCAGAGAATCTATTACCGACTTCACACTTAGCTTGACTTAATTTTTCTCACCTAGGGGCTTGGTATACTTTGAGTCGGATTCCTCTGTTAGTTCTGACACAACTTGTAAAACTGTCCAAGTATGGTTCCCTTCTCCCCTTCCTTAAAGTAAAAAAAGAAGAGATAAATTGCAGATAAGCAAGTAGCTTCGAAGTGGTCGCGGGAGTGGTAGAGACCCCTATTACCTCCTGTGCATCCATAGAATGTGTCCAAAGTACACCCGAATGCAGGAAGAGCACTGATAAAAAATAAAATGATACCCAGTGGGGAAAAATCTGGTGCTAAGGAAGGGAAAAGAGAAGAAAGGAACCAGAAAATGATAGTTGAGTGTGTTGGAATTGTGTCCAGTAATCTCGGTACTGTCTCTAGAAAGTAAGAGTATGTCAATGATCAGACATAAGTCATATAATACTGGGGGTCATGATGACTTGCTAGAGTCCGCTCATGATCTATAAGTCTTGGACTTATTGCCTTTATTATATGATCCCATATGGGTCACACGCCTAAGCTAACAGGAAAATGTGTTGGAACGGCTTAGCAGAAGTACGACAAAAGTGCCAGGCATTTGTCGTACTAAGAGAGAAAGATTAATGGGTCTGATTAAATGGGATTTAATCAGATTGGTGTTTTGGGCCCATAAGCCCAAAAGGGAAAGAGAAGGCTTTTAATAAACTAAAAGCCAAATCTTTTTCTCCTAACCCTAGCCCCTAGCGCCGATTCTCCTCTCTCCCTGCGCCTCCCACCAGCTCGGTCTAGCAGCCGTTTTCTGTGATCGCGTGTGTGAACCTTTGGAGGATTCATCCCTCGGTGCATCTTTCTGATCTCTGACCTGTTCTATTCCTTCCGCTGCAACAAACAGGTAAAAGGTGAGATCATCTAATGTTTCTAATCAAGAGAACCTAGATCTGTATGTTTAGGTTGATATGAATCTGTGAATTACATCAGGATCATCTAAACAGTTCCTTCAGTGGTATCAGAGCCATTGGTTCTTAGGATTTCTTGTTTTAGATTCATGTTTAGGTTGTCTAATCTGTTTAGAAGTGTTTTGAATCATTACTGATAAGATAAATGACTTAAGAAACAAATTTTGAATCCTAAACACACTAAAGAAATCGCAAACCGAGCTATATGACTCGGGTTTGTGATCGGCTGACGAGTTTTGATGCATGGATCGATCCATGATCGATCGCATGATCGACCGAGAGCCAGCGTGAGAGCGGCAGCCGGACGGAATGATCGAGCGGATCGGATCATGCGATCGCGATCGCTTCCCGTTCGTCCCGGCGTCCCGATCGTTTCCTGCTTGGCGTGGAACGATCGCGGCTCTCCCGCATGACCCGAGCAAACCGAATGATCGTCCCGATCACGCAGCCAAACCGTCCCGATCACGTCTCGGCCAAGCATGATGGCTTGCGGCTTGGACAAGTCTCGACCGGTTAGGGTTTTGGGTGTGATGGGCCGGTTCGATTTCGGTTAGGAGGTTCAGTTCAAAACTTAATTAAAATTGATTCGTTCTGGTTTAATAAACAGATTTAATAAATTTTATTAAGTCTGGTTAAACCGGGATAAGAAATCCAATGTCGAAAGAAATATTGGATTTAGTGCCTAAACCAGGAATTTCTAATTTGATTTGGTTGGACCAAATAAATTGAGAAATTCCGGTTTAGTAAATAACCGGTTGACAATTGTGGTCATCGTAGTAATTAAAATTTGGTTAGACCAATTTTAATGAACCAGACCGGTTATGTCAAATAATTGGACAATTGGGTCATGTCTTGGACATGGACCAATTCTTGGGCCTCGGGCCAAGAAGTTAAAACAATTGGGCCAATTATTTGAGTCTTTCTTCAGATCAATTTAAAATTTATTTTATAAAATTATAAAGTCGATTTTAAATTAAAGTTTTCGAAATTTTGAAGTTAGAAAGTTTCTTAAAATAGAAATTTCTGAATTTGCGGGTTTTGGATTTTAAGAAATTTCTAAAGTTAGAAAGTTTCCGTTTTTAGAAAGTTTCCAATTTTAGAAAGTTTCCAAAAATAGTAGGTTTCCAGAAATAGAAAGTTTCCCGAAATAGTAATCTTCTATTTTGGGAATGAATTTTAATAAACCTACGAACCTCAAATAATATCAAGCGTTGGATGTCTTGTCCAGGCTATGTCAGCTGTCAAAGCCCATTCAATTGTATTCATGGCCTTACAGTGTGAGGGTGTCTACTTTTGCGTGGGTAAGACGGTTTGTGATTCATAAATGTCATTGGGAGTCCCAGACATTAATGATTACATGACTGTATAGTCTGGTTTTCTTGACTAGGCCATCGGGAGTCCCGGGCCTTGAGACATCAGAGTGGATTGGGCCTCTGGCCCAGATTCACAACCAAGAGTTATATCACGGATATAATTAGCCGACTTAGGGCTTACCGATATAAGCTAAGGATGGGTGACGGCCAGTGGCCCACTTTAATCTTAGTTATATGTGGATCTTGGAATCATTATATTCTATTGAGGGTAACTTAGGTTATTGAATATAATGCGTGATTAATCATATTAATTTTAATACGAGATTAGTCATTTTGAACATAATAACTAATAACCTTTTTATTTATATATTTCAGATATGACTACTACAAGCACACAAAACACATTCTCGATCCGGTCTGTTCTCGAGAAGGAGAAGCTGACTGGAACGAACTTCCTTACATGGTCAAGGAACTTGAGGCTGGTCCTCAAGCAGGAGAAGAAGGATTATGTCCTTCGTGATCCCCTCCCCGAGAGGCCTCTTGCCAATGCTGCCAGGACTCTGCACAATGCTTGGGAAAAGCATTCGTCAGATGAAAATGATGTCTATTGCCTGATGTTGGTGACAATGACTCCTGAGCTGCAAAAACAGTTCGAAAGTGTATTGTCTCCCATCGAGATAATGGCAAGCCTGAAATCGCTTTTTCAGGAGCAGGCTAGGACTGAGAGGTTCCAGACAGTTAAGAACCTCTTGGACTGTAAGTTGGCTGCGAATGCGGCAGTGAGTCCTCATGTCTTGAAGATGATGGGTTATCTCGATCATCTTCAGAAACTCGACTGCCCAATCAGCCAGGAACTTGCCTGCGACATCATTCTGCAGTCTTTACCTGCAAGCTATGATCAGTTCATTCTGAACTTTAACATGCATGGCTTGAGTAAGACACTACCTGAGCTTCACGGAATGCTCAAGACTGCAGAGCCCAACTTGAGGAAAACCGCCAAGGACCCCAATGTGCTTATGGTGCAAAAGGGCAAGGGGTTTAAGAAATCCTCTGCTAAGGATAAGGGAGCGGCCAAGGCTGTCCAAGTCGCGGACAAGGACACGCCAAAGCCCAAGCCCAAGTCCAAGGCTGGGCCTACTGACATGTGCAGGTTCTGCAAAGAACTGGGGCATTGGAGAAGAGATTGTAAGAAATTCCAGGAAGGTCTAAAGGAATTGAAGAAGAAGACTTTCGAGACTTCTTCATCAGGTATTTTTGTTATAGAAGTTAATACAACTACTTCTGATAATACCTCATGGGTCATGGATACTGGTTGTGGGGCTCATATTTGTACTAATATGCAGGCACTCAGCAACAGTAGAAGGCTGAAGCAAGGACAAGTGGAGCTACGAGTTGGGAATGGAGTGAAAGTTTCAGCACTAGCTGTAGGCACATACTTGTTGTCTTTACCTTCGGGATTGATTTTAGAACTGAATAATTGTTATTTTGTACCTGCTATAAGCAGAAATATTATTTCAATTTCTTTGTTGGATTTGGAAGGTTATGATTTTTCAGTTAAGAATAAATTATGTTCCTTCAATCGCAACAATTTGTTCTATGGTTCTGCCCCTCTTTCGAATGGGCTTTACATACTCGATCAATCCGCGCCAATATATAACATTAATACAAAACGGTTTAAACCTAATGAGGAAAACCGAACGTTTCTATGGCATTGTCGTTTAGGGCACATCAGCGAGAAACGCATCAAGAGGCTCCATTCGAATGGACTTCTTGGCTCATTTGACTTTGAGTCATGTGAGAAATGCGAATCCTGCATGATGGGCAAAATGACACGGGCCCCCTTTAATAAACCTAACGAGAGGGCCAGTGACTTATTGGGCCTGATACACACTGATGTGTGTGGCCCAATGTCCACAAATGCAAGAGGAAACTATCAGTACTTCATTACCTTCACTGATGATTTCAGTAGGTATGGATATGTTTATTTGATGAAACATAAGTCTGAATCTTTTGAAAAGTTCAGAGAATTCCAAAATGAAGTACAGAACCAACTTGGCAAAAGCATTAAGGCTCTTCGGTCCGACCGAGGAGGAGAATACTTAAGCCAGGAATTCATTGATCATCTGAGAGAGTGTGGGATCGTATCCCAGCTCACTCCTCCTGGAACACCTCAATGGAATGGTGTGTCTGAGAGGAGAAATCGGACCTTATTGGATATGGTTCGATCTATGATGAGTCACACAGACCTTCCAATATCCCTTTGGGGATATGCTCTGCTAACAGCAGTGTTCACTCTAAATAGAGCGCCATCAAAAGCAGTAGCAAAGACACCATATGAATTATGGACTGGAGAAGCTCCAGTGCTGTCTTATCTCAGAATTTGGGGTTGTGAGGCCTACGTCAAGAGATTGATCTCAGACAAGCTTACACCAAAATCTGACAAATGCTACTTCATTGGTTATCCACGGGAAACCAAGGCTTATTACTTCTATCTACGTTCCGAGAACAAGATTTTTGTTGCCCGGGATTGTAACTTTCTTGAGAGGGAGTTTCTCTCTAAGAAAGACAGTGGGAGTAAGGTACTGCTTGAAGAAATTCAAGATGAACAGGATACTGCTCAACCTAATGAGGAAGAGCAGGAGGAGGCCCTACAAGAAATTGTAGAGCCTGAACCTGTGGTACCTGAAGTTCGAAGATCCGGGAGGATCCGTCACGAACCCGAGAGATATCAAGGGTTCCTCGTGACTGACTGTCATGATCTTCTGATCATTGATGGTGATGAACCATCGAACTTCAATCAAGCCATGATGGGCCCAGATTCCTCTAAGTGGCGCAAGGCCACTGATTCCGAAATGGACTCCATGTCGGTCAACCAAGTGTTTTCGTTGGTTGACTTACCCGCTGGTGTAAAAGCCATCGAGTGCAAATGGATCTTCAAGAAGAAGATTGACGTGGATGGAAATGTCCAGATTTATAAAGCCAGGTTGGTGGCAAAAGGTTTCAGACAAGTTCACGGTGTGGATTACGATGAAACCTATTCACCAGTGGCTATGATGAAATCTATTCGGATTCTACTAGCAACTGCAGCTTTTCATGATTATGAAATTTGGCAGATGGACGTGAAAACCGCCTTCCTGAATGGTATTCTGGAAGAGGATGTGTATATGACACAACCTGACGGTTACATAGATCCAAAGAATGCTGGGAAAGTATGCAAGCTTCATAAGTCCATTTATGGATTGAAGCAAGCATCGAGGAGCTGGAATCTTCGTTTTGATGAAGCGATCAAGCAATTTGACTTCATCAGAAACGAAGAAGAACAATGCGTGTATAAGAAAACTAGTGGGAGCAAGATAGTGTTTCTTATTCTGTATGTCGATGACATACTGCTTCTCGGAAACGACGTTCCAATGCTGAAGTCTGTAAAGGACTGGCTTGGAAGTTGTTTTTCCATGAAAGACATGGGTGAAGCCGCATACGTTCTTGGAATTAGGATCTATCGGGATAGACCTAAGAGGCTGATAGGCTTGTGTCAAGACTCATACATTGACAAAGTCCTACAAAGATTCAGCATGAAAGATTCCAAGAAGGGCTTCACGCCAATGGTGCATGGCACAACGCTAAGCAAGAAGCAGAGCCCTACGTCGGCTGCTGAGCTTGAGCGCATGAAGAATACTCCTTATGCATCTGCAATAGGATCTGTCATGTATGCCATGATCTGTACTCGTCCTGATGTTGCTTATGCATTGAGCATGACGAGTAGATACCAGTCAAATCCAGGTGAAAACCATTGGATTGCCGTAAAGAATATCTTGAAGTATCTAAGACATACTAAGGATAAGTTCTTGGTGTACGGTGGAAGTGATGTGCTTAAAGTCAGTGGATTCACGGACGCAAGTTTCCAGACAGACACAGATGATTTCCGGTCACAGTCCGGTTATGTCTTTTGTCTGAATGGCGGTGCAGTAAGTTGGAGAAGCTCCAAGCAGGACACCGTTGCTGATTCCACTACAGAAGCTGAATATATCGCCGCTTCAGAAGCAGCGAAGGAAGCTGTTTGGATACGAAAGTTCATTATTGAACTAGGTGTGATACCAGATGCGGCTGAGCCTCTGGCACTGTTTTGTGACAACAATGGTGCCATAGCTCAGGCAAAGGAACCAAGATCACACCAGAAATCCAAGCATGTTCAAAGAAGATTTCACTTGATACGTGACATCGTTAATAGAAAGGAAGTCAAGATCAGCCGAGTTCCGACAGATGATAATGTCGCTGATCCGTTGACAAAGCCACTCCCAAGGCCTAAGCTCGAGTTCCTGACTGAAGCTGTAGGCATTAGAAACATTGAAATGTAATCTAAATTTGAGTGGGAGTTTTTGTGAGCTTTATTTTAGTTATTTGATATGTTCTTGTAAAACATTTTTTTTATGTTTTAATGAAATTATTATTTCAAGATTATTTTAACTGTGATGAAATAATCGTTCCAAAATGATATGAAGCATTTTATAGGTCATCGAAGTAAGTGACTTGATCTTGAGTCATCAAAGTCATTTAGCTTGATCATGAGACCCTATATTTGATAAATGTTTTATATCATCCTGTCCCTAGTCGAAGGTTGTTGAAACTGGAACACCAACAACCGTGTGAGACTGGATTGGTACGTGACTTATGACAAAGTCTCAGTGTGTCATAGATGCGCGGCATCAAAGTCAGTACATAGGTGTATGTTGGGAACATACGACCGGACAAGACCCGCTTATAAGAACTCTTCAGGATATTTATATCTGTGTCATAAGAGGTTCTTACTACGACTATAGAGTATAGTCCTAAGACCTGAGTTCACATGCATGTGACTGCCCATGGACTGATGTACTTTGATCATCGTTTAACGCTATCGTTCTGCGATAGTTATAAGGACCTTGTTTGGGTACATTATGAAATGAGTAGTTTACAGTGATGGAACAAGACGGGATTTGTCCCTCCAATATAAATGGAGTGAATATCTCTAGGCCAATCGGAGATTTGAATACTGGAAAATGCATGGCCATGCTCAAACGGACTTTCCCGAGTTGTTTGGATTGTCAGTATCAAATCAGAGTCCGATGAACAAGATTAGGCTTTATAAGGATGACACCAATCTTGCCTTATGACTAATCGAGATATTGCGATAAAAGGATTATGAATACAGAGAGATTCCAGTACAAGTGGGAGATTGTTGGAATTGTGTCCAGTAATCTCGGTACTGTCTCTAGAAAGTAAGAGTATGTCAATGATCAGACATAAGTCATATAATACTGGGGGTCATGATGGCTTGCTAGAGTCCGCTCATGATCTATAAGTCTTGGACTTATTGCCTTTATTATATGATCCCATATGGGTCACACGCCTAAGCTAACAGGAAAATGTGTTGGAACGGCTTAGCAGAAGTACGACAAAAGTGCCAGGCATTTGTCGTACTAAGAGAGAAAGATTAATGGGTCTGATTAAATGGGATTTAATCAGATTGGTGTTTTGGGCCCATAAGCCCAAAAGGGAAAGAGAAGGCTTTTAATAAACTAAAAGCCAAATCTTTTTCTCCTAACCCTAGCCCCTAGCGCCGATTCTCCTCTCTCCCTGCGCCTCCCACCAGCTCGGTCTAGCAGCCGTTTTCTGTGATCGCGTGTGTGAACCTTTGGAGGATTCATCCCTCGGTGCATCTTTCTGATCTCTGACCTGTTCTATTCCTTCCGCTGCAACAAACAGGTAAAAGGTGAGATCATCTAATGTTTCTAATCAAGAGAACCTAGATCTGTATGTTTAGGTTGATATGAATCTGTGAATTACATCAGGATCATCTAAACAGTTCCTACAGAGTGGTCAGATGCTAACAAAGTAAGAGTCCATGTGTTATTTGATCGATACTCCCTAGGTGAGACCGCACTTATTAGATTACAGAAGTCAGTATGGTGAATTTAAATGCTCTGAATGTGATTGTGGAGTTTACTCAGGACAGTTGCTAAGTGTGGGGGAAGTACATGTTGGTCTTGATGTCTGCAGGTTCATTTTTCATGTGGCTTACTAAGGGGAATCTGAGTGTGGTGCTCCTACGATGAAACGAGTTTCTGAAGTTTTCAAACTTCTTCTCCTGATCTTGGTTTTCTGTTTGCTTGAGGGAAAGCAAAGGCTAAGTGTGGGGGAGTTAATATATCATGGTTTTTAGGGCTTTTGACCATGGTATATTTCTTTGTTATCGAGTCTTTTGTTGTGTTTTGGAGTCCTTTTATGTGTTTTACAGGTCTAGGTACCTTTGGAGCACATTTGAACATTATGTCACATTCTTGAGCTATTTGGAGCATTTATGCGAGAAGAAGAAATGAGAGTCGGTACTGGAGTTCTGTGTAATACCCTATCTCACAAAATTGGTCAACGGGTAATCGGAAAGTCAACAGGAGCATTTCTGTAATTTTCAAGAAAGGAAGGGCATTTTGGTAATTTTACCAAAATACGAGTCGGAAGCTAAGACGGGCCAAATCTTCTTCTTTTTAAATAAAAAAAATATTTAGAAGACCATGAATGGTGGAAACGGACCGTAGATGAGTTTTCGGACTATCGGGAATGGAAACCTATAGAACCGACAAAACTTGTAAAATTCATAACGGGAGCTACAAGTGTCGGTTTGAGGCGATTCAAATTTATAAATTCATCTAAGATCATCTAGAATCTGAATATGAGGCTTGGTGGATTTATAGAAGCAGCTAAGGAGTTTTAAAATACTAAACACGAAAACAGCAATATCGGTATGTCGGAATGGTTCGGGAATATGGAGCTTCTAGAAACGGTTTGGTGCAATGTTATGACAAGATATAACCTACAGGAGACAAATGTCCTATTCTCCATGGCGCCACCTAGATTTTCTAGAAGATTCATGAACTTGTGTCTTTCAACATGTGCTTAATAAAGGTGTCATGAGGAGAAGAGTGCATTGAACTTGGCTGAATTTTGGTGGGGTGGCGTGGCTTGCTGATGGAGAAGCATGGACAGATGTCTTAAATCCAGCAATGAGGCATCAGCTATATAAGGATATTAAGGGGTTACTCATTTTTCACACCAAAACAAGGAAAAAAAAGAGAAAGAGAGAAGAAGAAGAAGGAGGAGGAGAAGAAGAATAAGAAGAAGACGGAGGAGGAGAAGGAGAAGAAGAAGCCGGAGGGAAGAAAAAGAAGAAGAGCGGAGGAAGGAAGAAGAAGAAGAAGAAGAAGAAGAAGAAGAAGAAGGAGGACAAGAAGAAAAAGAAGAAGAAGAAGAAGAAGAAGAAGAAGAAGAAGAAGAAGAAGAAGAAGAAGAAGAAGAAGAAAGAGGAGAAGAAGAGGAAGAAGAAGAAGACCGGAGGAAGGAAGGAGGAAGAAGAAGAAGAAGAAGAGAGAAGGAGAAGCGTGAAGACGAAGAGAGAGAGAAGAAGAAGCATGAAGGAGAGAAAGAAGAGGAAGCGTGAGAAGAAGAAGAATGTGGTTCGGGTTCGGGTTGAGACTTGGCATCGGTTTGTTTACGCATTTTGACTTTATTTTCGTTTTCGGATTTTGTTGGTGAAGGATTATGGGTGTTTTCCATGGTTTAATTCTCAATTACAACCCAACACAAATCCTTAAACAGATCTAGGTTCTTGCAAAACGAATCATAAAACAAACCTGATCATTACCTTTCAGATTGCAGCGGATGATGGATGGTAATGATGAGATCAGCTAGAACAGATGGTAACACCTATTCCTCCTCGAGTATCCACACTCTTACAAGCAAGGGACGGCTGCTAGACCAAAGAGATGGATCATAGAGAGAGTTAGAGAGAGAGAGAGAGGCTCACGGCCACCAAAAGAAAATCGCAGGGATGCTTTTTTTTCCTTAGGGTTTCTTATTCCTTTTATCTCTCATTAATGGGCCCAAGTCATTAGACTAATGGCTCATTAATCTTCTTGGGCCCAAGACACAAATCAGACAAAAGCCTGTATTTTGTCTGGCCCAATTCTCTGATCTAATACAGTAAATGCCATTGCATCTTACCGTATTAATTCCATTTTAACTTTCCCGTTAGCTATGGTGTGTGACCCTTAGGGATCATACAATACTGGTAATAAGTCCTAAACTTATAGATCATGAGCGGACTCTAGCAAGCCATCATGATCACCCAGTATTTATGACTTATGTCTGATCTCGACACTTATCATACTTTCTAGAGATAGTACGGTAGATTTCAGGACATTCCCAACAATCTCCCACTTGTACTGGAATCCTACACAGGACATTCCCAACAATCTTCCGATTGTACTGGAATCCTACATTCCCTAGTCCTTTTGTCTTAATATCTCGATCTGGCATAAGGCAAGATGCGTGTCATCCTTATATAGCCAGACCATGTTTATCGGACCAGATTTGATACTGACAATTCAAACGACTTGGGAAAGTCCGTTTGGGAATGGCCATTCTCTTACCAGCTATCAAATCTCCGATTGGCCTAGAGATATTACCTCCGTTAAACGGCAGGGACAAATCCCATCTTGTTCCATCACTATGAACTACACAATTCATAATACACCCAACCAAGGTCCGTATAGCTCCCAGTTACGAAACAGCGTTAGACAATGATCAAAGCGCATTACTCCATGTGCAGCCACATGCATGCGAACTCAGGTCTAAGGACTATACTCTATAGTCGTATATGAGAACCTCTTATGACACAGATATTAATATCTTGTAGAGTTCTCATCAGCGGGCCATGTCCGGTCATATGTTCCCCTACATATACCTATGTGTCGACTTTGATGCCGCGCATCTATGACCCCTCGAAACTTGGTCATAAGTCTCAACACAATCTAGTCTCAAGTGGTTGTTGGTGTTCCAATTCAACAACCTTCGACTATGGACACTATGATTTATGTCACTTCGTTAAATATGGGGTTTCAGGATCAAGTCAACTCATGTACTTCGATGGCCCATATATAATGACATGAATCATTTTTGGAACGATTATTTATATCACAGTTAAAATAATCCAGAAATCATAGATTTCATAAACATAAAATATTATGTTTACATGAACCTTTCAAAACAACTAAGTAAAGCCCTTTACAAACTCCCACTGAAATTAAGACTACATCTTAATTTCACTCATCCTACAGCTACAGTCCGCGACTCGTGCTTAGGCATAAGGAGTGGCTTCGTTAATAGATTAGCAACGTTCTCATTCGATGAAACTTGCTTATCTACTTAACACCTCTGTCATTTATCTCACGGAATAGGTTATACCTACCCTCAAGGTGTTTGGACCTCTGATGTGCAGCTAGTCTCAACTACGCTGGGAATCACATCAAGTTCAGTGATGAACTTTTCTTTCCAAACAACCTCTTTCGCCGCTTTACAAGCTGCGAAATGTTCAGCTTAAGTCATGGAGTCAGCAACAGTGCCTTGCACCGCCAGACAGACACAAGATATAGCCGGACTGTGACCAGGAATTATCTTTGTCTATTGGAAACTTGCCTTTCAGACTCTATCGACTTGTAGCACCTCACTTTCTTCGTAAACCAAGAACTTATCCTTAGTATTCCTCAAATACTTTAGGATATTCTTTACGGCAATCCAGTGATTCTTTGCTGGATTTGACTGGTCTTTACTTGTCTTGCTTAACATTAAAGCAACATCAAAACAAGTACGTGTCATGGCATACATGATAGATCCAATTGCCGACGCACATGGAATCCTATCCATGCATTCAAGCTCAGCAGATATCGTAGGATACTGTTTCTTGCTTAACGTATTGCCATGTGACATTGGCATAAAACCCTTCTTGGATTGCTGATTACGTGTAGGACTTTGTCAATTTAAGAATCCTGACTTTGTCCTACTAGCTCTTTTGGATCTCTATCTTTAGAGCCAAAATCCAAGAACATACGTGGCTTTACCCGTGTCAATCACAAAACCAACTCCCAAGCCAGTCCTTTACCGACTGCAACATTTGGGACGTTATTTCCGAGAATCAGTATGTCATCGACATACACTATGAGAAATGCAACATTGCTCCCACTTATCTTTTAGTAAACGCACAGTTCCACTTCGTTCCTGTTCAAGTCAAAACTTTGACTACTTCAACAGAACGAAGATTCTAACTCCGATATGTTTGCTTCCATCCATGAATGGATCAATGAAGCTAACTTACACTTAGTGTAATTTTTCGGAGTCCGGGCTCACTTTCGCTTCTTTGAATTTCGCAGGTTCGTCGCTTTCAATGATCATCAGATCATGCGAACTTTCAATGATCATCAGGTTCAACTAATGACGAGAAATCACTCTCGGATTAGTAACTGATTCATTCAGATCTGCGAACTTCAGGCTGTACAGGTGTAGATTCTACAGAAATCTGTAAATCCATCCGCTGCTCTCCCTCAACAGGTTGAGCAGCCTCCTGTATTTCTCTAATTTCTTCGAGTTATACTTTTACTCCCACTGTTCTTCTTGGAAAGTAACTTCCCTTCTTAGAAAACAGAATGGACGTAAAAGTAACAAGCCTTGGTTTCCCTAGGACAACCAGCGAAGTAGCACAACTACAAATACTCAGTAAAGACGAATTTGGATCGATTCCAATCCACATTTACGTGGCGTCTTTCAACTGATATTGGTGGAACTTTTTCAGTGTAAACTTAGATATTTATAGAGCGTTATTCTTAGAGAATATCATGGAAGATTCGTGTGACTCATCTTTAATCATTTCTAATAAGATCTGATTCATTCTCACAGAAATACCTCAAGGTTTTCAGGAGAATTGAGCTGTGAAACGACTTCACACTCATTCAGATGATCACACCATTAATGACTCAAGTATTCTCACTCGTGATCTAATCCAGAGTCTTAATACTTCTGTCACTCAGATTCTATACCTCATTCTGGAACTCTTTCGACCATGTCAAAGAATTCCGACTTGTGTCTCATCAAATGAACACAGTCTTACTCACTGAAGTAATCAGTAGAGACAATGAAGTACAGGAAATTTTCTCTGGCATTACTGCTCATCGGACCACATACATGAGTATGTTCAATCTCCAATAAGCCTTTGGGCCGTTCTCTAGTTCGGCTAAGATGGGCCCTTTGTCTTTTGGTCCAGTAAGCAGAATTCAAGTCTCATAAGATATCCATTCAAATGAGCCCAAAAGTCCATAACTATGGGGTTTCTGAATCCGACTTACTCTTTGACCAAAACATTTATGCCAAGAAAAATCAGGTTTAATTCATCAGATTTAAACCAATTCGGTATTTATGTTACATTTAGGCACTCTTTGGTTTAATATATAAAACCCATTCCTTGAATAGGGTGCTACAATTAACATTTCATTAAGATCAAAAGAACAAAACTTGTCTTTATCAAAATGAAAAACATTCAAATTCTTTATAAGAAAATGAAAAACAACTCTGCTTAAAGCAGGTACATTGTAGCAATTACTTAATACAAAACCAAGCCTCAAAGGCATTTACAAGTGAAAACCCTACGGCTGAGGCAGCTTCCCAAGCTCCTTCCAGACACGCAGTTCCACTTGCCCTTCCTTCAACGTTCTACTGTTGCTCAGGCTCTGCATATTATAACAAATATCAGTGCCACAACCAGTATCCAATACCTATAAGGTATAACTTGAAGTAATAACATGAATACCTGAGGAAGTAGTCTCATACATCAACTTTAACTCCTCATAATCTTCCATGAATTTAATGCAATCTCTTTTCCAATGCCCAGTCTCTTTACAGTAGCAGCACTTACCAACGTAAGAGGTATCTGACTCGGGCTCAGAAGACACACGCTTGCCATGATTCAAAATCTGGACAACTTTGTCTTCACCCTTGTCAGCATTAGGTTTAGTAAACCTACCCTTCTCATTCATGAGATTGTACAGGGTACTCTTCACGTTTGGCTCAACTGTCTTGAGCATATCATGCAGTTCAGTCAACGTCTTCGTTAAGCCTTTCTTGATATAGTTCCTTACGAACTTATCATAGCTTGACGGCAGTGACTGCAGAATGATCTCAGTTGCCAATTCCTGGCTAACTGGATAATCCAGTTTCCTCAGGTTATCAATGTAACCCATCATTTTACTGACATGAGGACTTACTGGATGATCATTTGGTAGCTTGCAGCTAGTGAGAGACTTAACCAACTTGTATCTCTCCACTCTTACCTGCTCCTGAAATTTCAATTTCAGGCTGCTGATCATCTCTATTGGCGACTCCATGTTCTCATATTGCTTCCGCAAATCTGAGTCCATGGTAGCCAATATCAGACCACGCACATCTACCGCATCATTATAATGCTTATTCCAAGCATTATATACTGCATGACTGGCTTTGGATCCGATCCTCTCGGGGAGAGCTTTCTCAAGGACATAGTCCTTTCTCTCATGCCTGAGAACCAGCCTCAGGTTCCGCGACCAAGTCAAGAAATTTGATCCGTTCAGTTTGTCCATCTCAAGGACATACCGGATCGAGAAAGTGTTTTGATTGTTTGTGCTTAGCATAGCTGAAATTTAGAGATAAATAGAGTTTTAGTTATTAAGTTCATAAAAGAGCAATCTTAACAACTTATAAGAAAACTCGCATTGTATTCAAAATTTCTTTGTTTAACCTCATAAGAATACAATGATTCCGAGACCCATGTTTAGCTAAATCCAAAGTGGGCCACTGGCCGTCACCCAGAATTAGCTTTACTTGGTAAGCATACACACAGCTAGTTATAACCAATAACTCTCGGTTGTGAATTGGGCCCGAGGCCCAAATTCACCAGATGTCTCAAGGCCCGGGACTCCCGATGGCCCAGTCAAGGAAACCAATCTCTTACAGCCAAATAATCACTAAAATCTGGGACTCCCAATGAAATTAGTGACTATATACTACTTTACTTACGCGAAAACAGACACCTCACACTGTAAGCCATATCTGTAATCAAATAAGCGTTAAGTAGCTGACAAGATTGGAAAGACATCCAAGCTTGATATTGCTTTTGAGGATTTTTAAGTTTTATTTCCAAAAATAGAAGATTACTATTTTGGGAAACTTTCTTATTTTAGAAACTTTCTAAATTTAGTAACTTACTAAAAATAGAAATTTCTAATTTAAATATTTCATTAAATATTTTGGGTTGGGTCACAAATTATAGGCCCAATTCTTGGCCCAAGACCATAGAATTCCAGCTGGCCCAATAATTTGACATAACCGATCCGGTTTATTAATTCTGGTCCAAGACCAAATTAAATATCAAAACCATCGGTTATTTACTAAACCAGACCAGCTCTAAATTATTTGGTCCAACCAAATCAAACTTAGACCAGCCTTCGGTTTAGGTTAAAATTCAATTCTTTGAATTTAAATCCGGTTTAACCAGAAATTAAATAATACCATGTATTAAATTATTTCCAGCAAACCGCGATTTTGGGTTAAGGCTTAAACCACAATTAATTAAATAATTAAATATTCAACAAACACAAATCGTTTGTTAATATTCTAATTATATTAACACTACACGATTTTCTATTTTGTCAACACAATCACACGATTCCATTAACAAATATTCACGATCAAGACAAAAGCGAATCTCAATTCAATAATGGATTCATTCAATCAATTAAAGATCGTGACAGCCACATGACAACAAAACCATTTTGTCAAATAACAAACCCTAACACATAGTTTGAAAAATAATTCAACAACCATTATTCAAGCGATCAAGTTCTTCACATAAAGACAAAATTCATATAAGATAAACCTCATATAACATAACGATTTCGTCTTTTACCAAATCAATAATCGATCGAACGTGCTTTTCATAAGAAGACAAAAGCAATTCATACCATTAACAAACAATCGATCTATACAATTCGCTTGAAGACAAAACGAACTTGACCTTTTTCCAAATCGCATTATACTTATGATTCTTTATAATAAACGATAATGATCATTCAATTCAATAATTCAATTCGCTTGAATGATCCAACCCAAACTAAACGTTTCTATATCGATTATTAATGATCAAAACAATAAGCGATCGTGATTCTTATTCAAAGATCCAAATTACAAGATACCTAATAACCAGGGCTCTGATACCACTGAAGGTTTATGGGTGTTTTCCATGGTTTAATTCTCAATTACAACCTAACACAAATCCTTAAACATATCTAGGTTCTTGCAAAACGAATCATAAAACAAACCTGATCATTACCTTTCAGATTGCAGCGGATGATGGATGGTAATGATGAGATCAGCTAGAACAGATGGTAACACCTATTCCTCCTCGAGTATCCACACTCTTACAAGCAAGGGACGGCTGCTAGACCAAAGAGATGGATCAGAGAGAGAGTTAGAGAGAGAGAGAGGCTCACGGCCACCAAAAGAAAATCGCAGGGATGCTTTTTTTTCCTTAGGGTTTCTTATTCCTTTTATCTCTCATTAATGGGCCCAAGTCATTAGACTAATGGCTCATTAATCTTTTTGGGCCCAAGACACAAATCAGACAAAAGCCTGTATTTTGTCTGGCCCAATTCTCTGATCTAATACAGTAAATGCCATTGCATCTTACCGTATTAATTCCATTTTAACTTTCCCGTTAGCTATGGTGTGTGACCCTTAGGGATCATACAATACTGGTAATAAGTCCTAAACTTATAGATCATGAGCGGACTCTAGCAAGCCATCATGATCACCCAGTATTTATGACTTATGTCTGATCTCGACACTTATCATACTTTCTAGAGATAGTACGGTAGATTTCAGGACATTCCCAACAGTTGGGACGTCCTGCTAAACATTTTGTATTAGACCGTATATTGTTATGAACAAAATTTATAATTTAAAAGTAATAAAAACGGAATAATTCCCTGATATACAGTTTAGTCCGAACCGAATACAACTCGTGGAAGCGGTACAGGTTGAAAAGATTTGTATCGTGGAAACGAGGTAAACGGAGTCAAGGACGGTTTGGTTCGAGCCATTGACTCAAACCGGACTGTCTCTGGCTTCGTATTGTGACAAACTCTTCTCGTATGGCTGCTCGGGATCGATCGGTCATGTTATTGTTTGATGTTTGGCCGGTCAGCTCGTCGGTCAGTGGTAAATGGGAAGGGGGCGTTACAAAAGGTTGTATCAGAGCATGGTTCGTCATGGACTAGAAAATTCCAATTTTTTCAAAGTTTTCAATGTTTTATCGAGTAAAAATGTGTCGCCAATGCAACCATTAGGAATCCAAGTCACGTCCGTCAAACTAGGGGATTGGGTATGTTAGAAAATTTATCAGGATTGTCCTAATCATTTGGTGTTTTATTGCAGTCACACAGCAGAGTTGTCCTAGGAGGATTGGTGTGTGTGTGGGGTTGCGACGACAGCATGAGCGACCTCGGTATGCACGACCGAAAATCCGCTGGCTATGCCCCAGGTAGTCAAGGCCTATATTACCAGCATGCGGAGTGTTCACGTATTCGCGACCTATTCCGGATCAGCAGTGGGCAGACATGAAGTTGACTATTCAAGTTATTCAAGCCTTAGGAGTTCGAGGTCACTTAGCCGCAGCCGCCTTCACCGGATGTTGTCGGTCACTACTATCTTGTTGGTGTCGATCATACCAAGTCCGATTAGGCGCCAGTCCCAGCATCTCAGCTGTCGCCACCGATGCAACTTCCGTCTTGTCAAACTTGCGGCCGAGTAAGACAATTTTCTCCTTTCCGTCATGATGGACCGTTCTACCAAGACCGCATCACTCCGGAACCACCACCACCACACTCATTCCGTCCTCCTAGCGCACCTGCCGGTTGGAATCCGCATGAGCTGTACCACTCATGTTGGAGATATTAGGAAGTATATTAGGCCCATATAAGTAAGGGCTCTAACTTACTTTTTGATGTGTGTATATCGGCTTGCATTCGTCTCTAACGATTCGTTTATGTGTAGCGGTGTTCTTTTGGAACGGATTGGTAACCGCTAGTATGTAGACTTCGACAAACCTATGTATTTAAAACTCTATATGGTGATGGAAGTTTTATTTACATAGTGAATGTGGAGTATTTCAGTTTGTCGTTTTGAGTAACGGAGTAGTTATATTGCATGCAAATCATGGTTGTGAATGCAATTTAATTACGATGTTAAAATAAATGATGATCCGAGTAGACGGTTACTAGGACCCTAAGAGACGACCGTAATCGCCGATTTGCATGATGGTTTAATTGTGTGTGATTGATTGCCTTGCTAGAGTGTTAGAATGTTGAATTGATTGATGCTTTGATTGCTCGCTAGGTTGTTAGTTGTTGATTTTGAAGCATTGCATTTGATTGATCGTTAGGTTTCTAGAGCGTTTGATGGTATCATTGCATTGCTCATGGGTTGATTTGGTTTCGTAGTACTGCATTCATTTTTTTTGTTGCTAGGTTGCTAGCATTATCGCATTGTTTGATTCACTGGGTTGCTAGAAAGTAATTCTTGAGTTTTGGTTAGCGAATTGTTTTGATTGATCGGATAGGGTGTTAGACATTTGGGTAAGTGTTAGTCCATTAGTCTTGTGTAGACGAGATGATAGGTTATCAGTTAGAATTGTTTTTGGTTAGAAAGGTTAGAAAACCTCTTAGATAGAAATAAGCTCGAAATTGCGAAAGCGGTTTTTAGAAAGCTTATTTGAGATTGAGCAGAATTATAAGATATTGTTAATTAGCCATGAGTAACCTTTGGGTACGTGACTAAATACCAATATCTCTATAAGGAAGTGATACTGAGAAGTAAGTTAGAAAGGTCTAACCGATCCATTGTTGTTGAGAGTATGGATGCAGGACGTGATGGATGATTTGACGTGAACACGAGACCGAACCCAAAACCTAGCGACAAAATGGTGTTTTAGGAAGCAGTTGAACCGAGCTTGCAAGCGAGTCAGTGAGAGGGTGAGTATCAGTAGCAGAGAAATTCAAGACATGCAGATGTGTATGAGGAGTTAGCAAGAGATTTGGAAAGCATCAATGTCAGTTTTAGATCAGTTCGAGGGTACCAGAGGAAAGGCAGTTTTGGTATCCATGAAGTGTGGAGTTCAGTGATCGAGAAAGTTCGAGTCGTGCATGAGTATGACGATTTAGTTGGTAGGAGTAACATCAATATTATCAGAATGTCGATGGGGAGCAATAAGTAGTAAAGGCGGAATGAGTATCGGGAATGGAGGACGAGTCATTATTGCGTGATTTGGGGAAGTCAAAGCGAAGTGGAGAAGTCAGAAGTGTCGGTTCAAGACGTCATTATTCGGCGCATATGGAATCAGAAATTTGAGCGCAGTAGTTCAGTCATGATCATTGGTATTGAGAATCAAGATTGGAGTCGGTGAAGCAATGAGATGAGGAACCAGAAATAATCAAGTTTTCAGTGTGGGAAGTTCAAGATGTCAGCATGATTAGGGTTTGAGAAAAATTGTGTTTCAAGATTCAAGTGAGCATTGGGAGTATAATTCAGTCTATTCAGAATTCGAGCATCGGAGCAGTGGAATCAGTTCCAGAGTGGCGACTTACGGGGTTAAGTTCCGATTCAAAGTTTGTTAGTAACGGAGAATTCGGGGACCGAATTCCTGTAAGTGGAGAAGAATGTAATACCCTGTCTCACAAAATTGGTCAACGGGCAATCGGAAAGTCAACGAGGGCATTTTGGTAATTTTCAAGAAAGGAAGGGCATTTTGGTAATTTTACCAAAATGCGAGCCGGAAGCTAAGACGGGCCAAATGTTCTTCTTTTTAAATAAAGAAAACATTTAGAAGACCATGAATGGTGGAAACGGACCGTAGATGAGTTTTTCGGACTATCGGGAATGGAAATCGATAGAACCGACAAAACTTGTAAAATCCATAACGGGAGTTACGTGTGTCGATTTGAGGCGATTCAAATTTCTAAATTCATTTACGATTATCTAGAATCTGAATGTGAGGCTTGGTGGATTTATAGAAGCAGTTAAGGAGTTTTAAAATATTAAACACGAAAACAGCAATATCGATACGTCGGAATGGTTCGGGAATATGGAGCTTCTAGAAACGGTTTGGTGAAATGTTTATGACAAGATAGAACCTCCAGGAGACAAGTGTCCTCTTCTCCATGGTGCCACGTAGATTTATAAAAGATTCATGAACTTGTGTTTTTCAACATGTGCTTAATGAGGTGTCATGAGGAGAAGAGTGCATTGAACTTGGCTGAATTTTGGTGGGGTGGCGTGGCTTGCTGATGGAGAGGCAGGGACATATGTCTTAAATCCAGAAATGAGGCCTCAGCTCTAAAAGGATATTAAGGGGTTACTCATTTTTCACACCAAAACAAGGAAAAAGAGAGAAAGAGAGAAGAAGAAGGAGGAGGAGAAGAAGAAGAAGAAGAAGGAGGAGGAAGAGAAGGAGAAGAAGAAGCTAGAGGGAAGAAGAATAAAAAGAAGAAGACCAGAAGAAGGAAGAAGAAGAAGATGAAGAAGAAGAAGAAGACCGGAGGAAGGAAGAAGAAGAAGAAGAAGAAGAAGAAGAAGAAGAAGAAGAAGAAGAAGAAGAAGAAGAAGAGAGAAGGAGAAGCGTGAAGAAGAAGAGAGAGAGACAAGAAGAAGCATGAAGGAGAGAAAGAAGAGGAAGCGTCAGAAGAAGAAGAAGAGAGAGAGAAGAGGAAGCGCGAGAAGAAGAAGAAGGAGAGAGAGAGGAGGATGACCGGAAGAGAGAAGGAAGAGAACCAGAGGGGAGAGAGAGAGAGAGAGAGAGAGAGAGAGAGAGAGAGAGAGAGAGAGAGAGAGAGAGAGAGAGAGAGAGAGAGAGAGAGAGAGAGAGAGAGAGAGAGAGAGAGAGAGAGAGAGAGAGAGAGAGAGAGAGAGAGAGAGAGAGAGAGAGAGAGAGAGAGAGAGAGAGAGAGAGGATAAGAGTATGAAAAAGAAAAGGAACATAAGAGGCGACAGTTGATTTGGCTTAGGGAAATTGTGAACGAAAGAACCTAGATGAGCAATTGAACTATTCGCAAAGAAATTTGGCTTAGGGAAATTGTGAACGAAAGAACCTGAGATTAATGCATGTTTAGGATCTCTAGAATTCGCAACGAAAGTTGGTTTGCTAGGTTGCTAGACATAGATAATACTCGCAACGAAAGTTGGTTTCTTATGCTTTTGTGACTCTAGTTTTAGAACAGTTCTTAATTAGATCCCAATTGATTGATTAGCCTGTATTCCTGATTTCCTCAGAACTCCCTTGACCTGATGCTTCGCCTGATTGATTTAGAACTCGTTTGATTTACTTTCTTGCACTATTTACTGCTTATTTTCTGCTGCTGTTTAGCTTAATTCGAACCTCTATAGTCTATCGTAAGATTCTTGAGTCTATGTGGATTCGATACCCTATATACTACTAGTCGCGTCTGTGCACTTGCACTCTAACTCTAGGGATTAAACTCTGAGCATATCAATGGTATTGCTATCTTTACGGATACTCTTTGCGTTTTACAGGACCGTTTTACGAGGACTTTCATTGGAGCAGGTGAAGAACGAGATGGAGTGTATTACTTTACTGGGGTCTCAGTTGCTCGGGACAATTACTCAACTCCTGGGAAGCTTCCTTCATCGGATCTTTGGCATCGACGTCTCAGACACCCGTCTTCCGTTGTTTATCTAAATTACCAGTTTTTCTTAATTCAAAAGTTGTTTTGTTATAACATCTCTTCTAGTGAAATTTATTTTAAAGCTAAAAAAACTCGTGATATTTTTCACGATAGTTCTAATAAAGCTTCTTTTCCTTTTGAATTAATTCATTGCGACGTCTGGGGTCCTTATCGTTCTCCAGCTTCATGTGGAACAGTCTATTTCTTGACAATAGTCGATGATTATTCACGAGCTGTTTTGGTTTACCTGATGCTTGAGAAGTCTGAAACTGCTGGGTTACTTTGCAACTTTTGCGCCATGACTATCAAACATTTTGATAAACCAGTTCGCACGATTCGGTCGGACAACGGGACAGAATTCATGGTGTTGTCATCTTACTTTCGGGAACAAGGCATTCACCATCAAACTTCTTGTGTCGATACACCGCAACAAAATGGACATGTCGAACGTAAGCACCGTCATCTCCTGAACGTTGCTCGCTCATGCTTATTCCAGGCTCGTTTACCAGTCCATTTTTGAGGCGAAAGTGTGCTGACTGCGGAACACTTAATTAATCGGACTCCAACGCCAATTCTTGACGGAAAGACACCCTACGAGATGCTTCACGGATCCCCACCTTCATATGACACACTCCGCATTTTCGGTTGTCTATGCTATGCTCAAGACGTCCACAAAACAAGGACAAGTTCGGGGATCGAAGTCGAAAATGCTTATTCGTCGGTTACCCTTATGGAAAGAAGGCATGGCGCTTATTCGATCTTGAGAAAACACGAATATTTTTTAAGCCGGGATGTTGTCTTCTTGGAAGATACCTTTCCAGGCTTCTCTACCAATGATTTGACGTATATCCCATTTGATCTACCAATCGTTTGCGACGAGACTTGTGATCCGCATATTACTCCGGCTCCTACTGATTCCGATACACTACCCTCTTCTGCTATTCCCGCTGAACCATCGTCGCCTACTTCCGACAGCGGTTCGCCTCTACCTTCTCTGGTCAATCCTCCGGATTCACCGCCTACATGTTTTCCTGGTCTACCGGAGCTTCTTGGTCGTGGTCAACGCATCAAGAAGTCCTCTTTTCTCCTCAAAGACTTTGTCGTCTCAACAGCCTCTAAAGTAATACACTCTTCTTCTTCTTCTACCTATCTCGATCCTCTTAACACGGTTCCAGGTTCTACGCTCTATCCCCTCTCTGACTATCTCTCTAACAAACGTTTCTCACCTGGCCATAAAGCTTTTTTAGCCTCGGTTATTAACAATGTTGAACCTACTTCATACAAAGAAGCAGTTCTCGATAACGTGTGGAAAGAATCGATGCAGGATGAGATAAAGGCACTTGAGGATAATCACACATGGGAGCTTACAACACTACCTCCGAGTAAACGTGTTATTGGCAGCAAGTGGGTCTACAAGCTTAAATACCACTCAAACGGCAAACTAGCTCGCCATAAGTCTCGCCTGGTCGCTTTGGGGAATCGCCAACAAGAAGGCTTGTATTTTACTGATATGTTTGCTCCGGTCGCCAAGCCCACAACTGTTCGTGCGATGCTACAGATTGCATCTGCAAAGAAATGGGAAGTTCATCAAATGGACGTTCATAACGCATTCCTCCATGGTGACTTACATGAAGAAGTTTATATGAAACTTCCGCCGGGGTTTCAAAGTTCAGATCCAACGAGCGTGTGTCGGCTAAAGAAATAACTATATGGCTTGAAACAGGCACCGCAGTGTTAGTTCGCAAAAATTCGTACTGCTTTACTTACTTATGGTTTTCACCAAAGCAAAGCCGACTACTCCTTGTTCTCTTACACTCGTGGATCAATTTGTTTACACATCTTGATATATGTTGACGATTTTATTGTCTCAGGCAATGACCTTTCAACAATTCAGAAGTTCAAGAATTATCTCCATAAGTGCTTTCATATGAACGATTTGGACAAACTCAAGTATTTTCTTGGAATCGAAGTAGCTCGCAGTCCCGAAGGTATTTTCCTTTCACAACACAAATACTATTTGGACATTATTGCGGATACCAGACTTTTGGGGTGTCAGCCGTCGTCAGTCCCGACCAAGCTCAACCACAAACTCTCTTTGGCTCACGGGGATCCCATCGCTAATCCCGAGTCCTACCGGCGCCTGATCGGTCGTTTAATCTACCTCACCTTTACTAGACCCGAGTTATGTTACATTGTTCAGGTTTTATCTCAATTCATGTAACGACCTCTTCATGAGCATTGGCTAGCAGCTCTTCGCATCGTTAGATATCTTAAAGGCGCTCCGGGTCAGGGAATCCTCTTGCGATCCGATTCATCTTTACAAGTAAACGTTTTTTTGTGACGCAGATTGGGCCGCCTGCCCCATTTATCGTCGATCATTAAGTGGTTACATCGTTCTTCTCGGATCCTCTCCGGTTTCATGGAATACGAAGAAGCAGAAAACAGTCTCTATGTCTTCAGCTGAGGCCGAATACCGTTCCATGGCGTTTGCTTTACGAGAGATGAAGTGGATCAAGCAACTTTTATCCTCATTTGGCGTCAACATGCAACAACCTATGAAGCTTTATTGTGACAGCAAATCGGCAATTCACATTGCGGCTAATCCCGTCTTCCATGAACGAACAAAACATGTGGTGCTTGATTGTCACCTGGTCCGTGATGCTGTTGAAGAAGGCCTCATTAAGACGATCCATATTTCGACAAAAGAACAACCAGCCGACTTGCTCACTAAGGCACTGCCATCACATACATTTCACTATCTCTTGTCCAAATTGGGGATTCAAGACATTTCACCGCCAACTTGAAGGGGGGGGTATTGGAGATAGACTCGATATGAGCTTATCTTTATGATGATATTATGTTAATCTCATTATGTTTAGGAATCCTTACGTTTAGGAATATTTCTTTATTGCTAATCCTTATCAATCTCTTTGTAATAACTATATATATGGACCTAAAGGTCTCATAATAAACAATACATTCTGCTTTACTATACATTGCTCGTGAATCTTTGGTTGTTCATTTATTTTTTTGCGAAGAATTTTGATTGATGTCACCTTGCAGCACAAGCAACGACTGATGTTCCTTCTCTGGCAGACTGTTCAAATGTGCCAATCTGGCTTCTCTAATATTTATATAAAGATAATGTATCAGTTTCATATTAATAAAGTTTCAATTCTGCCCGAAAAGGTACGGCTGATTTCGGTCGGGAAGGGTTTGTTTTTGAGGGGTACATCTTCCTCTTTTAAATCTGCGTTTGTAATTAGGGTAGAGATTGTAATTAGGGTTTCGTGGTTATTGATGGAACCTCGTGTGGGAAACAAGTTTCGGCTCGGCCGGAAGATCGGCAGCGGTTCATTCAGGGAGATTTATCTCGGTTCGTTATTCTCTCCATTTTCTTTCTTTTTATATTCTCGAAATCCTCGTCTGAGTTTTACATTGGTGGCATTGTCATCAACCGGGTGATTTTCAGGTACTCAAATTCAAACGAATGAAGAAGTGGCAATCATGCGTGTGAGTTTTTGTCGCTAAGTATTTCGGTCATCCCATTGTTGTGTAGTTCAAAATTCTTAAAAACATTGAGTTTGATCAATGTTGATTGAATTTTGTCATTTTAATAATTTGATCCTTTTTGTCTAATCCAAAAGATGCTAAGAAGTTTAGACTTTATGGATTGTTAGTAACATTGTCACCACATGGTGTGTTTGATCATGTTCACATGTTGAAAGCTGATATTGAATCTTTTTGTTTTTGCCTTCCCAGGAAAATACGAAAACAAAACATCCTCAGCTGCTCTATGAATGGAAGTTATACAAGATTCTACAAGGACGGAGTAATGATCATTATCTTCTCAAAAATGTATTTCTGATATTGAGCTCGTGATTTTTTTATGAACTCTCTATTGCCTTTAACTTTGGTAGCTGGTGTTCCAAATGTCAAATGGTTCGGTGTTGAAGGGGACTACAATGTTTTGGTGATGGATTGACTAGGACCGAGTCTTGAAGATCAGGTCAATTTATGTAGCAGGAAAATTTCCTTGAAGTCGGTCCTCATGCTTGCAGATCAAATGGTAAACCTCTTTGTCTCGATATGATGTTTTTCTTTCATTTTTCTCGTCTATGTTTCAGTAAAGACTGATTTCATTTTTCCTTTGGTTTTGTGTTAAGATCAACTGTGTTGAGTATTTCCAATCAAAATGTAACATACCCAAACCTGGTCTATAAATTTTTTTTTAAAAGGGAAGAAAGCCCAACCCAAAAAGCCAAGCCCACTTTCCTTTTCCCAAAAACCTTAGCCTTCCCTATAAATACTAGCCTCCCTTTTTCCAGAAATCCTATTTTCTCTTCTCTTGGCGAAGCTCTGTCGAGATCGTGAGCTGTTCGAAGCACCAGAAAGCTCTCTCCACGTTTTTCTTCTTCTCTCTTTCACCAGGTAACTCTCGGAATCCCGAATCTGTGTTTTCAACCTAAAAACGTTTTCTTTTTTCGTAACTCCCAAAATACCCCGAATCCCTTGAAACCGAGCCCACCATCGTGACCGCAGTGACGAAACGAAGCAAGAGCCGCCGACCCGAGCCCCACGCGCCGCCTCACGCGCCGGAGGAGTCATGTGCGCGTGAGATCCACGCGAGCCGGAAATCCACACGCCGCCGCCGGAGCCATGCGCTGCCGCCGGAGCCATGCGCCGCCGCCGGAGCCATGCGCCGCCGCCGGAGCCATGCGCCGCCGCCGGAGAAGTCACGCGCGGATGCACTTACCCTAGGTCGCCGATCCACATGATGACCATGTTCATGGATGGACTGTTACCGGATATTCGTCAGGGGATGACAGATGGCGGAGAGTATGGAGAGTACAGTTTGGTTGCGATGGCGGCTCGTTATGCTGAAGCTATGGAAAGGAATCAGAGGGATATGGCCTACAGACAGCAAGAGAGGTAAAGGAACCAAAGGAATGAGGCAATCAGGCGACAAGTGATGGCGGAACAACAGAAGGCTTGGGATGATGAGCAGAGGATACAACGAGAGCAGGAGGCCAGAGACTATGCCTGACTGGATGAGCAGCGGGCTACCCGGGAATGGGTACATGAGAGATTGGATCAGCAGCAGGCCGCCTGGGAGCAGGAGCAGAGGAAGCAGCAGCAGGCTGCACAGATGCAGGAGCAGGAGGTGTCACCACCAGTGATCACCATCTCAGATTCAGAGCCAGAATCTGATCCAGAGGAGTACGGGAGCGAATACGATCAGCTGTACCGAGGAGACCAGGATCTCGAGTACCGGACCCCAGGATCATCGAGTGGCTAGAGTCGGGGGGCTTTGGGGATTTGCTAGGAGTAGGGCGTAGTTATTCTTTCTAGATATTGGTGTTTTCTTTCGTTTGAGTTTTTACGCGGTTTTCGCGTAGTCGGTTTTTACTTCTATTATTTTAAAACTATGTAGCCTTATTCCTTATTCATATTAATTCCTACATTACATCGTGCCCTTCCGAACGGACTTTCCGTAGCTCAGTCTCCGCACCCTGAGTAGATGGAAGCCTTGAGTTCAATAGCGACCGGGAAACCGAGCCTCCAGAATTCGGGACGAATTCTTTTCAAGGGGGGCGGGAGAATTGTAACATACCCAAACCCGGTCCACAAATTTTTTTTTTAAAAGGGAAGAAAGCCCAGCCCAAAAGGCCAAGCCCACTTTCCTTTTCCCAGAAACCCTAACCCTCCCTATAAATACTAGCCTCCCTTCTCTCAGAAACCCTATTTTCTCTTCTCTTGGCGAAGCTCTGTCGAGATCGTGAGCCGTTCGAAGCACCAGAAATCTCTATCCACGTTTTTCTTCTTCCCTCTCTCACCAGGTAACTCTGGGAATCCCGAATCTGTGTTTTTAACCCAAAAACGTTTTCTTCTTTTCGTAACTCTCAAAATACCCCGAATCCCGAGAAACCGAGCCCACCATCGTGACCGCCGTGACAAAGCCGGAGCCGCCGACCCGAGCCCCACACGCCGCCGCACGCGTCTGCATGCGCCGGAGGAGTCACAGGCGCGTGAGATCCACGCGCGCCAGAGGAACCACGCGCTGGAGTCCCATGCGCCGCCACCGGAGCCACGCGCCTTCGTCGGAGAAGTTACGCGCCGCCGCTGCCGTCCCCGTCGCCGGAGCACCGCCGCCCGCCGCCGCCGGAGAGTCGCCGGACCACCGCCGAGTTGACCCGCCGGCGACCGAGTCAACTCGGGTTGACCGGCTGGGTTGACCGGGTAGCGTTGACCAGTTTGGTTAGGTTAACCGACCGGTTTAATTTCCAATTTCAATTCTATTTCCCGGTTTAGCTGGTTCAATTCAATTCCTGGTTTAAATCAATTCAGTTCCCGGTTTAGTTTGGTTAGGATCTGGTTTAGGCAATTGGGCCGGTTATGGATTGGGCCTGGTTCTGTCTGGGTTTGGGTCTGGGTCTGGGTTGACCGGGTCAACCGGTTGACTTTGACCTGACCGTTGACTTCTAGTCAACCAACTTCAATGGACCATAACTTGACCATCCTAAACTCGATTCGAACGAAACGAAAGCCTATCTCACTAGATTTCTCGTCCTCTTTCCAGATCTGATGTCCGTTCAGGCTAATGAAGCTTATAAATTACCGTTTTGCCCTCTTCTTTGGCTAAAGTGAGGACCGGTTGTGATCTCCCTTGCTTCATTCAATTTCGGACGATAGTCCTCTGTTAATGTTGTCTTTCCTAGGTAGTATAGAGTAGTAAGACGTCTGATGTGATTGATTGTAGAACATAGAACTGCTAGATTATCGCATGAACCAAAAACGTTGCGTGTGCGTGAGGGATATGAATGTTTAGTATTGTGGTAGGTCCCCCGAAAGGGTGTTGCGTGGCAAGATGCGTACATTGCGGGGGTACGTGTCCTTTGAATCGTCGGAAGGGGGTTTTGGCGAGCCCCCCATGAGTAATGGCTGAGAGGGCCGAAGAGTTTTGCCGGGTGAGCCGGTTGTGTGGGCCTTCGGGCTGGAAAGTGTTCATGAATGCGAAAGCACGAGTGGGCGTTAGTATTGTGTGGTGAACCCTTCCGGCCTGTTTGCAAGGTGATATTAGCTAAGGACTTATGAGTCGTAATTGTGTGGCGTAAGCCGGGATCGCGGGTTCCCTAAATCCACCCTCATTGGGTAATTGTGTTTGAAACAATTACTCAGGCCTCCTTTCCTTTCTTTGTCCCCTTTTCTTGCAGGTCCGGATGTGGGATCGATACAGTCACGTGACGTCGTTGGTGGCTTTTAATACGAAGGAGGCGCATGGGACCTGGAACCAGTTGGGATGGCGTCCCGGTTGGACCAAATTCGGTTCAACAGGTGCCTTAATGCCGAACCGGAGACGGGTGTTACAATTAGGTATCAGAGCATAGGTTAAGGTCTCCCAGTCCTATCATGGGAGAGCAGCTTTCGTTGTTACCCAAAACTCCGTTTTCAAATCTTTTCAAAACGTTTGCAAAATTTTATTAAAACAGTTACTTGCGAAAGTCTTTCCAAACACCAATATATCACTGATTATCTCCTGTTGTGACCTCACTTAGTTTTGTTTTATGCAGGATGTCCACTGATTTGAGCTCCGATTCTGGGTCCGAGTACGCCCCTAGCCCCACCAGTGTTCTGCGAGCATGTGCCTTGACCAGGAGGAGTGCACCGCCGCGACAGAGGAGACGTCTCACGATCGGGACGCCAGTTGTGATCCCTGGCGCCGCCCAGCCGTCCACCCGGTACCTAGCTGGTAGATCCGTGCGTACGTCAGTTCCACTTGAATCAGTTTCGAGGCCAGCGAGGGGTAGAGGTCGACCCCGGAAGACGCCCGTAGCGGCTCCATCGGCATCTGCGGGTGCACCCAGTGTTAGGAGGCCAGGGATGGAGCCTGCAGTGGAAGAGAGTCATCCCAACCCGCCAGCCCATGTGTGTTTCATGACTGTGAGACCCTCAGCCCAGCGTGACCCGACTTATCCGGAGTTTGGACCCGAGACGATACCGCATGAGGACGACACGCCGGTAGCGTCGACATCGAGGCCCCAGGCGCAGGAGCTTCCTCGGGATGTGCCCCGACCATTCCAGATGGTTGGGATGAGCGTGGAGGAGTATCTGGGCTTGTTCATCTGGAGAGCAGGATGCACTTACCCTAGGTCGCCGATCCACATGATGACCATGTTCATGGATGGACTGTTACCGGATATTCGTCAGGGGATGACAGATGGCGGAGAGTATGGAGAGTACAGTTTGGTTGCGATGGCGGCTCGTTATGCTGAAGCTATGGAAAGGAATCAGAGGGATATGGCCTACAGACAGCAAGAGAGGGAAAGGAACCAAAGGAATGAGGCAATCAGGCGACAAGTGATGGCGGAACAACAGAAGGCTTGGGATGATGAGCAGAGGATACAACGAGAGCAGGAGGCCAGAGACTATGCCTGGCTGGATGAGCAGCGGGCTACCCGGGAATGGGTACATGAGAGTTTGGATCAGCAGCAGGCCGCCTGGGAGCAGGAGCAGAGGAAGCAGCAGCAGGCTGCACAGATGCAGGAGCAGGAGGTGTCACCACCAGTGATCACCATCTCAGATTCAGAGCCAGAATCTGATCCAGAGGAGTACGTGAGCGAATACGACCAGCTGTACCGAGGAGACCAGGATCTCGAGTACCGGACCCCAGGATCATCGAGTGGCTAGAGTCGGGGGGCTTTGGGGATTTGCTAGGAGTAGGGCGTAGTTATTCTTTCTAGATATTGGTGTTTTCTTTCGTTTGAGTTTTTACGCGGTTTTTGCGTAGTCGGTTTTTACTTTTATTATTTTAAAACTATGTAGCCCTATTCTTTATTCATATTAATTCCTACATTACATCGTGCCCTTCCGAACGGACTTTCCGTAGCTCAGTCTCCGCACCCTGAGTAGATGGAAGCCTTGAGTTCAATAGCGACCGGGAAACCGAGCCTCCAGAATTCGGGACGAATTCTTTTCAAGGGGGGCGGGAGAATTGTAACATACCCAAACCCGGTCCACAAATTTTTTTTAAAAGGGAAGAAAGCCCAGCCCAAAAGGCCAAGCCCACTTTCCTTTTCCCAGAAACCCTAACCCTCCCTATAAATACTAGCCTCCCTTCTTCCAGAAACCCTATTTTCTCTTCTCTTGGCGAAGCTCTGTCGAGATCGTGAGCCGTTCGAAGCACCAGAAAGCTCTATCCACGTTTTTCTTCTTCCCTCTCTCACCAGGTAACTCTGGGAATCCCGAATCTGTGTTTTTAACCCAAAAACGTTTTCTTCTTTTCGTAACTCTCAAAATATCCCGAATCCCGAGAAACCGAGCCCACCATCGTGACCGCCGTGACGAAGCCGGAGCCGCCGACCCGAGCCCCACACGCCGCCGCACGCGCCTGCATGCGCCGGAGGAGTCACAGGCGCGTGAGATCCACGCGCGCCAGAGGAACCACGCGCTGGAGGCCCATGCGCCGCCGCCGGAGCCACGCGCCTTCGTCGGAGAAGTTACGCGCCGCCGCTGCCGTCCCCGTCGCCGGAGCACCGCCGCCCGCCGCCGCCGGAGAGTCGCCGGACCGCCGCCGAGTTGACCCGCCGGCGACCGAGTCAACTCGGGTTGACCGGCTGGGTTGACCGGGTAGCGTTGACCAGTTTGGTTAGGTTAACCGACCGGTTTAATTTCCAATTTCAATTATATTTCCCGGTTTAGCTGGTTCAATTCAATTCCTGGTTTAAATCAATTCAGTTCCCGGTTTAGTTTGGTTAGGATCTAGTTTAGGCAATTGGGCCGGTTATGGATTGGGCCTGGTTCTGTCTGGGTTTGAGTCTGGGTCTGGGTTGACCGGGTCAACCGGTTGACTTTGACCTGACCGTTGACTTCTAGTCAACCAACTTCGATTGACCATAACTTGCCCATCCTAAACCCGATTCGAACGAAACGAAAGCCTATCTCACTCGATTTCTTGTCCTGTTTCCAGATTTGATGTCCGTTCGGGCTAATGGAGCTTCTAAATTACCGTTTTTCCTCTTATTTGGCTAAGGTGAGGACCGTTTGTGATCTCTCTTGCTTCATTCAATTCCGGAATATAGTCCTCTGTTAATGTTGTCTTTCCTAGGTAGTATAGAGTAGTAAGACGTCTGATGTGATTGATTGTAGAACATAGAACTGCTAGGTTATCGCTTAAACCGAAAACGTTGCGTGTGCGTGAGGGATATGAATGTTTAGTATTGTGGTAGGTCCCCCGAAAGGGTGTTGCGTGGCAGGATGCGTACATTGCGGGGGTACGTGTCCGTTGAATCGTCGGAAGGGGGTTTTGATGAGACCCCCATGAGTAATGGCCGAGAGGGCCGAAGAGTTTTGCCGGGTGAGCCGGTTGTGTGGGCCTTCGGGCTGGGAGGTGTTCATGAATGCAAAAGCACGAGTGGGCGTTAGTATTGTGTGGTGAACCCTTCGGGCCTGTTTGCAAGGTGATATTAGCTTAGGACTTGTGAGTCGTAATTGTGTGGCGTAAGCCGGGATCGCGGGTTCTCTAAATCCGTCCTCACTGGGTAATTGTTTTTGAAACAATTACTCAGGCCTCTTTTCCTTTCCCCGCCCCCGTTTTCTTGCAGATCCGGATGCGGGATCGATACAGTCATGTGACGTTAATGGTGGCTTTTAATACGAAAGAGGCGCCTGGGACCTAGAACCAGTTGGGATGGCGTCCCGGTTGGACCGAATCAGGTTAAACGGTGCCTTAATGCCGCGTCTCCGGTTCGCCGGGAGACGGGTGTTACACAAAATCTTTCCTTCACCGAGATCTCAAGCCATACAATAATTTTTTTGATTTTTTTGTATTTTATTTGTATTTGTATTTGTATTTGTATTTGTCTTTTTTTGTAATACAAAATATAAAAATATTTTTTTTTTGATTTTTTTCTTATATTTTTATTTTTGTTTTTTATTTTTTATTTTATTTTTAAGTCACTAAATAGTCGCAAATTAGTCCCTAAACTTTACGACTGATTAGCGAGTATATATAAATAATTGCATTTTGATCGCATAGTTGTCGCATATAAGTCGCAAAATTAGCGACTCAACAGCGACGAATGACAAACAATCGCAAAATAGTCGCTAATTAAAGATTGTTTTGCGACTGATTTATCTAGCGACGCCTTGTTTGGCGACTACGTATTTCAGTCGCAAATCAGTCGTAAGTAGGTGGTTAGCGACTGTTTACTGACTAATTTTGTAGTCGCGAATTCCCTGTTTTCTTATAGTGATTCCAAATCTAGAATGAGCCATTCTACCACCTTTTAGCAACAAATCAGCAATACCACTGGATGCAACATTTAATAATATTTGACCCTTTGATCGAATAGTCTCTCCAAGAACACTCCACATAAAAAATTTCCCTGTTCCGCCAAATCCATAAAAGGAAAACATACCACCAGTTCCATTGTTAACTTCGATCATAATCTCGTTATAAACACCTATTTGTTCGTCTGTAAGTTTGGGCAGATCTCTCTAAGTCAGATTTCAGCTCATCACAATTGTCTGCTAACTCTTTTGATATCTACATGTTGTTATCCGTAGCCGTTGCACTCATATTCGGTTTTGGCATACCTTTAATTTTAGATAGTGAACTCCCACTTTTACGCATAAGCACTTCAATTTCCACCAATGCATAATTTTTGATATGTTGTTCGTTCATGCTATAATCTGTAAGTCAAACAAATAAAAGTTTAAGACATTTGCTTAAGTTATAGGAACAAAACAAAAACGTTCGAAAGACTGTAATAAATATCTATATAGGCTCAGTCGGAAAATACTATTTTCTGCCATGGTATGATATGATTTTACTTACATGGATTTTTTCTTATGGCTCTTTGCTTGATTAATATGTCATCCGATACAAATTCCATGTTTTATTTAAGAGTTCTGGTGGATTTTGAACAATATTAGTTAGAAGTATTAGAACAAATTATTCCCGCACATACGTACCGCTACTCCATTGAGCTGTTTCTTTTATAACTTCAACATATACAATATCATCATCAAGCAAACTCAACACTTCGCAAGCCAATTTGAATGAAGGATAAATAACACCATCAACCTTCTTGATATCCTCAAAAGATGATGGACCTACACTACAAAAATTATGCTTATTGATAGCAGTATACAATAGCACGGATTTCCATTCTGCTATTGTAGATAATTTTCAGATTTTTTTTAACTTTTAATAGCAATGTTTAAACGCTAAGATAAAGTTTTAATAAGCGGGAACCGCGAGCTTTCCCCTCTTCTCATTCATCTGAAAATCTAAGTACCGCGAACCCTAAAAAAAATTCCCCCCAAAACATTCAGCTCAATCTCAATGTCTCTCTCCTACAGACACAATTAACTCATAATTAAGACAGCTAAATCTCTGTCTCGAAAAAACCCAGAGCTCGCGAAAGATTCTTCTTTTAGCCAAAGATTCTTCTTGACTTCGGTGAACAAAACCCAGAGAGAGCTCGACTTCGGTGAACAAAATCGAAGGTATTTAGCCTAAGATTCTTCTTTTGTTAGTCGGTACTATCAATTTCGTTTCGAAATTTTGTGGTTTTCGTGAAGATCTATCAGACTTAGGGTTCTTACACATCGATTGCAAAGAATTGAATTTTGTTTCATCTTACAAGTCTTTACTTCCTTGCATGCACAATTTCGTTGCTTGTGTATTTTCTGTGAATCAATTAGATTTAGGGTTCTTAAACACCGATTTACAGATTTATACTCTTGTTGTGCTTTACCCTTTCAACCCGAGAAGTACAAATTTCTACTGTGTTCTGACTCTCTATTTGTTTTCTGAGTGTTGGTGACAGGTTTTTCCACATCTAAAAGCTTCACATTTGTTCAGGCCAAAGTCCAGGTTCGACTCCTCTTGATATACTTTGTTTGTTGCACATTTCTTATGCTTCTGCTATTGTCTTCTTGATTGTGTGCGAGATGTTTTGTTTTGTGCTGCTTTATATTCAACCGTAGATTATCTAAAGTAGATTATTGAAACTGTGGTTGATTTTGTTCTTTGCTTTAACTTCTATGATTTATGTGATTTTATTATGGATAGTAGATTATTGAAACTGTTGTTGATTTATATCCTCTTGGCTTAACTGTTGATGATTTCCAACATCAACTTCTTTTTGTCTGACATAGTGTATGTTCTGGTTTACTTGTACGAGCATGAGTTTATGTGAAATACTAATCCTTTACATAGTGTATACCCAACTGATTTGTTTGTGTCATCGGTTTGATTTCTTGATCTTACGAATTAAATAAGGTTAGATCATATAAATGTTGGAGAAGAAATGGGTTCATCTTTGCAGATATTGATCTAACATAAATATGTTACTAAGTTTTTGTTTGTGGGGTTTGGACTTTAAGATTTTAAACTGACCTTTATCTCAAGACTCGATCCTGCATACGAGAGAGGTGCATGGGATTTTGTAAACTCTGTGGCTGCGGATAGAGGAGAAAGACAGCTGGTAATTTTCCCTTGCAAGGATTGCCGCAATGTAGATCGTCATTTAGGGAGTGATGTAGTAGACCACCTTATAACAAGAGGGATGGATGAGGATTATAAGCTGCGTAAAGACTGGTACCATCATGGAGAAGTCATCTCAGTAGCTGAAGGTGAAAGGATATCAAATGTATGGAATGAAGAGATTATTGGGTTATATAGAGCTGCTGAGTATCTAGATGGAGACTTGGTTAGTCCGCCTGAATTCTCTGAGATGGCAGAGGGGGACGACAGGGAAGAAGATGAGTTCTTAGCTAAGCTAGCAGATGCAGAGACACCACTGTATCCAAACTGCACACACCATAGCAAGCTGTCTGCCATTGTGTCACTATTCAGATTGAAGACCCAGAATGGATGGTCTGATAAGAGTTTCAATGACCTCCTAGAGACTTTGCCGAAGATGTTACCACAGGATAACGTACTACATACCTCCTTATATGATGTGAAGAAGTTTTTAAAGTCCTTTGACATGGGTTATGAAAAGATTCACGCATGTATCAATGATTGTTGTCTATTCAGGAAGACATTGAAGAAGCTCGACAACTGTCCTAAGTGCAAAGCTTCTAGGTGGAAAGTCAATATGAGCACTGGTGAGGTGAAGAAAGGTGTCCCACAGAAAGTTCTAAGGTACTTCCCAGTAATCCCAAGGCTGAAGAGGATGTTTAGGTCTGAGGAAATGGCCAAAAATCTTAGGTGGCATTTTACTAACAAGAGCAGTGATGGGAAACTTAGACATCCAGTAGATTCTGTGACATGGGAGCTGATGAATGATAGGTATCCTGCTTTTGCTGCAGAAGAAAGGAACCTTCGACTTGGACTTTCAACAGATGGGTTTAATCCGTTTAATATGAAGAATAGTATGTATAGTTGTTGGCCCGTGTTGCTGGTGAACTACAATTTGCCACCTCATCTTTGTATGAAGAAGGAGAATATCATGCTAACTTTGCTGATTCCCGGTCCACATCAACCTGGCAACGATATTGACGTCTACTTAGAACCCTTAATAGAGGATTTGAACCAGTTGTGGAGCATCGGAGAGCTAACATATGATGCCTTCAGTAAATCTGTGTTCATTCTCAAGGCCATGCTTCTCTGGACAATCTCAGACTTCCCTGCATATGGTAATTTAGCTGGATGCAAGGTGAAGGAAAAAATGGGATGTCCCTTGTGCGGGAAACACACTGGCAGTAGGTGGCTGAAGTATAGTAGGAAGCACGTGTATATGTCACATAGAAAGGGTTTGGGACCAATGCATAGGTTTCGGGTGAAGAAGGCTTGGTTTGATGGACACACTGAAAATGGCAAGAGAGCTAGGATATTATCTGGTCAAGAAATTTCTCACCAATTGAGAAACTATAAGAACAACTTTGGAAAGGTTAAAGAATCTGTGAAGAAGAGAAAAAGGACTGTTGTAGAAGAAACTGAGATTGACTCTGCCTCTAGTGAGTCTGAGGAAGAGGAAGAAACAGAAGTAGATGAAGAGGAAATGTCAAGATGGAAGAAAAGATCTGTATTCTTCAAGTTGCCTTATTGGGAGGTATGTTAAAAGTTAAACTATTAAGTATGCATTCATTGAACAAAAATCAGATTGCCTTGTCTAATTTTGGTTTGTTTATTGTGTTTGTTACTTAGGAGCTCCCTGTGAGGCATAACTTGGATGTTATGCATATTGAGAGAAATGTGGCTGCAAGCATTGTATCAACATTACTCCATTGTGGCAAGTCAAAGGATGGGCTTAATACTCGTAAAGATCTGGAACATTTGGGTATTAGGAAGGATCTGCATCCTAGCATCAAAGGCAAAAGGACGTACCTTCCTGCAGCACCTTGGTCTTTGTCCAAGACTGAGAAGAAAGTGTTCTGCAAGCGACTATATGACTTTAAAGGGCCTGATGGATATTGTTCTAATATATCAAGGGGCGTTTCTTTGGAAGACAGTAAGGTATCTGGTCTTAAATCACATGACTACCATGTCCTGATGCAGCAGTTCCTACCAGTTGCTCTTAGAGGTTTACTGCCTAAAGGTCCACGGATAGCAATTGCACGGTTATGTGCATTTTTCAACCGTTTGTGTCAAAGGGTGATTGATAGGGACCAGATTGCAGCAATGGAAGCACAGGTTGTGGAAACTATATGCATGTTTGAGAGATTTTTTCCTCCCACCTTCTTTGATATCATGGTCCACTTGACTGTTCATCTAGGAAGAGAAGCTAGATTAAGTGGACCAGTGCATTTCCGTTGGATGTACCCATTTGAAAGGTATACTTTCCACTATATCATACTTGTAATTCAATTACTTATTAATCTGGTATGATAGTAATACCCTTTTTTACTATGTCTAGGTACATGAAGGTGCTCAAAGACTTTGTCAGAAACCCTGCCAGACCCGAGGGATGTATTGCTGAGTCCTATCTAGCAGAAGAATGCATGCAATTCTGTAGCGACTTTCTCAAAAGAACAACAAGTGTAGAGGAGAAACTGGACAGGAATACGGATTATGAGAGTCAATCCATATTAGAGGGTCGTCCAATATCTGCAGCCACAACAGTTAATCTATCTGAGATGGAGACGAGAATAGCCCACCTTGCAGTCATTCAGAATATGGCTGTGGTTGATCCATATGTGGAGTAAGTCTAAAGAATGTTTTAGATTTAATTAGTCATTGATTTGTTATGTATTTAGTCTGATATCTTCCTTTTTTACTCTTACAAGCATGCATCTACAACATCTACAAGATTCCAATGCAAGATGCAGTCGTGATGCTACATATTTATGGAGTCTTCATACTCAGAAGTTTGCTTCCTGGTTGAAAGAACAGGCAAGACTTATTAAACATTTTGGCTTTATGTTCTTTATATTAATGTGCAAGGAGTTGAACTTTTACTTGTGAATATTGCTAGGTGCCCATCGACTCGGAAACTCATGATGAAACACTAAAGTGGTTGGCATATGGTCCACGCAGTAGTGCTAGATCATATACAGGTTACATTGTGAATGGTCAGCGGTTTCACACCCACTCAGTCCATAAGGAAAGTCAAAACAGTGGTGTCTTTTATGAAGCAACTGCAATGTGTAGATCAAGTGCGAGAGACACATCTCAAGTTGCTCACCTTGTATCTTACTATGGGAGAGTGGTAGACATCATCTTACTGGATTACAATGTGTTCTACGTACCTCTCTTCCGATGTCAGTGGGCAGTAAGGGGTAATGGTGTTAAGGTGGAGGATGGGTACACACTGGTCAACTTGAATCAGTGTCAAGTTTCCTTCATGAGGGATCCATATATATTGGCTTCACAGGCCAAGCAGGTTTTTTACTCCAGAGAGGATGACACATCAAATTGGTATGTTGTGCTAAGAGGTTCTTCAAGGAGATACAGTGAGGAAGAGGAAGGAGATGAGATTGCAGAGATTGGACCATTGCCGACAACTGTTGACTTTGACCTTGAAAATGAAGAAACTCAGAATGCCCGTAGTGATTGTGAAGGAATATATGTTTGATTGAATTGTGTGCTGATTGCTTTTTTGTGTGTGTGGCTGTTGTTTGAATTGTGTGTTGATTGCATTGTTTTGCCACATTGTGTCTTTTTTTGGTTTTTTGGAAGTTGTATAGCAGTGTAGGTAATCACTCTGACAGTGTACTAATTAATTATATTGTTTGTTTCAGGTGAGCTAACATGGGACGCAAGAAGCACATTGCACAAAGGAAAAACAAGCAAGTCAATAAGGAGGTGCCGGCCAAAGGAGATACAGACGAGGTGGAACATTTGGGAGTTGTGTATTACCAAACACATACCGAAGGTATACAACAGCCAGAAGAACAAGCTCAGGATGTTGCGGAAGAACCAAAGGATGATGAGCATCAGCAAGATGAAGCACAAGCTCAGGCAGATGATGGAGCAACACAGGCAGCACAATCTGAACAAGAAAACCATGATGACGGGATGGGAGGGCTTGATGGTGAAACACAAATGGAGAAAGAAGGAGAAGATGAGGAACCAGTCGTAGATGAAGAGCTTGATGGTGAGATGGAGATGTGTGACCAGCCTGCAACTGGAGATCAACCAAAGCGTAAGAAACACAGAGGACCAACAAAGATGAAGAACATAGCCAAGGATCCAAATTTTAGAGAGAGAGTTGAGTTCACTGATATGGGAGATCATGTTGGTGTGGGATCAGTGAAATTATCATCATATCTTGGTCCTTTAGTTCGAGAACATGTTCCTGTCACAGTTGAAGATTGGAGAAAACTCAGTGAGGAAGTGAAAATTGTTCTGTGGAAATCTGTTCAGGTAAACTTTTCCTTTTTAATAAGCCTATGTGTCTTTTTGTTTATGAATGTTTGATTGTAAGCTTTGTGTTTTGTTGGTGTTTGAATACAGGCTAGGTTTGAACTCGATGAAGAGTACCAAAAGACTGCAGTGTTGAAGCAAATGGGATGTCTGTGGAGGGCTTCTAAATCACGACTAGTCACACAGTTGAGAAGTAAAGCTACTACTAACCAAGAGAGGATGAAACTTAGACCGAAGAATGTCACACCAACAGATTGGCGCAAGTTTGTCAAACAAAAGACCAGCTCAACCTTTAAGGTATTGTCTTGCAATACACATGAGTTTCCATATTCAGTAATATCTTGCTAATATGATGGTGACAGGTTGTAAGTGATTCCTACAAAGAAAGGAGGAAGAAGCAAATACCTCACACTTGTAGCCGTAGAGGGATGGTCAGACTAGCTGAAGACATGGTACAAACCATTTAGTTATTTCTGCTAATACGGATATTTAGTGTAATGGCTTGTATCAATCATGACTTGTATTTTCACAGAAAAGAGAAAGTGGAGAGACAAGTCAAGTCACTAGGCTGAAGGTGTGGGTCAAGTCACGTACCAAAAAAAATGGTACACCAGTCAATACAATTGCAGCAGAGAAGTTTGTAAGTATAGTAGTTATTAAGTATATTACTTAGTTCCTTGTCAGTTATCCAGTTTTTGCATCTGATTACTGACATGATTCTTTTGCAGAAAAAGGCAGCTGAGATCATTGACAATGAGCATGGCCCAGCAAATTCAACTGACCCTAGTATGGACCAGCTTTCCCAACTATTGGGACCTGATAATCCGGGCCGTTTGAGGGCTATGGGCAGAAACATAGGGAAGACCAAGTTACATTGTTTTGAGGTTAAGAAACATTTTATGGCTGATATGGAAGAGAAACAGAGTCGATTGCAACACAAAGTGAAGGAGTTAGAAGATGAACTTGCAAAGTTTAAACATGTAAGGCATAACTTGGACTATGTTTTGATAAGATGGATGTTAATTTTACATTTTGACTATGTTACTCTGTCTCAGTGCAAGGAACCTGAAATGGGAGAAAATTCAGCTGCTGCTAGAGCCAAAGTAAGTCAACAATACATTATGTTTATTCATGATGTTTTTGAAATGTATATGTCTGACATTTTCCAACTGAACAATTTGCAGAGTGTTAACAAACGTGCACATCCTAAGTGTGTGTTGGTAGACTGGTCTGGTTCTGATGCGAACGTCGCTGAGGGAAGAGTTTTGTCGACTGATCCAGAGGAGGATATCAATGGCATCCCATTAGGCCCTCTAGCAGTTAAAGTGTTTGTGGACACTGCACTCAAGTCGGATGCCTTTCTCTGGAGACCTGCACCCGAGATGCATAATGTTGCGCAAGCCGTTGGGGAGATGATTGCATGGCCTGCAAGTAATTGCGTCGTTCTTGACCATGGACTCCTTTCAGATGACATTCCTCTTATGGTAATGTTTCTTCTTTAGAACAATGTATTAGTTGTTTGCTTTATTGATATCTGTTGGAATGTTAAACTTGACAGATTCAAATGTTTTATGCATGTTTCTAATAGAGCCCAACACCCAATTCTGTGAACAAATGCAAACTTCTGAATTGGTGTGGCAATGATGAGGTAATTGCGGAAGGACGGTGGCAGTGTGAGGAACCAAAAGCATTGGTGAATGGTGTTCCTCTTGGACCCAATGCAGTGAAAGTGTTTGTTGATGTGGTACGTGAACCAGACACTTTCCTATGGAGGCCAACAGCAGAGATGATCTACATTCGAGACTCTTTGAAGACCTTTGTAGCCTGGCCTGCAAATAAGTGTGTGTTTCAAGATGATAACTCCACATTTCAGGGACCTCCTCAACAGAAGCAAGCTTCAGCTGCGAAGACATCAAGTGCGAGAGCAGCATCAGCATCTCCAACTCAGAAATCTCCCACACAGAAATGTCCTACAGAGCAAACTCCAACTCAGAAATCTCCCAAAAAGATTTCTCCAAAGCCTAGTCCTAAGAAACCACAGGCAGTCCACTCCCCTCTTAGAAGATCTCAGGTAATTTTCTTAATCCTTGAAGTGAATTTGGTGCTAGAGTTTGTTTATTCCAGGGTAATGAGATCCTTGGTTTGTCTTTCTTTTGTTGTAGCGTCTCGGTCCAAATGAAACTGGTAGGGAAAATCAGAAGTGCAGGCTGTTGTCAATTGCTGGGAAGAAACAGGTGGTTGCTGAGGGACGTTGGGCTTCAGACAATCCAGACCGAAAGGTTCATTTTGTTCCTTTGGGGCCTAATGCAGTGAGAGTTTGGGTTGATATAGTGAAGGTCGGTGGTGCAGCAGTTTGGAGGCCTTCGTCTGAAATCGAGTGCATGGGAGATGCAATTGGTTCATCCATTGCATGGCCAAAGGAGAAAGTCATCTTGTGTTAAAGCTTATCAGGTTTCAAGTTTCATTAGCTAAAACTATGTGATGTGTTGTGTGTTAAGACTTGACTTATGTTTCGGATTGGTAATGTGTTGTTGGTATGAAACATGTTTGATATTTTGTGTGGAATGAATTTGTGTTTCTAAGCAGGTTTTGGAAAATGATCATATATGCAATAGTATGCATATTAATATATAATGCCATCACAACAAATATAATGACATATATCTACTTGTTATAATTTCCTCTGAAATAGCACAATACAAGAGATATAACTTTTAAAACAAAATATATGTGAATGCTATTACTAAATGTATTAGGGCATTGAAATAAAGCTATAACATATGTTTCAATGGCAAACAAAACTAAAGCTATGATAAGTTAACCAAATAATAGCATGAACAAACAATGCTATAATATATGTAAATTATTATAGCACGTACAAAAACGCTATCGTATCTGGCCTACCTATTATAGCTGGGGCAGACATAGCATTATCACAAACGCCATCATATACATACGATGGCGTTTTTCGTGTGCTAAGAATAGAGCTTTTTCTTGTAGTGCTAGTTGGATGTTAAGCAAAACCCTCAGAAAATATGCATCTTCTAATACTCAGGGGACATAGGTTAGCCGTCCAATTGCAAAACCCTTTTCCTGATCTTTCCATTCTCTAGTATTCCATTCCTGATCTGCGTAAGTCATCTTTTTTTTTTGCTTAGGATTCTTTGTGTAATAGTCCAGGAAAGCCAAAAACTTAGATTTACAAACATATGGTCGGTTAACTACGTTATCCAATGAGTCATCTTCCTCGTAGACAACATGTTGTTCACCTTCAAGATGAAACGATAATTTCTATATTGGTGTAGTTCAGAAATTAGTATTGAATGCAAGAATTCTCCATGTAGCCTCATAGGAAGATATATACTTGGATCATATCAAAATTTATTCATCATTGGAAATTTGGTATAGGATTCAGAATTTATTGCACAACTTGTGAAAAAAAACCAAACAGATAGATGAGCAACATTAATATATTAAAAATAATCATAGATATCGAAACGAACAATAGTTTTATTTGGTTTACATACATACAATTGGTATATTCTTTAATTTCATCTTTGACTTGATCCTTATCAGCAAACTTACCATCACCTTTATCACAATAATTTGCAGCTTTGTTGCCTACATATGCTCTTACATAGTCAGGACCCTTGTGAATATATTTGAAAAGATATTTGACAGCTCGGGTTTGGCAACACAATTCAACGTTGATATGAGCTCGATAGTAAAGATAGAGTCCCTCTTTTTGTGACAAACCTTGTCTTATCCTCTCTACATTTATAAATAGAAAACCCTGCTGCATCAACATGAGTTGTATCACTCAAAGGTTTTGGAATGAAATTTGTACACTTCCCATCTTGCATTCATGGACTATCTTTATTGTGTGGGCCACATGGACCATGCATCATCATATCTGCAACAACTTCATACAAGTGAGGATCAAGCTCTTTATCAGGAATTTATGCACGTATGAACTTATCTATATCATCACCAGTTGGTAGCTTAGAATCATGATTTAAGAAAACAATCAGAAGAGCATGTGGAAGAACTTTTTTGGCACTCTATTGTTTACATAGCGGCATATATATAAATAGATTAAATTATGTTCGAAAAATATAAATGTATTAACAGAAATAATATTAACAAAAGGATATTCACGTTATGATTGTTACATGAATTAATGTTCCCAAATGTCTTCTTCTTTGTCAAATCTTCAACTAAACTGTCGAGTTTCATTTTGAATACTATGCAACATACATCAGGTCTATCTTCTGGTTGTAAACCATTCTTCTGAAGGTATCTCATAATTTCAGGCTATTTTGAGTTGCATGTAATCGTTAAAAGATCTGGAAAACCAATATACTTGCATGTAGCTATTACATCGAGATAATTTTGCATCATATATCTTGGCCCACAAACAAAGGGAGACGGCAAATGTATTCTCGTTCCTTGGTTCGAAAAATCGGTATCTCCTTTGGACGAAGCTTCTTTTAATTTATTGTAATTTTCACATCGAAACTTTTCTGATTTTGACGTAAAAAAACTCAATCGATTTGACTCAATTATGGTGTAGACATCCACAAAAAACTGCTGAAATAATTTTCGAGACATGACAATAGTAGGAGATTCATTGCGCCTTTCCATAATTCGAAATGCAAAAGATTCTGCATGGTGATATTTTCCTCGTCCTTCTAAAAATGTCAACAAAGCCAATGTCTATGTCTAGCATGTATATATATAAAAGCATTAAATTAATAAAGTTAACCATTTACAATGGAAAATCATATAATGTTTAACCATTGAAACACTCATACTAACCTGAAACCGTCTTCTCCATATAGAAATAGCAAAGGATATTGTAATAGCAAATATGCAGGATGCAATTCACTTATTCGCTGTAACTTGCTTGATTTATTTTGAATAATAACATCGCGTAGTTCCATACCCATTTGAAAATATCCCGGTATTAAACCAGCCACTTCGTCTGTCGTTGGTAAATTATAGGTCCTACAATCTCTATCTCTTCTGCTTGGAATTTTAAAACTTATACTTTGCATATTTTTTTTTTGCCAAGTCCATTCGATCTCTTGCTGATCTAAAAGCACCTACATGCAGATTATGATTATCCAACATTTTCTTTATCAAATCCACTATTTTAAACATTATTTTTTCAACTGAACTAGTTTTCCTGAAAATTCAAAACCAGCATAATAACTTTAAGAACACAATAAAAAATATACAAAAGTTATTGAAATAGTTGATATATCATGGTTTTTAGGTGTTTAAGCCATGATATAAGCATATATTCAAGTCTTTTGTAGTGTCTTTCGAGTCTTTTCAGGTGTTCTTTAGGTTTGCACACGTTTGGAGGACTTTGGAAGATATTGGAGCATTTTGGGCAATGTTTGGAGCTGAAGCCGTGATAAGCAGAAATCACTATAAGCGATCGAGCTGAGCATCGACTGACGCAGTATGTGCATCAGTCGACGCAGTTTCCAAACGGAAAATTCTCGGTGTTTTAATGAAGGTTTGAAGAATTGCAGAATTTGGCCAGAAGTTCCACTATTTACAGAGAAGACCCAAGACGTGTCTGACACTTATTATTAGGGTTTTTGTGTTTTATTCTTGTTACACACTCTTTCATACTTTTGGCTAGAGAGAATTTTATAGCTTGGGGCTGATCCAGACCTTGTACTGCTTTTGCGGAAGATTTCGAACCCCTTTTCTATTCTCTATTCTATTTTAATGAAATCTATTTCATCCATGTTGCTTGTTTCATTCAATATGTCTGAGTAGATTCATAATTAGGTTTAGGGATTCTCATAGGGTTTTCATGGCATGTTAGGTTGATTTATCAGTTAAGGAATTCATAACCAGTTTAGTTCTTCAATCTGAATTGTTCTTAAAGCTAGTTCTAGCCTGATCAACTGGAATCTAGATCTTAGGTTTTTAAATTGACTAAAAAGTGTAATTTGGAATCTGACTTATTTAGGTTGAGCAAATTAGATATCCACAAAGAAATTTGGTTTAGCTAATTTGTGAACAAATCGAACATGCGCTTAACGCTAGTTTAGTCTGTAGAAATTGCAAAGAAATTTGGATTTCTAGGATTTAGACTTAGTGAATTCTTGCAACGAAAGTTGGTTTATTTTACGTCTGTGATTCGAGTTCTAGAACGGTACTTAATTAGATCTTGACTGATAATTAATCTACATGACTTGATTTCCTGAGAAATCGCTTGACCTGACGCCTTTCCATATTGATCAAAAACCGTCTGCTATTTATATTTCTGCATTGATTTATTTGCTTTTGAATTGCTGCTGCTTGGCTTAACTCGATACTTTACAGGCTATCGTAAGATTGCTTAAGTCTCTGTGGTTCGAACCCTATATACTAAAATTGCATGTGCACTTGCAGTGTAGCTCTAGAGATATAAAACTTTGAGCATATCAAGTTTTTGGCGCCGTTGCCGGGGACTCTTTTGAGTCTTCGATAGATTTAAGTTTAGAGTTTAGACTATGCTTTTTTTTAGTTTACTAATTTTTCCTTTTGTTTTGTCTCTTGCGTGTGTTCAGGTTTGCGTGAAGAACATTTGCATCGACCAATCGACGCACTCACGACTCTGCAATGATCAACGCATCTTCTACTTCGATCGACACAATGCCCATGAATCAGACAATGTATGCCTAACCGTGCCCTCAGAAGCAATCCCGACAAAGAGCTTGTTTTTCTTCAAAATCAGGAGCTTGCAAGGCTAGAGAGAACAAACAGGAAAGCGCAGAAGCCAGTGAAAATGTTGAATCCAAATGATGTGGTGTTGATTCGGGATGAAGCTGATGTTCTGAGGGACCTTGATAACAGTGCTTATAACAATCAGGGCCAGAGACTTGATGCGGATGGAAATCCCATTGTGGTACCGGTTCTTCAACAACCACTTGTCGCTGCGGGCGCAAGACAAGGTGGAGGTGCAGAAGGAGTTGCGGGCGCAGATGATGCACATGCGCAAGGAAATGCACCAGCTGGGAGGACACTTGCTGATTACAACAGACCTACAAGTTCTATGCTAACAGGTCTGCGATCAGACCTCCTCCTATTCAGAGGAATGACTTCGAGCTTAAGACTTCCTACTACACTCTTGTGGGACAACATTTGTTCCATGGGCATCCACATGAGCACCCTATGGACCATATTGAGAGATTTGAGGATCTGGTCACAGGGATGAAGCATAATGGAGTGAGTTATGACTTCCTGCACTGCAAGCTTTTCCTACACTCACTTGCTGGGGAAGCTGCGAATTGGCTGAAACAGATTCCACATGGAACTCTCACTACTTGGGATGCTACTAAGAAGAAGTTCCTTAGAAACTTCTATGATGATGCTACATCTGATCTGATGAGAGAGGACATTCTATAGTTCATGCAGGGACCTACAGAGGCTATAAAGGCTGCTTGGATTCACTTCAAGATGTACCAGCGCGACTGCCCTCATCATGGTTTCTCTGAAGTTCAGCTGCTGGGCATTTTCTTCAGAGATATAGATTGGTGGTATCAGATGGCATTGGATGCTGTTAGCAATGGAAACTTCAACAAAAAGTCTTCAGAGCAAGCTAAGGAGCTGATTGATAACTTGGTGTCTAGCAATAGCACCAAGAATGCTGATTTGGAGAGGAAGAAATCAAGTGGAAAAGTGGATGGAACTCAAATCGCAGAAATGAAGAACAAGATTGATTCTGTCCACAGACTTCTAATTGGGAAGAAGCAGGTCCAATTTGCTAAAGATGTTGAGACATTTGAGGCTGAGGATGACTATGATGAAGAGGATGTGAACTACATTGGTGGGACTAGTTTTCAGGGTAACAAATTTGGGAATCAACAAGGCAGATGTGGCTACAATGGAATGGGTCAGAGGAGGACCTTCATAGGTAATCAAAACTCTTCTAATTTTGCTCCTAAGCCTCAATACCAGAAGCCTTTTCAGAGCAACAACAACAGTTTCACCAGAGGCAAGATTGATGCTCTGCAAAAGAGTACAATGGACTTTAATGGGAAGATTGACGCTTTGTACTTGGATCTGAATGGAAAGATTGATGCTCTGAGCACTCATGTCAAGAAGCTGGATGTTCAGGTTGCACAGACTGATGGGTCTGCAAAGAGGCAAGATGGAACTCTCCCTAAGAGAACATATGTTAATCCGAAGTGCCAATGTAATGCCATTACGTTTAGAAGTGGTAAGGAGGTCCTTCCTGTGCTGAAAAGGGTCTAAGCATGGAGGAAATTGAGGAAATGGAAGATGAGATTCGCGACCTGCAGAGAGCGTCGACCAACACACCTCTGCATCGGTCGATGCATACTCAAAATCTCGACAATTCTTCGAGTTTTGACGGTGATTTGAACAAAGGAGTCACGACCATGGTTTGCACATATTGCGAATTATCTTGCTGCATAGGCTGAACCAGAGGATTTCAAAGGTTATGCAAAGAAGAAGTTCATGAGAGAGCTTAGGAGATTCTATTGGGATGAACCATACCTATACAAGCACTGCTCATATGGTGTTTACAGGAGATGCATTGTTGAGTCTAAGGTTCTAGATGTGTTACTTCACTGCAATGGATCAGAGTATGCTGGACATTTTGCTACCTTTAAGACAATGTCTAAGGTTTTGCAAGCAGGATTCTGGTGGCCTACTATGTTCAGAGATGCTCAAGTATTTGTCTCTCAGTGCGATGCCTGTCAGAGGAGGGGGAAAATCAGTAAGAAGCATTAGATGCCACAAAACTTCATTTTTGAAGTGGAGGTTTTCGATTATTTGGGCATATATTTCATGGGTCTTTTTCCCTCATCCTATGGGAATAAGTTCATTTTGGTTGTTGTGGACTATGTCTCTAAGTGGGTGGAAGCAATAGCTAGTCCAACAAATGACTCTTCGGTGGTTCTTAAGCTGTTTAAGACTATCATTTTCCCTAGATTTGGAGTGTCTCGGATTGTCATAAGTGATGGAGGATCTCAGTTTATCAACAAGATCTTTGAGAAGCTACTGAGAAATCATGGTGTTCATCATCGTGTGGCTATTCCTTATCATCCTCAGACGAGTGGGCAAGTAGAAGTCTCTAACATGCAGATTAAGGAGATCTTAGAGAAGACAGTTGGGAAGACAAGGATGGATTGGTCTGCAAAGCTGGATGATGCGCTATGGGCCTACAGAACTGCGTTTAAGACGCCACTGGAGACTACACCGTTTCGACTTCTCTATGGGAAAGCCTGCCACCTTTCATTTGAGCTTGAGCACAAAGCAGCATGGGCTGTGAAGCAGATGAATTTTGATCCGAAGTCTGCTGCAGAGAGGCGATTGGTACAGCTGAACGAGTTGGATGAGATTAGGCATCATGTCTATGAGAATTTGAAGCTGTACAAGGAGAGGACCAAAGCTTATCATGACAAGAAAATTGTCTCCTGAAACTTTGAGCCAAATGATCAGGTACTTTTTTATAACTCCCGTTTGCAATTGTTTACAGGAAAATTGCGCTCTAGATGGTCAGGTCCTTTCACAATCAAGGAGATGGGTCCATATGGTGCTGTAGTTCTGATTAGCTCTGAAGGAAAGGAGTTCACTGTCAATGGACAGAGGGTGAAGCACTATTAGGCTAAAGCCAAAATTCCAAGAGGATCCATTTTGCCTTTGGATGATGCACCCACAACCTGATTTTCCTTACAATCAAACTAACGACGTTAAACAAGCGCTTGGTGGGAGGTAACCCACTGGTAAGTCTGTAAATATTCAATTTGGTGTTTTGGTTTTGATTTTATTTTAGTGTTTTTCGTTTTGGTCGTTTTTGTTCTGTACATATTCGAGTCTATCAAGGAAACCAGACTGCATCGATCGACTCGGTCCTGTGCGTCAGTCGATGCAGGGGTCGAGTGGTCAAAATCGTCTGAAATTAAACCGTAAATTCTCGACCCAGAAATTCGATTAAATCGGCCCGATATACAAAATACTGAAATACATCGACTTCCGCATCATGTGCGACGATCGACGCACCTGCATCCGAGGTAAGTCACTTAAACCCTTTCTCTTTCTTCTTCCTCGCCATTTTCTTTCTCTCGCGACAAAACACAAAATTTCCTCAAATCGATTTCCCTCATTTCTTCACCGATTTTGGTAATTCAAAAGCCTAACCTACACGAATTTCTTCACTCTATCCATTTCTAGAATCCATTCCATCGATCTGTGAGGTATGTGCTTTGAATCCCATTATTTTTGATTTCGGCCCTAAGGTGAAAAACTCAAAATTCATCACGTTTTTGATTGATTCATGCTATATTAATACCTTGTTAGGGTTTATGTTTATGATTCGAGTTGTAGTTGAGTTTTCACGAGCATATTCGCAAGTTTTCTGAAAATTCTGATTTGACGACGAACACTTGCGATTCTGCGAAATTGCTGGAATTAGGACTAAATTTAGAGGAATTGAAACTGATTTTGGTGCTGTGAATGGTTGCATGTGCTGTTCTGATTGATTTGGTAGCATTTGTTGATCTTAGAGCCTTGGCTTAATTTGCGATATTTTGTTTCTTGTATCTTTGATTGCAGATGGTTCCCAGGAAGCGCAGGAACTTGACAGGAGATGCTTCGACATCAGATGTTCCTGCAGACTTTCGCACTCGTGCCTCATCTCCTCCTTTGCCATATCCGCACGCTTATAGCCATATCCGCACGCTTATAGAGTGGTCAGGCCTCCATGGACTAAGGGTGAGAAGGATGTGATCCCCATGCACATAAATTGGCAGCAGGATCACAAGACAAAGACAAAGGATAATATGTGCATCAACAAGGAGATATCAGAGGAGTGGGACGAGTATGATACTATGTTCTACAATGCATGGCTGTCGATGAAGATCATACATACGAGGTGCATTGATTACAGGACAGTGGAGAAGATGGGGATACGAGAGGATGTGGAGAAGATTGTGAGGAAGATAGGCTTGGGAACGATGCCTATGAGATCATATGAGCTGTATCCTTACTTGGTTCGACAGATGCTTGCGAACTATCGTGTTTACTACTTGAACGAGCCGTAGAGGAGAGCAAATGAAAGGGTCCTGACCTTCATGTGCGTGGGCGTCAGGTATCGCATTTCTATCTTGAATCTCTGCAGAATTTCAGTGTGGAGCCCATCCGTTGTGTCCTAAACGCTGACTGGGCAGATGTGGATACTCAGTATTTCTGATCACACTTTGGCAACGGGGTCTACCATTCCCGTCACACCAACCAGACAACAGTCCAACATCCGGTCTTGAGGTATGTCGTCCGTGTTTTGGGGAACACTATACTGTGCAAAGATGAGCCGAATAAGATGAGGAAGTCCGAGCTTCTTCTGCTTTACACAGGGATATGTCAATTGTTCAATGAGGATGTTTTAGCTGAGCCTTGCCCCAACCTGAACATGGGAGCAGTCTTCGCTGAGCATCTCTGCACTCTGATGACTAAGGCATTCAGTGGCAAGAAGACTGCGACAATAGGCAGTTTGCTGACTCCTTCTTTCAAGCATTTCAGGATCCCTACAGATGGGCGTGATGTTGTTACTAGAAGGCTGTGGATAGATGAGGATCATCTTAGGAGCACCACTTGGATGAAGGAAGATAACCTCTAGCTTTTCACTGATGCGCAGGGCGGTGAGTGGTGTGTGAAGCTTCCACTGCATGAGCTCACGAGGATCAGAGCAGTTATGGACTTGAGCTTTCAGCCCATCCAGAACTTGCTGCGCATGGTCCCTACAACCGCCGTCCACCAAGGAGCTTCTTCTTCTGCTGTCCCTACAACTGCCCCTACCGCTGCAGCAGGTGAGTTTTTGTATATTCCTTATCATGAGCCAGAGATTCCACTTGCATAGATGTCCCAGGGAGCTTTCCAGACGATGTTGAACGATAGACTACGTGGTATCTGGGAGATGGTTGTTAGCTGTTCCTACTCCTCGTCGCAGACTATCCCCTGCACATGAGTCTGCTGGTTCTGATCTGTATGATGGCATTGATGATGAGGATTCTTCTTAGTCTCATTTCTGGTTCCTATCCTATGACACTTGGTTATGTACTTTTCTCTTTTTTTTCTTTTTTTTCTTTGAGTCATTTTGATGTTTTTCTTGAGTCTATGTCAGTCCTCTACTTTGGGAACTTATGTACTAATGATTATGATGATTTTCATGTGCTTTGATATTGTGTTGTCTTTGTTCTTTATAGCTCACATTTTGATTTTAGTGATTATTCACGGAACTGATGCTGTCTGCGAAAATCTGTACAAACAGACACGCCATGCGTCGATCGTTGCACAATTTGAGTCGTTCGACGCATCCTTCGAAAATCTGTGTCGACCGTTGCACCCATTACGTCGGTCGATGCAGGTTGCCGGGTCAGGTATCTCACGAATCAGAAGTCCATTTTGTTCCTTATCATCTTTTACCGAGCCTAAGCTTCGATTCCACTGGGGACAATGTGTTTCAAGTGTAGGGGAGGTGGTACTAACATAATCTTTGTCTTTTCTTAGAGTCTGTTGAGTCAGTTTTATTGAGTCAAAACAGTTAGTAGGAAACTAGGACTTTTTGAGGAGATCACTACATTCACAGAAACTTAAGTGACCATTGGATGAGCTTGCAGCAGATCTCTGACTATTAGAAAACTCAACACAGATCAACCTACCAAGGACACCCATATCACTTCAGGTATTCAGAGAATCCACTACTGACTTCGCCCTTAACTTGACTTAATTTTCTCACCTAGGGGCTTGGTATACTTTGGACCGGATTCCTCTGCCAGTCCTGAAACAGCTTGTAAACCTGTATGACTATGGTTCCTTTCTCCCCTCCCTTAAAGTAAAAAAAGAGAGTAATAAATTGCGGATAAGCTAGTAGCTTCGAAGTGATCAGGAGAGTGGTAAAGACCCCTATTACCTTCCGTGCTTCATGGAATGTGTCTAAACTAACACCCCGAATAAAAAGGTAAGAGCATTGATAAAAAAATAAAATGATACCCAATGGGGAAAATCAAATGCTAAAGAGAGAAAGGGGACAAGAAGGAACCATAAATAGACAGTATTGTGGTCAGATACTAGCAGAGAAAGAATCCATGTGTTCTTTGATCAATACTCCCTAGGTGAGACCGCACTTAATAGATTATAGAAGTCTGTATGGTGAATTTGAATGCTCTGAATCTGATTGTGGAGTTTTCTTGGGATAATTGCTAAGTGTGGGGGAAGTACATTGTGGTCATGATGTCTGTAGGTTTATTTTCATGTGGCTTACTAAGGAGAATCTGAGTGTAGTGCTCTAACGATGAAATGAGTTTTTGAAGTTTTCAAACTTCTTCTCCTTATCTTGGTTTTCTGTTTTGCTTGAGGGCAAGCACATACTAAGTGTGGGGGAGTTGATATATCATGGTTTTTAGGTGTTTTAAGCCATGATATAAGAATTCGAGTCTTTTGTAGTGTCTTTCGAGTCTTTTCAGGTGTTCTTTAGGTTTGCACACGTTTGGAGGACTTTGGAAGATATTGGAGCATTTTGGGCAATGTTTGGAGCTGAAGCCGTGATAAGCAGAAATCACTATAAGTGATCGAGTTGAGCATCGACCGACGCAGTATGTGCATCGGTCGACGCTGTTTCCCAACAGAAAATTCTCAGCGTTTTAATGAAGATTTGAAGAATTGCAGAATTTGCCCATAAGTTTCACTATTTATAGAGAAGACCCAAGACGTGTTTGACACTTATTATTAAGATTTTGTGTGTTTTATTCTTGTATTTCATACTTTTGGCTAGAGAGAGTTTTAGAGCTTGGGGCTGATCCGAACCTTGTACTGCTTTTGGAGAAGATTTCAAACCCCTTTTCTATTCTCTATTCTATTTTAATGCAATCTGTTTCATCCATGTTGCTTGTTTCATTCAATATGTTTGAGTAGATTCATAGTTAGGTTTAAGGATTCTCATAGGGTTTTCATGGCATGTTAGGTTGATTTATCAGTTGAGCAATTCATAATATGTTTAGTTCTTCAATCTGAATTGTTCTTAATGCTAGTTCTAGCCTGATCAACTGGAATCTAGATCTTATGTTTTTAAATTGACACGAAAGTGTAATTTGGAATCTGACTTATTTAGGTTGAGCAAATTAGATATCCGCAAAGAAATTTGGTTTAGCTAATTTGCGAACAAATCGAACCTGCGCTTAATGCTAGTTTAGTCTGTAGGAATTGCAAAGAAATTTGGATTTCTAGGATTTAGACTTAGTGAATTCTCGCAACGAAAGTTGGTTTATTTTACATCTGTGATTCGAGTTCTAGAACGGTACTTAATTAGATCATGACTGATAATTAATCTGCATGAATTGATTTCCTGAGAACTCCTTGACCTGACGCCTTTTCGTATTGATTGCAAAACCGTCTGCTATTTATATTTATGCATTGATTTATTTGCTTTTGAATTGCTGCTGCTTAGCTTAACTCGATCCTTTACAGTCTATCATAAGATTTCTTGAGTCTCTGTGGTTCGACCCCTATATACTACAATTGCATGTGCACTTTTATTGTAGCTCTAGGGATATAAAACTTTGTGCATATCAATAGTTACCCGTAAGCCTTTATTCAATTTTTTGTTTCATTCTTGCAATCGTGAATATAGAGTTGCAAAAAAAAACTGGAGCTTGATCGGGATCTTGTAATATATCTCCTATAGGATGGTAGTTCTCACCTTGTAGCTGAAACAAATAATGTCATTTTCCATTGTTCAAATTGGTTGTTCACTTTTCCACCAAGTGACGTGAATGAAAACATCATATTATTAGCTCTAATAAGTTCAAAAAATTCTTGCTATCATCATCACCATTATACAACAATGCAAACAATGTAGACGTAGATGTTTTAAGAAGAGGAATCTTAACTTTTCCATGTTTACAACACATTGAAAAAATTGGTCAGACTTTCTTTACTCTTTTATTTATACGTTCTTCAAACCACTTATGAGCATCACAATGGATACACATGTATGAAAAATCCCCATTGTCATTGTATCCTAATGTCACATATTTTAAAGAATCAGTCATGCTATACTCCAAAAATTGGTTACACAATAATAGGCAGGAAATAACTTCCAATTAAACTGTTACCATTTTCCTTAATTCTAGGCTTAACGGTCATGGATGCCAGATGCATCTTATTTAACCTTTCTAAAGATTTTTTATTAATGACAGTCATTTTACTTTTTTGTAGTATCTACTGTGTGATTAATTTCAGCATTGTAATCACGAATAAAAGTCGGGGGGAGGGGGTTGAAATTAAACTCATAGTCAAAATCTGCCATTAAAAGAGTGGACATAATTTATTAAAAAATTTAATCTGAACAACTTATAAATTAAGTCGATGTTTTTTATAGTTATTACCTTCATTGACTGATTCTTCTTCGTATTTTGAATCCGTTTCTACAATTGCAATGAACTCATCATCGTGTGCAGAGGAAATCATGTTATCTGTAGAAAGTTATTTTTTAAAATAGAGTTATATAAAATTATTGATTACTATAGTCAATTGTACAACATTTTATTAAAACTCGTCCAATATTGGATTACTATTTAATGAACTAATTATATTGATACATATAAACTAATATAGTTAAAAAAATTAATTTGATAATCGGAAACGAACCTCCCTTTTGATGTTTATTCTGTGTTTTCTGGAGGGATTCATTGGAGTTCGAGTATTTAAAAAAGTTTCTGTAGAAGGTAACCTTGTATTAAGTGTTGTGCTTGAATCTATAGACAACAAAGTGAAAATAAAATTTATACATTTTTGTTGAAAGCATAAGATAAAATAGGTCATGTATGAAAATAAATTAGTTATAAATATCTAAATGAACCTGAATTCTGAGAAAAAGCACAATCATTTTTCTTTTGTATTATAATGTTCATCATAGTGATCCGTGATCTCAATACATTTTGTAATATCCATTAATGCAGTTTGTTCAAAAAAAAGATTTTTTTGCTTGGCTTTCCACCTAAGAAATAGAGAATAACGTTTTACAATAAAAAAGATTATTTATACTAACCCTAAAGAATTATATTGTATTCAACTTACTTTTCCGTAATGAGGGTGGATGAGCAATGTTTGTGACATCCATGAATGCAATCCTATTTTGTTAATTAGTCACACAACTTCTAGAAGGACTTCCAATTTGTTTAACAATAGTTTGTTTTATTTGCCTTCCAGCTAAGTAAAATAAGAGATTAAACAATATTTACCGGTTATCATATACAAAATCGAATCTATACTTGTAAGGAATTATAATTTACTTAACTTACTTTTCCGTAATGGGGGGGGGGTGAAGGAGCATTATATTATTTATCCAATTCAAACATAAATGGCTTCTTACGTTTCATTACTAATGTCGAGGTATAAAGAGTCAACCCATGACTACAATTAAAAATACTACATTTATGAATTGTTAGAAATCTATTTAGTAGGTAACATCAAACAAACAACAAACTAAGTTCAGTAAATCCCTTCCGTAAATTTATAATCACAACAATCAGTAAATCTCAATGTTTGTCTTTCATCTAGAACTACATACCTTTCTAATATCGAAAGCAAAAAATAAAATATGGAACATAACAACTTCGTTAGAAAAAACCTATGAGTAGCTACAGTTTATAACAATTTTTTTGCTTTCTTTATTAAGCAGTAACTGTAACGTCCCCTTCCCTTTTATCTGCTGACCGACGAGCTGACCGACCAAAAATCTAACAAGAACATGACCAGTCAAACCCGTGCAGATCAAACGATAAGGGTTCGCTACATACGAAAGCCAGAGACAGTCCGATTTGAGACAAAAAGGCTCGAACCGATCCATTCTCGACTCCGTTTACCTCGTTTCCACGATACAAGGCTTTTCAACCCATATCGCTTTCACAAGTTGTGTTCGGTTCGCACTAAACCGTATATCAAGGAATAATTCCGTTTTTAGTATTTTAAATCTTTTAATCTATTTTATCTAGTTTTAAGGGTTTTTCTAAAATACTTTACCGGCCCGAAAATCCGAAACCGAAAATAATAAAACGTATACGAAAACAAATCGTAGCCAAATGCAACCCGAATCTACTCCGAGGGGCCTACACGTCTGTCGAGGTACTCCAAAACCTGAAAAGAGGAAAAAGAGTTGGATGAGCGATCTAAGATCACCCAGTGAGCTGGCTCACAACTACAAAGGTTAAAATCCCACCTGAAAAACCCAAAATAACAAGCAATAACAATCAATGAAATAAATCAGTTGATCACGTACTACCACGACGTAATAGGCTCCACACAACACACAAGCATTCTCTATCAACACAGACCATCAATAAAGGAAATCGAGAACACTGCAGCACATGCTCTCGATTAGACTCGATCTACACTAAACGCATCTCTAACGCAATCTCAAAACCATGGACCCCTAACGCGAACTCGGTAAACTTCCACGGGAATGATTAGATACCCCTTTTTCATGATAACTAAAACCTCCCACAACTCCTAGACGTAAACACATTCCTACGACCTAGGACACCGTTCTCTGTCCATTGATACGCGGTGACTCGGACTAACCAACGATAACCAATGTTTCTGTGCAGCCCGGCCCTAGGATGCGACCATGTTACTTTGAGCCACACACCTACAGGCGTCACCCGTGTAGGTTAACACCCGCTAGAACCTGACCACAAGGGTACGTGAACTGACCAGGATCTCCCGAGGATCCAATCGAGAAGGAAGCACCAGAACTTTAAACGCAAGACTCGCGGGATCTAACGCACCCTAAACAATCTGAACCACAATAACAAACTCTACGACACACAAGCAAACATATTGAGACTCTACGACTTAATCGTAATACCGATAAGGTCAAACAACCAATAACAACTCAACCCGAGTACCGATAATCTATCACGCAAGTCCTAACCACAACATCACTATCTCAACCCGACCTATCCCCCACCCCGAAATAGGTAATCACAACCAAAACCTATCCGGCCCCACACCGGAATAGGTAACCAGTGTAATACCCTGTCTCTCAAAATTGGTCAACGGGCAGCAGAAAAGTCAAACAAGGCAATTTCGTAATTTTCAGAAGATGAGGAGCATTTTGGTAATTTTATCAAAATGCGAGCCGGAAGCTAAGACGGGCCAAATGTTTCTCTTTTTAAGTTAAAAAAAAATTAGAAGGCAAGAAGTGGCAAGAACGGACTTTAAACGAGTTTTTTGGACTATCGGGAAAGGAAACCGATCGAACCGATAAAATTTGTAAAATTCATAACGGGAGCTGCGGGTGTCCGATTGAGGTGAAACGAATTTTCTAAATACTTCTAAAAGAGTCTAATATTTTTTTTTAAAAGAAGCTTGGAGTATTTATTTCAGAGGCTACGTGGTTTTAAAGATTTTAACGGGCTGTCGGGAATGGAAACCAACAAAAACGAGAAAAACACGGAAACGCCTATAAATTGCTCCCAAAATTATGAGATTTTGACCACAGCTCCATTAAATTATATAGAAGCTATGGTTAAAAGGATTCAGAAAGATTTGATCCCTATATTAAGTTATAGGTTTTAGACCATTAAGGGGTAATTAATTGCTAAAAAATCAAAATAAAATCATAGGGGCTTGGGCTTGGATCAAGGTGATTAGAGCTGAGAAATGAGGTTATTTTGGACATAATTCAAGCCCAGTAGTGAGCTTGGGCCACGAAATATTTCTAGGGAGAAGGTGATGCATTGTTTGTGTTATTTGGTACATTGAATCAAAAAATATGTTGTCATCAATCCATGAGGCTTCTAGAAGAGGGCTACAGGTGTAAGGTGAGTGATGAAATTCATTGTTTTTGGCCTGATTTTGGTGGAGTGTCGTGGAGGAAGATGGGAGGAGAGGTGAGACAAATGGAGGGTGGAGATCATCTCCCTTTTACTATAAAAGGAGGCCTTCCCCCATCCATTCTCCTCACACCAAAAACCCAAAGGAGTATAAGAAGAGAGAAAAAAGAGAGGAAGAAGGGAGGAAGAAGAAGAAGGAAGGAAGAAGAAGAATAAGAAGAAGGAGCCGGAGGGAAGATAAAGAAGAAGCCGGAGGAAGGAGGAAGAAGAGAAGAAGAAGGAGGAGGAGAGCCGGAGGAGAGAAAGAGAGATAAAGGAGAGAGAAAGAGGAGAGAGAAAGTGAGGTTAGAGAGAGATAAGAGATGGGATGGTGATGGAGGAACGGTGAAATATTTCCTAAGCGGAGATTTTAAACGTTCATCCCACGTACCGATTTTCTCTTATAGACGGGTTCTAGTAGACGTCGTATGAGGTTGGTCCAGAGGTTCATGCGGAGGGACGATCAGAATTACAAGGGTCGACGCGCGGGTAAAGTTCGGGTCAAAGCAAGTCAACGGTTCGGGAAAGGTTTGGGTTAGCATTGGGTTCGTGTCGGGTCTCGTTGTTCCGTCACTCCATCATCCGTCATCACGATATCACTGTGAGTCGGCTACATTGTGTGTTGCATATAGATTAGGACATATAGACCTTGGATTCATTAACCGAAGATTTAGGTTGCATACCTCAATGATTGAATTGGTTAGAACGGCTAGGTTGATTAATAACTCGGTTAACTAATTAATGGTTAGGTTAAAGAGATGCATGCTAGTTAGCTTAAATCGGTAAATGATTGATAGTTTCCTTGATTGCTTGATTGGGTGTTTCATACATATAGAACGGCATGCTAGGACGTATATGCATATATAAGTATTTAAGAACGTATCTAAATGAATCTATATATGGGAAATTATGAGTTGATTAAAATACGGTTAAAACACATAGCACACTTAGAATATAATAACGGGGTGGGTTAATTAGTCTATAGTCGGGGTTAGCAGGGTAATTGAATTAATTAAATAATATGAAGTCAGGAGATTAGTAAGTTTACTAATCTCAAGCTGGCAAATTGAAGAGATTAAGAATAAGAATTTAAGGAAATAAGAATTAATAATAAGAATTGAATTAAGCCGTCTGCGGATTAGTAATCCACTAATCCCAATGTAGCGGATCGAATGAGTTAAGGTTAAGAAAATATTAAAAGACTAATAAACCTAAATAATTGTTTGTGTGGTGTTGTGATTATTGTTTGTGTAATTGTGTATCTACTTCGGTGTAGGGCCGAGTAGACTGTTGATTGCTTGATTGTTTATCTACTTCAGTGTTGGGCCGAGTAGACTGTACTGGTAGATACTTACTCTGGTACGGGAACGGGTAAGTCTGGGTATGGATACCTATTTCGGTGCAGGACCGGATAGGTCAGGTTGTGTTGATGAATGGTGGTAGGACTTGCGGGATAGACTGGGTACGGGGATTAAGATAATGTTTCTATTTGATCTTGTCGGTCTTGCGTGATAGAGTCCCAGCGAGTCTGCTTGTTTACATTACTGTTATTGGGACTCTATAGGGTGCGTTAGATCCCGAAAGTCTAGAGATAGCGTTCCGGTACTTCTGACCCGATTGGATCCTCGGGTAGTTACCTGATCGGTTCATGTGCCTTCGGGTGGTGATTCTGGTAATGGTGTTAACCTACTGAGTGACGCCGGTAGGTGTGTGGTCCGGAGAATACGGGATCGCGTCCTAGGGCCGGACTGCATGGAAGCTTTGGTTATCTAGGGGTAGCCCGAGTCACCACGTATCGATGGACAGAGAACGGTGTCCTAGTCGTAGGACTTCGTGTTTCCGTCTAGGAGTCGTGGGAGGTTTTAGTTACCGTGGGGTAGCTAAGTGTTCCCGTGGAAGTTACCGAGTTCGCGTTTGGGGCCCATGGTGTGGAGATTGCGTTAGAGATGTGTTTAGTGTAGATCGAGTCTAATCGAGAGCATGTGTCGCAGTGTTCTCGATTTCCTTCGTTGATAATATGTGTTGTTATTTGAATGCTTGGGTGTTGTGGAGCTCATTACGTCTTGGTAGCACGTGATCAGCTATTGTACTTGATTGTTATTTTGTGTTTGGGCGGGATTATTAGATTGTTAGAAGCCTTTTAGTTGGGAGCTGTCTCACTGGGTAATCTTAGATTGCTCATTAGACTCTTTTGTGTTTTTCAGGTTTAGAATAGCTTGGCGGACGCGTAGGACACTCGGAGTAGGCTCGGGTTGGCATTTGGTATCGGTTTTTGCGCATTTTGACTTTATTTTCGGTTTCGGATTTTGAGGGGACCCCGCTAAATGATTTGTATAAAACCGTAAATTGTTATGTATAAGATTTATAATTTTAAGTAATAAAACGGAATAATTCCCTGATATACGGTTTAGTCCGAACCGAAAAAAACTCGTGGAAGCGATACAAGTTGAAAAGCTTTGTATCGTGGAAACGAAGTAAACGGAGTCAAGGACGGTTTGGTTCGAGCCATTGACTCAAACCGGACTGTCTCTGGCTTCGTATTGTGACAAACTCTTCTCGTATGGCTGCTCGGATTCGATCGGTCATGTTCTTGTTTGATTGTTGGTCGGTCAGCTCGTCGGTCAGCAGAAAACGGGAAGGGGGCGTTACAACCACAACCACATTACCTACTCGGCCCAACACCGAAATAACATTAACCATGCAATAACTCTACTCAAGGAAAACTTAGATTCAATCAATCACTTAATTCAATTAATTGAATTAATTCCTTTTAATTCTTAATTAGGTTTAGTTCTCAGTTTTAATCAAATTATCTAATTCCGGTTTTAATTTGCTACATTGGAGTTAGTAAACTTACTAACCCTGTAGCCACAATAATTACTTAAGTTCATTTAATTTAATTCTTGGATTTAGTTCATTTATATTTTTAGTTTTAAATTAATTATTTTATTTGACCGCTAGATTGGAGTTAGTAAACTTACTAACCCCTAGACGGTTTAACCCCATTTCTTTCAGTTTTTTAATTTCCTAATTCTTTAGTTTCTAGTTTTAATTGGTTATCTGCCAGATTACTAACCTCCTGGCCCCAATTTAATTATTTAATTCTTTAACTATTTTAACCCAATTAATTAATTCTATTTAACCATAGCCCGGTTATTTAATATTTTAGGTTTTGTGAGTTCAAAGTTTCACACCGATATTTGTATCTAAATGTGGATTTGAGACTTTAGGAAATAAGAGTATAGATTTTTTTTTTGTGAATCAAAGATGTTATACTGATTGAATGTCGAAATTGAATTTATACAAAGAACAAGTCGAATGTATACACAATGAGATCGAACTATTTTAGTTGAAGTGTTAGTTGAATAGTTTTCGAGTGTCCTCTTCGGATGACTTCCTTCCTCTTATATATTTGATCCCTCTGTGTTTGTTGCGATCTTCTCGTTCGCATTATCTTCAACGTCTCGAGATTCGCGGAGATCGTTACAACGATCTCCTGACTCGTTCTTCACCGAACTCAATCTCTATCAGATAAGGTTGAATAAACACATCTTCTTTGGGCTTGGGCTTTGGCGTTTTATTGTGTCTACTTGACCAGTTCAAGTTCTTCGATTCTTTGGGCTTCTTTCCTGGACGGGCCTCATATTCTTTAAATGGGCCGGATTTTCTTTGTGTAAAATCCAGCACCAACAATTGTCCCCTAGCCTATTGATGATGTTCAAATTAATGGGCGGAAAAATTGGGAATATGCGTGCCGTCCTCGATCTCCGTACATTCAATTCACGCGTGTGGGCGTCATTAAATAGGTGAGATCGAACAGTCGAGATGGCATGTGAGATGAGCGATCTCGATTCCCGCAATCCCTTTTGGATTTCCATTGGATCGTAATCATTGTGCTGCTATCCAACGGATGAGATGATGGGATGTTAGAGATCATCACATCGAATCCCCTCAGTAGTATTCAAATCGATTGATCTTATCGCCTTCTCGTATCTAACGGTTATGGTTCGCTGACCTGGCATAAATCCGACGATCTCGAGGTCGATCTTAATTATGGACTTTAAAAGGAGGGGGTTAATCCCACGTTTTCCACCACAAGCCTTCGCCGTATTTATCACAGGTAACCCAAAAAATAGAGCCGTAGGAAGCAGTTCTTCCCAGGAGTCTTACGGTCCTCATAAGAAATCGAAGCTCACGATACGTCATTTCCAGAAGCTTCGGGAGAGCTGCCATGTTCCGCCGGAGGTAGAGATGGTACTACCGGACGAATCAGAGTGTCCGGAGATCGTCCGTCCCGGTTTCTGCTGTGCGTACTCGACATTTTTCGAGAGATGCAGACTGATTTTCCAATCCCACATATCCTTCTCGATGTTTTGACGGCCCTCCGACTTTCATTCCGTCAGATGACTCCGAATTTCATTCGACAGGTCATCGGGACCAGAATCCTAGCCACCGACTAGGGAATTCCGGTGACTGTCGACCTTATCATGCTCATATGCCTTGTTAAATATAAAAAGAAGTTCCCGGAAACTTATTACATCTCGCCAATTCAGAGGAGGATCATAGAGGAGACTCCTCCGAGGAACGTATGGCAGGACGAAATCGTTTTCTTCAAGATCAAAAAGTTCTCCGTTGGCGACTTTGACTTCTCAGCCATTTTGACGCGCTGGGTAGTCAGCGTTGGTCAGAAAAGAGGCCATCGTTTATAGATCGAGCATAGCTCGATATATATATATATATATATATTATTTTTTTGTTACAATCTATATTAATTGTATTTTGTTCTGTATTGGCAGATACTCCGGATGCAATACCGCTCGATATGAATACTGCAAATCTGATCGCTCGCCTGAAGAGTGGGAGGATAGATTGAGATTCCTTCACGGCACCCCGCATCACATCCGCAATAGGAGAATCGTCATGAAAAAGTCCATCTCCAGTTCCTCAAAGTATCTGTGAAGTAAAACCTCGGGTCGATCGGCCGACTCGAACAGCAGCAGGTAACTCATTTAGATCGACAGTCTTTTGTTCCCTTTTTTGGTCGTAAGAGTTCGTCTTACTGAGTTAACTCTTCTGTTGTGTTCAGGTCGTACTGTCTACGACTCTTGTTCTATAGCAAGTACCCCACCGCAAGAGAAGATGTCTAAAAGAAACTGCTCACGTCGCGCTGGGAAGGCTCCTACTTACTTGACAGCCCAAGCTAAATCGGTCCAACTGGCAGCGATGCTCACCAAAGCCCTCAGCTCGAACACTCCGTCCTTCCGAGCTGTTAGCGAGGAGGAGGTGAACCAGAGGGCCTCGAACCTAAGCGGGGTTACTTCTTTGCCCAGCCATCCCTCCAGGAGACCGTGCCGATTCCGTCAGACCTGGAAAACTAGAATGGATCTAGGGGTTCGAACGGGTCTTGCCCTCTGAACTCAAAACGAGCTCGAAGTGAGGCATAGATTCGTGCGGGTAATGTTGTGGAAGCTAAGCATACCTCTTCCGGCTCTTCTGTGAGTAAAGGCTTTACCTGGAAGTTCAAGCACAAGAAGGAGTGCCCGATCGCCGATGACCCTGAAGGAGTGGCGTTCCTCCTTATGCATTTCAAGCCTGCGGGGTTCCAACTCCCTGCGGTACGGGGCATGGCAGCTGAGCAGACTTACGTCGATATGATGTCAGCCCAAGGAAAGGTATTCCGAGGTCGACGTAAAATTTATTTTCTTTTCTAGGTTTTCGGGCGGTCTCTGATTCGAGCTTTTGTGTCATTTAGACCCTCAAAGCCGTCAATAAATATGACGCGATCTCCGAGCAGAGGTTAAAGGAAATCCCTCGTACCTCCGAGCTAAAGGAGGCGCAGAAGGTCGTTGAGGATCTCAACATCAACCTTCATGTTGCAAAGGCTCGAGAGGCGGCACTGGGCAGGCAGCTGGCCAGGTATCAGAAACAGTAGGCCTAGATCATGGAGCTGGAGAACTCAGAGGAGGACCTCAGGATCAAGCTCGAGATCTTCACAAATAAGATGTCTAAGAAGGAGAGGCAGCTCTCCTTTGAGTAAGTGACCTGTGATGACGAAGATAAGCGTAAAGCCACTGCCAGTCGCGACGCTGTAGTTCGAGAGACGGCGAGGGCGGCGAAGGCAGTTAAGTGAGAACTTCACGAGATGTACATATTGATCCTCTATCAGATCAAGGAGAAATGGGAGAAGAAGAAGAAGACTGAGGTCGACATCAAGATGGCCCTTCATGAGGCAGTCGCGAACCTCGATCTCCTTGTTGCGATCGCTGGTGGAGGATTCGACACGGTGGGCGAGAATAACAAGCTGGTTGTGAAGAAAGAGGAGAAGGGGGCTGCGCTGGTTGCTGTGAGTGTCTCCGACTTTTCCATCTGTAAACTTGTTCTCCCCACGGTCTCGGAAGACTCGGTGATGCTGATCGATCCTGATACTCAACTGCCAATGAACCAGGACCCACATGGATCGAACCACCCTCAGGAGGCTGCTAGCGGATCAGTGCAAGGACCAATCTCATGGGAGGACCTGGATGGTGGCGAGAAAATGGCCGATTTAGGCTGACTCGTCGCTCCTCTCCTTCTTTAGTCCCTTTTTAAAACATTTTTTTTTAAGTTCTGTGTTGCCCGAAAGGGATTTTAATCTCGAACTCTTTGGTGTTTGCCCACAGAGGGCTTTTATCTTTTTTTTTGAACTTGGTGTTGCCCGTAAGGGCTTTTAAATAATCGAACCGACTTTCACATTTATAATTTTTGTTTTTAGTTTAACCAAAACCAATTAAGTAGGAATGAACGATTTTGATTAACCAAGTTGTGAATCAATCCAGACTTCAATTACCTTTGACTAAAGCCTCTTGAGCTTGTTTTACAAGAGCTCATTTGATCGGAACGTTTTTAGTAAACTCTTAGTTCGTCAAGTGATCGAAGAGTTTTATCAGCGAGTACAAAATCTCGATCTGACTTGTTCAATGTGACGAATTGAGTTTCATATAGTTTCTTAAGACAAAAGTCTTTTCTTTTTGAGTTCGTTAAACGAGAGATCATTTTGTTTGATCGAAGAACTTGCATGAATTTCTAAGGATTGATCTTGTGTCTAGGCGAAGTTTTTTGAGTTTGACTAAGTTAAAGTTCGGGCTGAGGGAGAGGTTCATCCCCCCCTCCCCCCAAATTCTACTAATTGTGAAACTTAGAAGGATTGAGATATCGTTCATCCGCGAAGGGTGATATCATGGGTGAAAAGTGTTTTAAGACGGATCATTTTTGAGATCGCAAAAGAGAGGATCATTTTGAGATCGCTTGAGAGTGGACCGTTTTGATCGCAATAAAGAGGATCGTTTTGAGATCGATTGAGAGTGGACCATTTTGAGGTCGCAATAACGAGGATCGTTTTGAGATCGGTTGAGAGTGGACCGTTTTGAGGTTGTTATAAAGAGGATCGTTTTTGAGATCACTTGAGAGTGGATCGTTTTGAGGTCGCAATAAAGAGGATCGTTTTGAGATTGCTTGAGAGTGAACCATTTTGAGGTCGCAATAAAGAGTGGACCGTTTTGAGGTTGCAAAAGAGTGGATCGTTTTGAGATCGCTAAAGAGTGGATCATTTTGAGATCACTATAGAGTGGACCGTTTTGAGGTCGCAAAAGAGTAGATCGTATGAGATCGCTACAATGAAGTGACATCGAAAATATATTGAATAAGGATAAAGCTTAATACAAGATAGTATTGACAAAATTAACAGATTGTGAACTAGATTGTGAGTTGAATGTAATAGGATGTGTGTGATGTCCCCATATCCGCTTGAGATTGTATTTCCTGCATGTGTTAAATATTTGGGGTGGCTATGCTCGATGTCGAGCTGACAACATACTCTTTGGAGGCTTTACGTAGTTTGAATTTTGGTGGAGTATTCCTAGTGGAAGTACTTTTTGAGGTTGATAATACTCCAGGGTCAAAGTTCGGATTTCTGGGTTTCTATCGACCTGAGTTGATAGACCCCTTCTTGAACGATGTCAGTGACTTGGTAGGGTCCTTCCCAATTTGCTCCTAAATTTCTAGCATGTTCTTCATTTTTATGGTGGAACACTTTTCGCATGACGAGCACACCTACTTGAAACCTTCGGGTTTTAATCCGGTAATCGTAGTAGTAAGCTGCGGCCTGTTGGTAATTCTGGATTCGAGCTAGCACGAGTTTCCTACGTTCTTTGACGAGATCGAGCTCGTCAGTTATCATTTGGTTATTTAGTCCCTCGTTTTGTGGGCATTCTGTTTGGCAAATGCTCGAAATGAGGATTTATGCGGGAACTACAGCCTCGATGCCATAGGCTAAGAAGAAAGGAGTTTTGCCCGTAGATTTTCGAGGCGTGTTTCTGTAGGCCCAAAGTAGAGCTGAGAGTTCATCACTCAAGTTGGTTTTGAATTCGTCGAGCCTTTTCTTCAGGTTATTCACAATCGACTTGTTGGCTGCCTCTGCCAGTCCGTTCTCGGGGTAACAAGGCGTTAAGTAGGCCAGCTTAATGTTCCAAGTCTTGCAGAAAGTTTGGAATATGTTCGATATGAACCGAGATCCGTTATAATTGATAATCTTATGAGGAATTACGTGTCGACATATTATTTTCTGCCAGACGAACTCCTTTACATGGACATCCTTAATTTTTTTGGTAGGACTCAGCTTCCATCCATTTGCTGAAGTAGTCAGTCATGACAAGTAGGTGCATCGCTTTTTTTCCTGACGCGATGAGGAGTCCCACTATATCCATCCCCCATCGCATAAAAGGATACGGCGAGGAGATCGAAGAGAGTTTCTACGATGGTTGGTGGATTATCGGGGCATGCCTTTGACACTTGTCGCACTCGGAACACATAGTCGTCCAGAAGAAACCTTGACGTTTGATTCGTATGGCCAGAGCTCGTCCTCCCGAATTACTTCCGCAGGATCCTTCATGAGCTTCGGTCATTACAATTTGAGTCTCTTCGCCGCTAAGGCATTTGAGGTAAGGTCCAGAAAGACTTTGTTTTAAGAGTTTTCCTTCTGTTACACAATACCTTGCGCTTTGTGCTTTCAGCTTTCTAGCAGCCCACCTGTCTGAGAGGGTTGTACCATTTACGATGTATTGAATGATGGGATATCTCCAATCATTTTTGGTATCGATCTGCGAGGTCTGGTTTGTCGAGGTCGCTTTTATGGGAGCGTTCGGGACGTTAGCTACACATATGGCTTTTCTAGGGTCGGGGTCATCATCTATGTCGATGATGTTAGGTTTGGTTCCCCTTTCGGGTGTTACTTCCGTAGGTATCAGATCAACATTGATCAGTTTGTTAGAGCCTTTCTCTTTGAGAGAAGGATCTTTTAGCGCGACATCTATGCTAGGTTTCTCGATCCCTTCAACCAGAATGATCCTTTTTAAATTGGGATCAGAGGTTGAGGCTAATGCTGCTAAGGCATCGACCGCCGTAATATCTCCTCGAGGTATCCAGGTTAGATCGAAGAAATCGATCTGGTCAGCAAGACCATGAACAACACGAAGGTACGCCTCCATTCGTCGATATTTAGCTTCGTAGTCGCCATGGAATTGGCTCGTTACCAGTTGGGAGTCGCTGAAGGCGTCTACTTCATGCGCTCTGATTGCTATCGCAAGTCTGAGTCCAGCTATCAATGCTTTGTACTCCGCTTCGTTATTCGACACGGCAAAGTTGAGACTGAAGTATTGTTCTAATACTTCCCTTGTGGGGGTGACTAGTTTGACTCCAACCCCAGATCCTTGTTTTGAAGACGCACCATCGACATGGAGAGTCCATATTTTGGATGAAGACGGCTCAAGCTCGACGGTCGGGGGAGTTTGATAATAAAATCAGCGAGTACTTGTGCTTTTAAGCACGTTCGATTTCTGAACTCTATATCGTACTCGCTCAGTTCGATAGCCCACTTTACCAGCCGACCTGATTGACGGGCTGTGCAAGATTGTCCTCAATGGTTGCGAGGTCATTACTACGATCGAATGAGACTGGAAGTATGGTCGCAGCTTTTCAGCTGACGTTACTAACACCAATGCGAGTTTTTCCATTGCAGGATATCTCGTCTCGGCATCGATCAAAGATTTGCTAACATGTTAGGCTGGTTTTTGCTCGTTTTGATCTTCGCAAACTTAAACCCCACTTATTGCCATTGAAGACACGGCTAAGTATAGGTATAGAGTTTCTCCCTCCACTGGTTTCTCCAGTTTCGGGGGCTCGCTTAGATAGATTTTGAGCTTGGTAAGCGCTTCTTCGCACCTCTCATCCCAAAGAAAATTCTTATTTGCTTTGAGGAATTGGTAGAAAGGAAGACACTAATCGGTCGACCTCGATATGAAGCGATTTAGCACTGCAATTTTGCCGGTCAGCCTTTGGACTTCCCGTGTTGTTTTGGAGATGACATCTCCAAAAATGTGGTAATCTGCTTGGGATTTTCCTTGATTCCCTTTTCGGTTACTAAGTAACCCATAAATTCTCCTGATTGGACACCGAAGGTGCACTTCGCGGGGTTGAGCTTCATCCTGTGCGTATTGAGAATGTCGAAACATTCTTTTAGCTGAGCGATGTGGTCTTCGCATTTTGTGGATTTGACCAACATATCATCGATGTAGACCTCCATGGTTTAACCCAATTGTCCGAAAAACATTTTGTTAACGAGACATTGATAAGTGGCTCATGCGTTCTTGAGGCCAAAGGGCTTCACTTTGTAGCAGTAGGTGGCATCTCTGAAGAATTAAAGGAATAATAATAAGTGGATTATTGGATGAGGAAATAATTCGCGATGGTGATTTTGTGGTTTTATATTGTATTTGGTTGTCATAACTATTAGATTTGATTATTATCATTAAGTTTTTTTTTTATAACTGTCTTTCATTATAAAGGCTCAACAACAAAAATTCTAAAACAAAACATCTTTTTGACTCTACATTCAAGATCAAGGGCATCGAAAAAATAAACTTTAAATTTTTATGTCCTCAATATTGTTTTTGGAAAAAAAAAACCGATCATTAATAATTGAGGTTTTAAGTGTTATACTTAATTTTATATACTATATAATAATTGAGGTTTTATTTATTAAATTTTTGTTTATAATGTAGAGTTTTAGGGTTTAGGGTATAGGGTTTAAAGGGTAATGTTTAAGGTTTTAAGTGTTGTACTTAATTTTATATGTTATATAGTAATTGGGGTTTTAATTATTAGATTTTGTTTATAATTTAGAATTTTAGGGTTTAGGGTATAGGGTTAATGTTTAAAGTTTTAAGTGTTGTACTTAATTTTATATATTATATAGTAATTAGAGTTTTAGTTATTAGATTTTTGTTTATAATTTAGAGTTCTAGGGTTTGTTTAGGGTTTAGGGTATAAAGTTTGAAGGATAATGTTTAAAGTTTTAGGTTAATGTTTGAAAACAGTAGATTTAGGATTTTGGATTACAAGAGAGAGATGAAGTGAAATTTTTTGGGGGAAAGAAGCTTGAAAAGTGCAAAAAAAAATATAAGAGAGCGAAATTGATCTAAGTCTAGCGGGCAAATTTTTAGTTTTTTCCGCCAAAACATTACATAGCGTTTACGAGAATAAGAGTGCTATGTATTCTACATTAACCAAAAGCGTTACCAAAATAAAAATTATGACTACTTATACATAGCGTTTATTTTTTTGAAAACGCTATAATAAAAAAGGTTGATATTTACTATAGCAGAAATCATAAAAACGCTATATTCTAATGCTATATATACTCCAAATTCTTGTAGTGATTGTATTCTGATATATATTTAGATAGCTTTCACATATTCCTTTGTTATAATACATAAAATATATGTAACTGAAAAATGTAACATGTAAATTTTTAGATAAAATGAATCACTTTAAATATAAAAATAAATTTCAAACTCTCTTAACTATTAACATCTCCAAAAATATTTCATGTTATATGGAACTAAATCTAAATGGAGATTCGGATAAACTAATATTTATTAAAATAAGTTTCCGAAAGTTCTCAACTAACTTTTCTATATCAGATATATTCTCTTATATATGCATTGATAAACAACAAAATATTTTCTTATAATGAGTAAATATTCGATAATATATTAATATTTTATATTACTAACCTAGATTTAACGCAACGGAAAATCTATACATATAAATAAGTTGTAAGTTGAAAATCACAACTATGATATCATAGACCTACAATGTTCTTAATAACAGAAAATTAACAAATATTTTAGATTTACAGTGTTTTTGTGACATGGCGAATCAAAACTCGAATTCTTAGAAAGTGGAACAAGTTAATTTCCCGATTACTTTCAATGATCGATCTCATATTGGTAGACGAACGGGTTAGTGTTCAATTTTCGTAAATTAATCTATATTCAATTATTAAAATTCAGCGCAAACTATATTTGTTTTACGTCTCTTTATTCTTATTAAATTTCCTCGCAGGGTTCTAAAATTCATGCAATAATTCCACAGAGATTATGGCAACCATCTTCGATGAGTATGATTGTTGAAGATAATACAGTAAGCATTGAAATGTTTAAAGTTCGTTAATGTATGAGTCATATTCGCGAAACACCTCATCCTCGAGAAATTTTGTTTACTGAGGAAACATCGCTTTGGAGTTTTGTCCCATTCAGTAAAATTTTCAGGGCGAACACAAAATTAAGACAAGTCTTGTTAAGGTTGTTTTCAAATTTTATTTTTACAAAATATCATTATTTTATTAATTCGTACCAAATTATAAAATAATTTTTATATTTTTTGGGTTAGACGTCTTTGAAAGAGTTATTAATGTTGGTATTCTGCAAACATGGTACCTTGACTCAGCACTGTGTAGTTGGAAAAATATTCATTTTGATTTGATGGATAACATGTTAGATATATATATATATATCTCTATTTGTTATGTTTCTAGGTATATAACATTTTGATTAGTTCATTGTCTATTATATTCTAATGTTAATATTATGACTGTGATTGCAGTGGTGATATATTACATTGCAAACTGACTGATATTTATACATGTGATTTTGCTACCGATTTTTCAATTACTGGGGCTAACTGTAACCATGTTTTACCAATAATGTGTGTCATATAATTTGGGCTTCTGGATTTGCATAAAGGTAATTACTCAATTCATTAGTATAATAATTATTATTAAATAACAACTTATATAACAAATTATACAAATCTCCATAACTCGGTTTATATATTCTGACATTTGTGCTTAGGTGAGTACACATGTGAACAAGCTCATCGGTCTAGAATTTTTATAGATCATCAAGATATCGATGTTTAAGGAATGAAAAGAGTAATTATTAGCAAGAATATTTAATATTCTGAATTTTATATTTTGTTTAGAATATTCTTATATATTGCTCGAATTATTTGTTAAGCAAGTTAGGCAGTTTGTTTAGAATATTCTTATCTATTGTGATTTCAATCCTAAGGCATAAAATCAAAAGAAGTAAATAATAACAATATAGAGCTAAAATAATTTATAAAGAAAAGTCCTTAGTTTTATTTATCCTCAAAAAATTGATATTAAAAGTCGAACTACAAAAAAAAATGGAGCTAAACTAATTTTTTGAAAGACAATTTTGTCCAAGCCGAAGCTTGAGTTGTAAAATCGGTTTCTTTCCGCTGGAAACCGAACCGACCCATTTTCGACAGACGATTACATCGTCATCTCCCAGCAAGGCCGGCGGTGAGATATAAATTGTTATGAAATCAATACCGGAACCAATGTACTCCTCAATATAAAGGAACCCAAAGGAATCGATATCAAACAGTTATCTCGCCGCCGAGTTATCTTTATTGGAAAACAATTTCGTAGTCCGTCACTCGCAAGGCTCATCCCTGATAGTAATATAGGAACCGTGATGAAATCAAGACCGGGCGGAGGATCTTCTTAGGGTAAAAAATATTCTGAAGCGCCCGCCTAACCATTCCAAAACGGCCATCTCGCCACCAACTGAGCTCCGCTAAACAGCTTGCTCAAAAGAGCAATATTTTCCACGTCTTCCTGGACGGGTCCACTCCGATGTACAATCAGTTGCTCTGAAATCAAAAAATATCAAGGGAACAAATAACAAAAACATCTGATACGAAAAATAAAAAGAATGAAGTAACTTACGCGGAAAGAAACTGATCCTGGAAATAGCAGACCAGAGCATGTTACTGAAATTAACGACGTATCAGATTGGTCCAAATGAAGGATTTGAGCGCCGACTTTAAGTTGGGAAGGGCGACAAACGGAAGCAACCATCGACACAAATCCATGTATCGACGAGTTACCCTTTAGAAAAAAGAGTATAAGTTCATCGACAAGATCGATCAGGCATGACCCCGGAGGTCGACACAAATCCGAACACAAGAAAAACGAAGAACATGTCAGCCTGTTTAAGGAAGAGATGAAGATAAAATAGAGAAAATGAATCGAAGTTTTGGTAGAAGCAAAGGAGAGGGAAGAAGTGAGGATGGGGAAGAATGATGAAAGGAGAAGCTATATTTTTAGGGGAAGAAAGGACGGTTATCGAAGCGACGCAACAATTACTAATCCTGATTTAAAGCGACACGACATTCCAGTCACACCGAGCACATTCATTGGTGGAAGAAGAGACACCTTAAATGACCCCGGAAAATTCTTAATATACAAATATGAAACCAAAAATAAATCTAAAAAATTACGACTGTATATCTACGGCTGTTAATTTTTCAATACATACAATGGATAATTATTATTCGTATGTGTATATAATTATTATTTTATGCATCCGAATGTAAAAAGTCTGATGTACATATAAAATTATAGATTAAATCTTGTACTATCTCAACAGAAAAATACTTATATCACATTTTGTATTAACACTAAACGAAAAAATACACATAAATTAATAAATAAACAGAATAATGTCTCCACATGCGTGCGGATCGATCATTTAGTTTACGGTAATTAAATCTAAAGTTAAATCCATTTGTATATTTTTGAACTTTTTATACCATTATTTTACGTTACTATCTTTTTCATTAAATTCACTTTTTTGTTGACACACAAAATTTTGGCTCAAAATTACTTTCTCGTTTTAAAAATAGATATCATATCTTGTAGATTGAGACTACTCTTATAAAAACGACGAAGGCTCCAAAACAGTCGACCCGGTGACTATGATGCTGTGACACGTTGCTTTTTATAAGCCATGTCGGCAAAATATATACGGTCCACAAAAGAGATCAAACAGCTGTCAGTAAACAAATGCCAAAATGTTTAAAATTTCCAACAACATCTGAATTGCTAAAAACATGAAAATTTTGTTTGATATATAATCCAAGCTTTTTACAAAATATTTAATTTACTTCTTTCAAAATTTTAAAATCTAAATTTTATTCTGAAATAATAAAATGACATATACATTTTTTTGTCCACCACCTATTTAATTAAGCAACATCTTGTCTGGTTGAAATTAATCGCCAATAAATCAACAAAATATTATAGACAAATCACAATTTAAGATATACATGATCTTTCGAGACATTTCACAAATATTTTAGGCATCATGTATTTATAATCTACTATATATTATTTGCGAAGTCGAATTATTGAAATCGCTTAGGTGGATGATTCTTGGCCAATCAAAACTATGATGTCATTGATGACAAGACTTTAATGAAATGTTTTGATTGGTCGAGAGAATTTTTGACATTAAAAATAAATCAAAATTTTTTTAGGAAACTTTTTGATTTAAAAAAACCAAAATTCGAGAATTAATCTAATTTATAAAATTAAATGTGGTTTCCTAAACTTACGAAATATAATCTTAACTTTTTCCCATAAATTTAGATTACAGTTTATATTGTTTTTATATTTTATTTCCTTACTTTTCAAATTCAAACTAAAGTCGAACATAAAATTTAGCAATTAATAAATATCGATAATAATTATCAAACTTGAAAAAAAAATATCCCAAAAATATACTAATCATCTAATAGAAGATTTCGAAAACCAAGTGCAACTCTAAAAATGATGATCCTTATAAATAGAGCATCTACCAGGCTCATATCATTCACATCTCGAAGCATTCTTTTGTTTGTATCGTTTCTATTGTTCTAATTTTGTTTCTGTGGTTTTGATGATTTTGTAGGTATGAAACATATCATGCTAAAAAATAAGGTAACTTTCTCACTTTCTATTACCATGCTTATAATTTTATTATGTGGTTTTGATCATTTTGTAGATATGTAACATAACAAGCCAAACGATAGGTAACTATATCACTTCACATTAACATGCTTATTATTTTGTTTTGAGGTTTTTATTCATTTGCAGGTATGTAACATATCAAGCCAAACGATAGGTAACTAATTTCTTACAATTTACATTGTAATGATTATTTTGTTTTTATTAATTTACAGCTTGGATTCATATGAAGCCAAATGATATGTATCTATCGGCTAATCTTTATTTGTCATTAATCTTTATTTGCTAGATAACTACTCACCAATCAGTGTTTGTTACATTTCACACGGAAAGAAGATTAAGCACGAAGAACACAAGTATTCAAGACGATTTTTCCTTTATAATAGATATTGTTTTGTATGTCCTTTTGAGTTCACATTTGTATACTTTTATTGTTACATTACTCAAGCATATTGGAATAACAAAATGATTTTTTCTACTTTATCTGTCCATCTAATCCTTTACTTTTGTTTCTGGATTCTTCTTAATAGAATAAAACTGAAGATGAATCTTCTTAATAGAGAGTTATCTTCTCGGTCAACTAAGTTATTACTTTACAAATCGAAAACCCATCTTAAAATAAACACCAAAAATCCTCAAAGCCCAAAACACATATTGTTGATACAGCCCGTTTAAAAATAATGGAGAATTAATGTTGTTATATATTCTCATATTTTCGTTCATAGGTTTAGGTGTTTTTGTTTATCTTTATGCAGATTGTAAAGATGTCTGCTTCAACGTTTGTTGGTGTGTCTACCATGAATCCGAACATTAGTGAGTGGAGAATTCATGTTAAAATCTTGAGGAGATATGTTATCAATTGGGGTGTTAAACGAACAATCGGTTTAATATTGGTCAATGAAATGGTACTTCTTATATATATCATTATAAGATTATATATTTTTATATATTCATTGTTTTTGGTTGTTCTAAAGTTCTAAGATAATGTTTCAGGGAACTAAGATACATGACATTATAGATTGCAATCTGTATATTGATCAATCCTTGGATGTCTTGGTTGAAGGAGTTTCTATAATCGTTTCTGATTTTGACCTAATTCATGCTGGTGGAGATTTTAAACCGACAACTCATCGATTCGAAATAAAGTGGAAGTGGACAACTTATGTTGAGAAAATTCCTTCAATAACCACGAGCAGTTTCTATGATTTTGTCGATTTTCAGCATATAAAATCCGGTAGTCACGATCATATTCATTCTGTAGGTATGTGTGATAATATTATATCTTCAATTGTATTTTTTTGGATTGAGCAACCTTTTTATTTTCTTTCTCTGTATTTGTATAGATTTAATTGGACGAGTGGATGATTTGCTTGCTTGGTCTCGCGATCCCGTAACCTTTAATCTTGTGGATGCTAGGTTAGTTTCTATCTGTTCTAATATCAAAGATATTTGTATAAGTATTTGTATACAAATTTGGTAATTAATTTTTATCTAATAGGAAGTGTCGCTTGCTTTGTGAGCTCTATGGCGACAAGGCTAAAGAGTTTCAAAAATCTATTGAGGATAATGATGACTACATTATTGTTTGCATCTTGAGGTTTGCTCAGTTAATTTTTAGAAACGGTATGTTTGAGAGACATTGTTTGTTTACGTTTCATATCCATTGTTATAGTGTCCATTATTCACTTTATTTTTAAACATATTCATTGTTATAGTGTCCATTATTGGATTGCAACATCAGATGGTGATTGTGTTCAGATTATTATGGAAGGTGCTCTTTCTGAAATTAATGAGTTTAAAAAGAATTGGACATCATGGAATTTAGCCGAGTATTGTGTTTATTTAGTGTCATATCCATGTATCATTATTATATTTAGTGTTAGTATTGTGTTTGGTACTATTGTTTTATTTATTCTTCACAATATAGCTAATTTTTGGGTACGATCAACCTAGGGAAGTACATGAGTTTGTGACTAAGTAAATTCCTTATTTTCTAAAATTAAATAAATCCGTACTATAATTTCTTAATTATTAACAATCGAGAGTACTAAACAATATTACTTTAGGAAATTACGACGCAATCATATATAGCAAATTTCTATTATGTAATCCAATATCTTATAATCTCGAATATTACAATTTAGTTGAGACGCATATCTTTTTGTTAATATTCGGATTAGGACGATTACTTATGAGGAAACAGAAAACAATAATACTTATTTCCTAAATATTAAAGATAATCTTAACTTCTTCCCTAAATTATAGATTGCAAATATTGTATTCTCCCGCAGTGAATATAGTAATTTTCTAATCTTAACGGAAAATCTTATAATCTAGAATATGCCAAATTAGTTGAAACACAATATTCTTTAGATTCATATTGTGTGGGCTAATGCGTTAGGTTTCCGAAGTACTACAAATATTATTCGATATTTAACTTATTTATCATTCTCTTTGACTATAGATCCAGATTTTTAAAATGACAGATTTAGTTGAGACCGATAAGAATTTTCTGCGCAGACGACGTTCAAATTATGTTTTGTCGGAAAACATTGACAAAAGCCTCGAAACCGAGAAGATCCAGATAAGGGCATTAGCACAATGGACTTTGTTTAACTCAAAATCTGGAAACGTGATAGAAATGATTTGGTCTGACATAAAGGTACAAAAAAAACATTTGTTAAGATCTCGTTCTAACTTATATTTCATAATTAGAAATATTTGGTTAGATCGTTTTTTTTTAGTTGATTTATTATTCTTATATGAGAATTATTTTACAAACAAATAATTTTATTGCCTTATGAAATCCACACATCTGATGGTTCTACTTGCCTTATGAAAATTTACACTTATAAGTTCTACTCACTTTATAAAGATTCATATTTGCCGGTTTATCTACATCACATTGAAGATCGATTGTAAGCATATCTCCACTAATTTATATAATTGATAATAAATAATATTTTATGGAGTTTGAATTCTATATTTTCTAATGTAAAAACATTAATTAACACTTTAATTAAATCACGGGAGTTAGACTATTTCCACGGACGAAAATCATCACTTAGAAGCACAAAACGAGCCGGGTTCACCCTAATCTAAAACTCTCTCTGGCACAGAGTCCGAAGAGCCGCCGAGTTTCCTTTTCTTGTTGAATTCTCTTCTTCCCCGGCGGTTGACTGCTCGTTATGTCGCCGCCGGAGAGGCTCTCTTTTTATTATTTATGTTTCTTAAACTTCTTACCCCCTTGTACCATAAGTACATTAGGAGTGCCCTTCTTGATATTAGGCTCAGCTGTCTTGAGCATGCTATGCAGTTCAGTCAACGTCTTCGTTAAGTTGTTCATGTTATAGTTCATAACAAACTGATCATAACTTGACGGCAGTGACTGCAGAATGATGTCAGTAGCCAACTCTTGTCTAATGGGACAATCCAGTCTCCCCAGGTTATCAATATAACCCATCATCTTAATGACATGAGGACTGACCGGACTGTCCTTTGGTAGCTTGCATTCAATGAGAGATTTAACCGTCTGGTATCTCTCAGTTCGTGCTTGCTCCTGAAACATGCTTTTCAGGCTAGTAATCATCTCCACTGGCGACTCCACGTTCTCGTATAGCTTCTGCAAATCCGAGTTCATGGTAGCCAACATGAGACAATTCACATCGACCACATCATTGGAATGCTTATCCCAAGCACTCCTTTCTGCATGTGCAGCATTGGCTCTCGGTTTTTCAGGGAGAACAGTTTCCAGGACATAGTCCCTTTTCTCCTGCTTGAGAACAATTCTCAAGTTCCGATACCATTCGAGAAAATTCGATCCATTTAACTTGTCCTTCTCAAGGACGGATCGCAGGGAGAAAGAGTTATTATGAGTGTTAGTCATAGCTGAGAACAAAGAAAGGAAAAGGTTTAGCTATGATGTTCAAGAAATGAGAAAACTCGCATTATATTCAAACAATGTTTCCTCAGATGAATATAATGATCCAAGACCCATACTTCACTAAACTTGAGTGAGCCACTGGCTATCACCCAAATTTAGCTATCTAGGTAAGCAACAACTTTGCTAGTTATATCCAATATAACTCTTGGTTGTGAATTGACATCTCATGCCCAATCCACCTGATGTCTCTGAGCCCAAAACGATTTTGATGGCCCAGTCAAGTAAACCAATCTCTTCAGTCATGTAATTGTTGATGCCTTGCACTGCAAGCCCATCTACACGATTACTTCCTGCCTTACTCATGTAATTGTTGATACCTTGCACTGCAAGCCTATCGTACAATGAAATGAGTCTTGACAGTTGACAAGATTGGAAAGACATCAAGGATTACTTGATATTTTGATTGAGGAACGGAATCATTTAAAACGTTCAGTTTTATTATGTTTTAATTCTCATAATTAATTGATTTATCTTGCTTCGGTTCTGTGATTTCAGGTTCAATAACCTAATCATCAAATCTGATGTCGACCGATACTACTATAGTATCGATCGATGCAGGATAACCAAAAGCAATCCGCGATAACCGATCAATCCAATTGATCCGGTTTTGAGTACCGGTCAGCGTCGATCGATGCTACATTAGCATCGGTCGATGCCAACCTAATCAAAACAATCGCAATTAAACCATTCACAGTGTTCGACCATTATTAACCAAGCTCGATAACCGGTCCAATCCAATTGAACCGATTCACCAATCTCGCGAGGTTTGTGTCGACCGACACAACACTTGTGTCGATCGACACTAGGCGAAAACTAAGTTTTATTCGGGTTTTCGCCCTGTGTCGATCGATGCCGGATTGGCATCGATCGACACCATGCGAAAAACCCTAAATTTTATTCGGGTTTTCGCCCTGTGTCGATCGATGCCGGATTGACATCGATCGACACCATGCGAAAAGACCCTAAAACGTTTTCGAACAGAACCCTAAACTAGGTTTTCATGAAAACGAATTTTAGCAAGTTTGTATCAACCATACACAGATTCAGATTCAACTAATCTAATCAACATGCTACAGATTCAATGGAACCCTAAAGCTCTGATACCACTGAAGGAATTTCTAGCAGTTCTAATCAGGATTAGCAACCCTAGTCTGAATTCCGAGCCTAGGATCTAAGGTTCATGTAATTGAATCTATGGGATCTCAGATTTACCTGGTGATTAGCAGCGGAAGGTTTGCAGATAATCGAGATCACGAAGCACCTCAAACGCTGTGCCCCTACTGGTATCCACACGCACACAAACTGGACAGGAGGGATGTTAGTGCCTGTAAGAGATCTAATCTCTAGAGAGGTTTCTATCTCGTTCTGGTGGCTGTGAATTAGGTTAGAAAACAGTTTAGGTCGACCATATATCTTATATATGTCGACTTAAACCATAACGGAATTAACCAACGATTAAACCGAATTAATCTGATTAATCCGCGAGTTGCATCGATCGATGCACTATCTGCATCGATCGACACTTCCCCAGAATATTGATATCGAATGCATATCAAATATGCATTCACTGGATCATTACATTAATGATCAACCTCGTCTTTAACGCCCAGTTTGCTTAGGTGTGTGACCCTGTAGGATCATATAACACTAACAATGAGTTCTCAACTCATTGATCATAAGTGGCTGCTAGCAAAGCGTTATGACTACCTAATGTTATGTGATTGTCTCATCTCGACAATACGACTTTCACTTAGAGTAAGTACAATAGATTTCAGGACATTCCCAACATCGCCGTCATTGGTGGTTCAGTTGGATCTATTGTGTTGCAATGGTAGTTGTGCTCTTTTGGTTTGGGCTGTGTTGGCCCCGTGTTCTGAAGGTGTGCTTTTTTTGATTTGGAAGCAACTATTTGATCTCTCTTATGACCAATTCTATTTTCTGCCTCGCGGTAGAATTCCTCTGGCTCGTTTCAAAGGATTTGGAGCTTATGCTCTTTTAAGCATCTTGTGGTCATAAATAGTAAGGTAAAATAAGTTTCTCTTCTCTTCTTCATGGGTTGGTTTTAGCGGTTAATTTGTGGCTCGGAGAGCAATATAATAAGTTCCTGTTATTTCTGCATTTTTGATAAAGTTCGCCGTTTGATGTGATTACCTTCTTCTCCTTCGGTTCGCGATGTTTGTTTCACTTTTTGGTCTTTGTTTGTATAGCCTCTGATCTGATTATCGGTTTGCTTTAGCTTTTGTTGTTTCGGTTTTCTCCGGAGATGTTTCTCTAATCTGCCGGCTTTTAGTTATAGGAAATTGTTTTTTCTTTTGGCTTTTTTTTTCAAGTAGTTTATGAAACTCGCTGACTTAGGGCATCTCCAACACACCTCTATATTTGACTCTAAATGCTATTTTAGAGGAAAATTCACTCCAACCCACTTCTATTTCTTCCTCTAAAATAGAGATCTCTATTTTTTCCTCTATATATAGAGGAACTCTATTTTTTCCTATAATAGAGGTGAACTTTTTAATTTACAAATTAGTCCTTCAACTTTTAAATACTTTTGTTTAGGACTAAAACAAATAAAATTAATATTTCTAATAACTAATAATATAATAATTAATAAATTATAAATAATACAAGTATATATTTAAAATAAATATTCAAAAATCAAAATATATTTTGTTTGAGGAAAACATCATTTGTGAAAAAATTAGGATTAGACATTCTATCCGGATCCGAAGATCTGAATCGGTACCGATCCGAAAAACTCTTATTTTGGTATCAAATCCGATAATAATTGAGATTCGACGAGTATCCGAATATATCTGAATTTATATGATTACTTTTAGATAAAAATATAGAATCTGCACAGGATCCGATTTGGAACCAATCTGAATTCTATTTGAAATATAATATTACACGATCGATATCATTTTATTCATATCCGAAATATCCAAAATCCGAAATACACGACCCAAACCGATCCGATACGCGAATGTTCATATTTAGAAAAATACATTAATATTAATGGTTAAACAAAAATTTACTATGTTTTATATTTTTATAAGATGTAATATAACTTTTTATATAGTACATATTTAATTTAAATAATATTATAATTTTATAAATAAAATAAATGGTTTAAATTGCAATTTTTAAAAATAAAAGATATAATTAATAAAATAAAAGAATATTCTTTTTTAGAAGAAAATATAGAGGAATACATCGGAGCAAAACCCACCTTTATTATAGAGTTCCTCTATTTTAGAAATAGAAATAGAGGAATACATTAGAGATGATCTTAGTTTTTAAATTATGTGTAATATATTGTTTGAATGAATGATTAATTATGGAATTTTTAGTGGAAAAGGAAACGCCACAACTTCTATATGTTACTGTCTCGTTTGCTCGCAATTCCATTTCACAAGGACCACAACTTCTATATGTTACTGTCTCGCTTTTTTGACTGCAAGGTGAAAACGAGAAAAACGGGCATCAATTACTAAGACTGAAAATCCTTTTTACAAAAATAAAAATAAAAAAAAAGGACCACTAAGACCTGTCCATATTTTCTTATCTTATTATAGCTTCTGAACCGCAAGGATAAGCTCAACTTCAAGTATGGAACAACCGCGTGGGCGTGGCCATTCCATTATTTTCCAAGAATTTCCTTTTTTTATGTGATAAATCATGATATCAATTTAGATATACGTACATAAAGCTAGTTAACGATTTTTGTGGGTATGTTTTAACGTCTAAGGGAACAATCGTTTTTCTCTCATAACTCTCTCCCTTCTCACTAGAAAACTTTGATACCGTTTTTTTGTTCCAGCGCCGCCGGCTTACCGCCGTGGTTGCTTTCTTCTTCGGACTGAGTAAAACGAATTGGGAAACCGATTGAACCGGAGTCGTCTCGCCCTTTCTCTTCTGGCTCTCGCGAGGTGAGGTTCTCTTCGTCGCGGCGGTTCTTCCATCGGAGCTCTCGATCCGGCGAATCTTCGTCAGTCACGGTTTGTGACCCGCTTGAGGACTGCGAATATGGGTGTTTGTGTTGGGAGGGACGGAGCGGCGAGATCTGGCGGTGGTTTCTAACGACGAGGAGTTGGAGGGTAGCGAAGCGTCAAGACGGAGTCGTGGAAGTGGTGGCCACGCGGAAGGGACTACGGCGGAGTCTGGCTGGGTCGTGCCTTGTTGCATGCTAGACTCTACGGAGAATCCGCCTTGAATGGAAGAGGAGGTGGCTGGAGGCAAACCGGAAGGTTAGATCTACTGTCCGGGTTGGGAAGCGGAGGAGGAGCCATCATCGGAGTTTGCTGGGAACGGCTCTACCGGGTGAGTCCGAAGAATCCTGGAGAAAGAAGCGGCGTCGGGAGGCGGCGAGAGGAATATTGGGTCGGTGGATCCAAAATTTCGGCGGGAGCCGGATCTTCTGTCGTAGAAAGAAAGCTCCGTCTGGCACCGCGAGACTCGACGTCTTGCATCCGCCGGCGGCGTGTTAGATACCGGCAACGTCCTTTAAGTGTGACGACGTCCGATCTCGTTTATGATCTCAACCTGGTTATTCTGAAGATTCTTTTCTGGTTAATTAGGGCTTTTTCTTTTGCTCTGGTTTAGTCGGTTTGTACATGGTTTCGATTTCCGGTTAAAGATCGGTTAAGTTAAATTAATATAATATTATTTAAAAAAAACTAGTTAACAAAATAAAATAAAATTAGATATACGTTTTATTCCACTATAATACAATTATAATGGTATATTTATGTTTATTACGATGGAAAAATAGCGTTAGGTAATAACAAGTCACAAACGTAATTAAAAAACCACACGAATTGTGTTCACCTTTCAACCTACGATTAATCTAAGTATATTTTTCCAGAACTTTGCGTTCAACCTAAAACGTATTAAACTAAGACCAATGTGATAGTGCCACAAAGCTAATTTTTTTGATAAAATGTTAAATATTATACCAATTTTAACTTGTGACAGCAGTTAAAGAAATACAACAAAAAAATAAAAAAATTGAATACTACAACAACGACTAAACATCAACAAGAGAACACTCGAACCCAACGACCCGATTTTTTTCTACGGAAAGAAAGCTAAAAGATGAAAGGACAGATCAACACTAAGAGAAAAAACAGCAATCAACGATAAAACGCAGATCACCCCATTTTTCATAGTTCAAAAGAACTGGAATTCTCATCGTTGTTGCCACGAATATCCTACAAAGCCAGCCCTCAAACTTCGAACAGGAAAACCTACAGTTTTTCTGAAAACTAATGTGATTTCCGGAGACAAAAACCTACAGCTTATTTGCTATCAAAATATTTCATTTTTCAGTACCATTTCTTTTTCGAGAAATCGTCTCGTATGCCCCTTATGTGAGATTTTAAATCTCTAATTCCCCCTAGTAATCTCTAATGCCACTCACTTTAATAAAATGATGAAAATACCCTTTGAAATGAAATTTCACCACTTTTTTTTTGTTTTGATAAAGATCATCACCCTAAATGTACCCGGTATTACTCGATATTACCAGATATGACTAGTATTAGTCGGTTTTACTAGTATTACCCGGTTATGCTAGTATTACCCGGTTGTACTAGTATAACCCAGTATTACTAGTATTACCCAGTATTACCCAATAAATACCTGTTATTACCTAGTAATACCCGGTATTACCCAGTAATACCACGCCTAAGGGATTCGAACCCTGGGTCTGGACGCGCGCGCGTGGAACTCCCAACCACTGAGCTACCGTGTTTTTCGACAAACACTTACCAATTTAATTATATTTAACTTTTTACTTTCATTTATTAAGGGTAAAATTGTCATTTAGTCATTAAAAATATAACAGAGCATGCGAGATTAATATTTTCCTCTTAGGGGTATACGAGCCATTGACCCTTTCTTTTTCTCGTAACGTTTTAACGTTTTATAGTCAGTTTCTAGCTACTATTTTCTCTAACACTTCTTTAACTCCTCAGAATGTGGATTGCAGGCTCCACGGACCACATTTTGATAAAACAACAAAGATCCCTAAGAAGCGGATCACGTTAACGTTGCTCTTAATTATCAGACAACGATTACTATGCAGGGTTTGTGCCGTCCACATGCCGTAAGAGTCTTTATGGTAAAGCCTCTTTTACTCATATAATCGGTTAATTAAGATTTCCAATAAGAGGTAATATAATTTTATGCGTATTTTTTTGTTTATAAAAGATTAAGATTTCTTTGTTATATTTATTTTACGTAGGATAATTAATTTACCACTACAAATCAATCATCATAGGTACGTAAATCTATCATCCACCACTCTCATCGTTTACGTACTCATCACCTTCACTATTGGTGGATAATTGATTTACGTAGAATGATTAATGTACCACTATAAATCTTGTATTTTATCCATCACCTTATATTTAAATTGAGAGTGATAGTGGTGGCACTACAAAAAAAAAAAAGCCATAACCAACATACTAATTCGTCGGAAAGGACCATTACCGACGGATTCCCAACCGAAAAGATCCGTCAGTTCTATTTCGTCAAAAATCGATATCCATCGGTTTTCCTTTGGTGATTACCGACGGATTATCGACGAGAGAAAAACCGACGGATTATCGACGAGAAGAAAACCGATGCCATAACCGACAGACTGGTTGTCGGTAATCCGTCGGGAAAGACCATCAAAAAGACGGAAATGACCGATGGTTTACCGAGAGACCTTAACCGATGAATAACCGATGGAAAATTACCGACGGTTTACCGATGGAAATTTACCGACGGTTTGCCGACGGATATAAACCGACGGAATACCGATGGATGATAACCGAAGGTTTACCGAGGGATATAAACCGACGGAATACCGATGGATGATAACCGACGGATTTCCGACGGATATAAACCGACGGATTACCGATGGACATTAACCGACCGTTTATTGACGGGTATAAACAGACAGTTTACCGATGGTTTTTAAAATATATATTTTAAATAATAATTTTTTTCTAAATTAAACAATAATTTTATTAATATTAAAATTAAAAAATTAATAAAATCAAAAATTTATTATAAAATTAAATTTATAAAAATATTTAAAAAACAAAAAAGTTTTAAAATTACATCCCCGTTCCCGAAGCTCTCGTTCCCACTCTCGGTGCTGCTCCTGGAGCTACCTCTTCCACTCCTGGCGGAGGAGTACCATACTTGATGAAGTGCATCATCTGAGCTTGCATCGCCTGCATCTTCCGGTCGGTTTCTACCTTTTCCTCTCGGATCAGAGCTTCCATTTGCGTCTGATTCGCTTTCAAAGCTGCGATTTCCTCGTTTTTCTCCCTCAGGGCTTCGGTGAAAGAGTTGGTGTCTGGATGGAAGCGGGAAAGCGGTACCGAGACTCTCTCCGCCAAGTTTCCTAAGTCGAATACAAGGCCCTTATTCTTATGTGTTTCCTTCGAAGTTTTAAGAAATACAAGTTAGAATTCAAATAATTTAAAATTAAAAACAGAAATTATAGTTAACATAAAAATTTACCTCGAGAAAGATCTCGTTGACCTTTTCTGGCGATAGCGAAGACTCCGTAGTCGAGCCGACTTCCTCGGATTGCTGGGATATCACTTCCACCACCCGCCTCTTTGACACCTCAACAATTCTCTGAGCGATCGGATCCTAGATCTCGACGGTAGTCTTGTTTCTGTTGCCGCCCTCGACGAACTCAACAAATGTCGGGTCTCGTCCTTCTCGCCATTTCTGCAAAAAAAAATTAATCAATTAGAAATAAGTTTATTAAAATATGGAAAAATATTAACATAGAAACTTACAAAGTCAATTTTCCGTTGTACAGTGCTCTTTGCTCCCACGTTATGGATCGCAATCCCGACACCGCCTCTCCGACTCTTACGGTTCTGCGAGTTCGTCGAAGAGGTCGCTGCTGTAGATGGTTGCGCCAAATGAAGGATCAACCCGGTCCACACGTCGACGTTCACTCCCTTCTGTACATCTTCTGCCGCCCATTTCTTCTTCCACTCGTTGATGATGTGAGAATAATGAGATTTTTCCTTTAGGTGGAACTCCTTCTCCACAAGTGTAGTATACTTCTTATCCCAAGTATACTCTTGCTACAAAAACGTTTTGTTATTAACAATTAATAATAATAGAAAATACGAAAGATAATGAATGAAGATACGTACCGCGAACGGGTGGAACAAGTTATGCCTATCAGACAAAGGAATTTCCATGTACAACGGATATGGAAACCGAAGCATGTTGTACATCATGCCCAAAATGCTCTTTGTGATCTTTGCGTCCATCATCCCGAACCTGAAAACGCAAAAAACAATATACATTAAACGTATATAAAATAAATATAGAAAAAGAAGAAATTCTCGAAGCTACAAAACTTACCAATAAACTCTCGAGATGTTCTCGTAATTGGGATCGAGTCGTTTCAGAAACTCTCGTCCCGGCTGTTCGACTAACACCGAAATCTCCGGTGCAATAGAAATAGGAACATTTTGTGTCTCCGACATCTGAGACACAAAATGGCTCCCACTAGGAGCCTCCTGGCGAGGTTGTGACTGTCTCGGCTGCGACGGTCTCGGCTGAGCGGATCGGGACTGTTGTGGCGCACCCGGGCGAGGCTGAGCCGTCTGAAGCTGAGGCATCTGGGAAGCCAGGTACGCCTCAAACGCTGGATAATCTTCCCTATTCACAATAAACGGATTAAAAGTTAAAAAATGTTTATACAATTTCTAAAATCTTATTAAAATTTACAAAATTATATAAAACTTTATAAAATACTTATAAAATCATTATTTAAAAAAAAAATTAAATATCTCGAAATATAAATAAAAATATTTATAAAATGCAAAGAATTTATTAAAAATTTGTAGATAATATAAAAAACTGAAAATAAATTTTAAAAAATTACTAATATTATAAAAACTTATATATATTTAATATAAAACTTTTTTACATAAAAATGAATATTTAAAAAAAAGTTTTATGTAAACATTTTAACACCCAATTTTTAAAAAAAAATTCTAAAAAAGTTTAATAAAATATAGAAAAATATAAAAACGTTTACAAAACGTTTTGTAAGTTTTTAAATCTTTGAAAACGTTTAAAAACGTTTGTCAATTTTTATAAAACGATTAATTTTTTTTTTAAAACGTTTTTAAAACAATCACATACTACAATAACCTAAATCAATTCCTAAATCACTCAAATCAATCTAAACTGCCTAGAAATATCATTAGAACAATACATGCATCATTCCACATAAAATCTATCAAGCTAAAAACTCAATTTTTATAGAAACTAACTTGGTAAAACAAAAACTTACATGGTTTTAGGAGTTTGGACGGTCGGATTTGACTGTTGGAGGCCGGAATCGGTGCGAAAACATAGAGAGAAGGTGGAGCTCGACGGTAGAGATAGAGAAATCGCAGCGAAATGAGGAGGAAGAAGAAGTTTTCGGTTCATTATTATCCACTTACCGACGGAAAACCGACGGAAAATTCATTAACCGTCGAAAATCAATCGATAATTAGGCGGTCCAAGTATTTGGTGAAATCTTTTGGCGATTACGCAAAAAATTTGGTAAAAAATTGTGGGTGTAAAAACCGACGGATTACTGACGGAAGTTTCATTGACCGTCGGAAATCCGTTGGTTATTACAAAGAAAAAACCAGGTTCGGCGTGACTCGAACCCGGGTTCTGTGAAACTTTATAAACTCCGAAACCATTTTGCTATGTTGTTTTTTCTCGTTAGGATTTATAACCAAATGTATATATATTGTTCATGTTTGTTTTAAAAAGGTTAAAAACCCCGATCTCGGCCTGAATCGAACACGGGACGGTTGGCAATTTTATGAAGCTCTGAAAACAATACGCTATGTTGTTATACCCGTGAAGGTAACACAACAAAATGTATATATTATATATGTCTTAACGTTATAGGAATATTAAAATTATATATTTAATTTCCGATTGTTGTTAAATTATTGAAAATATTAAATGTTTGCATAATAAAACCGTAAAGATAATTTTTTTTTTTTATTAAATAATACAGACGCATATTTCTTATTCTTCTAATTTTGGTTCCCGAACCAAACCTCTACGTCTGTCTCATTCCAAATATCGATCATATGGTTCCACTCTGTGACTGGAATCCATATCGGTCTTGGGTCTCCTCTTTGCAACAATAGCTTCATCCACCTCATTTTCGTCTGGAATACCCGACGAGCCGTCTTGTAGAATTCCCGCCAAACTTGGTTGATTTTGTTCGGGTTAAAATTAAAGAAGGCCTTCAATTTTGAAAACAAAATTAATATTAAAATCTAAGAATTATAAAATTAATATAGGAGAAATTAAACTTACCAGGAAATCATCGAACCATGATGCGTTCAGGCTGATAGGAACACTGAGACAACTCCTGGACCCTCGATTTTCGATGACATCGCTTATGATAGAAGGTATCACCGCGTTATAACCGAACCAAATGGTCCGGTTTTGGCGGGATGGGTGAAGAACATGAAGACGTTCCCGACCCGGTCGCGTGATTTCTTGAATAAAGGAAAGTCGGTTCTCGGGGGATAAGTAGACAATGTCCATTTTGGAATTTTTGTAGTAAATGAGTTGTGTTTTAGAAGATGAAAAACAATGACAAATCGGATACCTATATATATATATATATATATTAAAATTTCCGATGGCCAAAGTCGTCGGAAATCCGTCGGTTAGTGTTAAATTTTTGAAATGACACTTTCCGAAACGTTGCAGAGGGAACAAACATAAAGTAATTGCGGTTTTTGACCATTTACTGAAAATTACCGACGGATTTCCGACGGAATTTTAAAACCGTCAGACTTTCGTCGATAATTAAAAAAAGGAACCAGGTTCGGCGTGATCGAACCTGGGTCCTTAGGATATGTCAAATAGAAATCGAATAACTAAGTGATTTTAAGACCTCCTGTAATATGCATGTACGTCATAAAATTTCCGCACCAACGTCGTTGAATTACATCGCTGATGACGGACTGTATAGCAGCATTATAACTGAACCAAATGGTCCGGTTTTTGCGGGACTGGTGAAGAATAGGAAGCCTCTCCCGACCCGGTGCGGCAATTACCTGAGTAATGCTTGTTCGGTTTTCGGCGGATAAACGAACAACGTCCATTCCTCTCGAAGAAAATTATAGAATTTGAAGATTTACTTATAAGAAAAGTAGAAGATTTGAGGATGGAAAGAAATAGGAAATCAGACCTATATTTATAAATTGTATTCCGACAGAGAAACCGACGAATTTCCGTCAGAAAACCGAACAATTTTCGAAAATTCTGTTTTTGAAACGTTTTTTGGGAACAAACGCAAAGTAAATGCAGTTAATGATCGTTTGACTCAAATATACTGATGGATTCCGACGATTATCCATTAGCCATCGGAAATCCGGTTTTATATTACCGACGGATTTCCGATGACATAGGGTTTAGGGTTTCTTTAGGGTATGTTTTTTTGGGATTCTACGGCTTCGGTAGTTACGTTAGACCTAAATGACAAGGTATATTGGCAAATATAGGATCCTTATATATAAATTACCGAGAATTTATGTTTTTTGTAAATCGAGCGATTGTCCAATATAATTTATTCTTAAACACCATTGTATATTAAGAAGCTGTTTTCGTCTCACATACTTGATTTTCCTAAAACCGTAGAATACGTGTTCTTGGAGGATGTAAGGGATGATATGTAATATAAAAGATCCTTACATTATGTCCTCTATTTTTTGTCGATCATTTGTTTCCAATTTTGAATCCCTAAACCCTCGGTTTTCCGTCGAAAATTTTATTAGAATAAAAAGAATTCCCTCATCTGTGTATCGAACCCTTGCACGGAGTGGTATATGGAGAGGATCGAAACGTTTTAGCTGAGTGTTATATTACCGTTCTTCATACATAAATATATTCATATTGTAATGTTTTGAGATGTTTTAAAAAAAAAATGAAATTTAGAAAACTTATTTCAAAATTTAACAAATAATTTAAAACCATGAAATTTTTTTTCTGAAAATTTTTTATTTATTTATATTTAATCTTCATCACTATCTGAGCCGTAGTCCGATGAAATTGAATCGGTGTTGTCATCAAATTCACTCATCTCTTCTTCTGAATCTGAATGAAGAATGGCATCTCCAAATTGAGTAAAATCAATAACTAGATTAACTTCAAGGGATTCTTCTATTGGAGTTATGTAACCACTTCTGCTTGCTTGTAATGAATCGTGTTCTTCAATTCCGTAGACTCTTCCTCTCGGATTGATTTTAGTAACTGTGATCCATGGGTCGTTCTTGTATGTTTTCCGAGGGTAAAGAATGTAACACACCTGCATCAAATAAAATATAAATTATTTTCTTAATTAAATAGAAGAAAGTCAAGTTTTTCGATTAATAAAAATGTAAATTCGATCACTAACCTGATCTGCTTATGAGGCAATAATGAAAGGATTATCTTTCCGAAGCTGCTTACTTGAATGGATAGACGTCACTCCAAACTCATCGATGGTGACACCTTGGCCAATAATCGGGTTATAGCAATCACAAAAAGACTACACATCTCATGCCGAGCTTCCCCACGTACTTCACTTCCAATATTTCTTTTAGAACCTCGTAGTACACAACTTCTCAGGATTCAGACGAATCACCGTGATATGTGGTTGTCCAAGTAGAGCCTTCTTTATGCACCTTAAAGGCATTTCCCCTTGTGCAATATCTTGGAGGCCGTTGACTATGTCTATCAACCAATCATCAGGCGGGCGTTCATTTCTTAATTCATTTGTCACCTGAAAAAATATAACACGCAGGAGTTAATAAAATTACCCAATTTATCGGTCTTAAAACTGATTTAAAAGAAAATCTTACATAAAATTGTAACCAAGCGGCGAAGTCTTTTTGTTTACGCTCTTCACGGTCGTCCTTAGTCAATTCTGGATGATAATATCGTAGAGCGTCCAAGTATAACCTACGAAAAGTAAAATCTCGTTAATACATTTTTTATAAAACTTACTTGCCAATGTAATAACAAACATAATGTAAACTATATATATACCTCTCATATTCGATAACTTCCTCGAAGTTGGTGAGAACATATGTGTGCATGTGTGCATGCTCTTGGAATGTTAATTGCCGCACATGTTGATTTTCCGCTTAACCGTTTAACTTATTGAAAAATGCTAGGAACCGTTGACGGATAAATTGGCTTCTCGCCTCTATCATCGTTTCGAGCTGTGCGCCGGCTCTTTGTACGTACTTGCTCTTGGAAGTAATAGCTAGCATATGTCGCAGTCTCTTCGTTGTTCTATTGAGCCACAACAGAACCCTCCACTTTAGCGGGGTTCTTCACCTTCTTTTTAAGGTGGAACATATAACGCTTGAAAGGATATATCCACCGATATTTTACCGGACCACCAAGTCTACCTTCTCCAGGGAGATGAATGGGAAAATGCTCCATAACATCGAAAAAGACTATGGAAATATCTTCTCTATATTGCATAAGATCTCAGGAATTTTTTCCTCCAAATTTCTGATGCCATCAAGTGTAAGTGCCCTCGTGCATATATCCCTGAAAAATCTCCAACTGCTGCGATTGCTTAATGAACATAATTTGGGAGGAGATGAGCAACTGCAAATGGTAGGAGTCGTTGCATCATGATACGATCAGGTTTTAACCCCTCGATCTACACTGCAAGTGCACAGACGTGAACCAGTAGTATATAGGGTATTGAATCCACAGAGAATCAAGATTCTTGCGATAGATTGTAGAACGTCGAATTAAGCTAGGTGAAACAGTAGTGAAAGCAGTAAATCAGAACAGAAAAGTAAATTAAGTGGTTTGTAAGCAATCAGGCAAAACGTCAGGTCAAGGGAGTTCTCAAGAAATCTGGAACATAGGCTAATCAATAAATCGGGATCTAATTAAGAACTGTTCTAGAACTAGAATCACAGAATTATAACAGACCAACTTTCGTTGAGAATATTATCTATGTCTAACAACCTAGCAAGCCAACTTTCGTTGCGAATCCTAAAGTTCTAAACAAGCATTAATCTCAGGTTCTTTCGTTCACAATTCTCCTAAGCCAAATTTCTTTGTGAATAGTCAAATTGGTCATCTAGGTTCTTTCTAGTTAATTTATCAACTGTCGTTGCAGAAATCAACCTAACATCATAAATCCGGGTAGCTAATTCAGATCAAGCATTAAGAACAACCCTAGATGAAGAACTAACAGATATGAATCCCTACAGATTGATCAACCAATAATTCCATGAAATCCCCTGTGAGAATCCCTAAACCTAACTAGTAAACTACTCAGACATGATCAATGAAACATAAATCATAATGAATAAAAAACCAAATATCATAAAAGAGAAACAAAGAATATGAGTTCCAAATCTCTCTCTCTTAATAAAAGAATGCTTAAGTCTGAAAGCGTAGCCTAAACAAGTGGCTAAAAACCCTAATATAATGATCTAAACTCGGCTGGGGCCTTTTGCAAATCTGGGAAGTTTCTGGGCAAAAACTGTAATTTCAGAATTTTTGTGCGCAGAACCCTGGAATCACCCTGCGTCGACCATGCACATACTGCGTCGATCGACGCAGTGCGAAAACGCAGCCAGTGAACTCTGTGAGATCTCTAAATAGTGCAGAATTGACCCAAATTCTTCCAAAACGTCCGATTAGGCTCCAAATGTGCTTAAACCTGTAAAACACCCGAAAAGACTCCAAAACACATAGAAATACTCGATAACAAAGACATATACTATGGTCAAAATTCCTAAAAACCATGATATATCAACTCCCCCACACTTAGCTTTTGCTTGCCCTCAAGCAAACATAAAACCAAGATCAGGAGAAGAAGTTTGAAAACTTCAGAAACTCGTTTCATCGTAGGAGCACCACACTCATATTCGCCTTAGTAAGCCACATGAAAATGAACCTGCAGACATCAAGACCAACATATACTTCCCCCACACTTATCAACTATCCTGAGTAAACTCCACAATCACATTCAGAGCATCCAAATCCACCATACTGACTTCTATAAGCTAATAAGTGCGGTCTCACCTATGGGGTATCGATCAAAGAACACATGGATTCTTACTCTGTTAGCATCTGACCACTCAATTGTTGATCTTGGTCCATTTCTTCTCTTTTCCCTTCCTTAGCACTGATTTTTCCCCACTGGGTATCATTTTATTTTTTCTATCAGTGCTCTTCCCTTATTGGGGGGTACTATGGACATGTTTCAATGGATGCACATGAGGTAATAGGGGTATCTACCACTCCCGCGACCACTTCGAAGCTACTAGCTTATCCTCAGTTTATCTCTCTCTTTTTTTTTTTACTTTCAAGGAAGGGGAGAAGGGAACCATAATCAGACAGGTTTACAAGCTGTGCCAGAACCAACAGAGGAATCCGACTCGAAGTATACCAAGCCCATAGGAGAGAAAATTAAGTCAAGTTAAAGGTGAAGTCAAGTAATGGATTCTCTGAATACCTGAAGTGATATGGGTGTCCTCAGTAGGCTGGTCTGTGTTGGGTTTTCTAATAGTCATAGATCATCTGCAACTCATCCAATGGTCACTTAAGTTCCTGCAAGTGTGGTAATCTCCTCAAAAAGTCCTTGTTTCCTACTCAATTTGACTCAATAAAACAAATTTGGACTGACTCTAAGAAAACAAAAGCGGTACGTCAGTAGCTACCTCCCCCACACTTGAAACACACTGTCCCCAGTGGTGTCAAGCTCAGGATCGGCGATAAAAATCGAAAATAAGAGAATCCGGAAAGGGTTAGAACACTTACCTGTCGTCGTATTGCGTCGATCGATGCCACTAGTGGTGTCGATCAATGCATATCGTGGACGCTCACGGTTATGTAGATAACCGGTGTCTGAACCGCAATAGAATCGGCAAACCGTAAATCGCATCAGTGTCGACCGACACAAGAATGTGTAGATCGATGCTGAGCGATTCTGCCTGTTTCTCACGCTTTTGAACACACCAAAATAGAGAAATCAAAAACACCAAATCAAAACGAAAAATGAAAAGAAAAACGAACTTACTAGTGGGTTGCCTCCCACTCAGCGCTTGTTTAAAGTCAGTAGCTTGACTGTGGTGAGGAATACGGACTTATGGGGGATTCAACAGAGACTTTGAGTGTCTCTGTGAATGTCTCTTCAGCCAAAGTGGCGTATAACCTTTCGGATCATGAGATCTCCCAAGAAAAGAGCGAAGAGAATCAGGGTGGGAGCGAAGCGAGGGTGGAATACTACGTTTTCCTGCATTCACAGTTGATGGATTAGGAGGTTTGAGTTTAGAAGAGTCATACCTGTGCTTTGGTGGATGGAAGAGATTTGGAGCTTTCTGGTTAAGAGCAGTTGCAGGCTCTGAAGATGTTAGAGCATGTTCAGAATGAACTGCCATCTTCTCTTCTCCAATAGGAACCTCTGGTTCCACCTCGACACTGAAGCTCTGTCCATCGATTGTGGATTTCTGCAACTTATCCATCTCGAACTGCAATGGCTTATCTCTCAGGTGGAGATCAATCAGACCACGTTTCACATCAATCACTGCTCCAGCAGTAGCTAAGAAAGGTCTACCAAGTAACAAAGGATCATCTGGCTCAATTTTATACTTCATCACTACAAAGTCCGTTGAAATCAAGTAGTTTCCAATTCTGACAGGAACATCCTCAAGAACTCCTTCTGGATACCTTTTTGATCGATCAACTAAGATAAGAGAGATCCTAGTAGGCTGGAATGCCATCATTCCCAATCTCTCAGCCACAGAATATGGCATGAGATTCACACCAGATCCTAAGTCACACAGAGAATGCTTGAATCTGTCCTTAGAGATAGAATAGTCTAGCACAAAGACTCCTGGGTCTGGAAGCTTCTCTGTAATCTGAATCAGCTTATTTTCCATCACTTTCATGCATTTAGCTTCGTCTAGCTCCTGTTTGGACAACTTAGGAGACTTAGAATGTGGTACGGACAGTGTTGAAACTCGTTCAGGGACTGTTGCAGGTTTCTGGTCTCGTCTGCGATCTGTGTCGATCGATGCAGTAAGGGTGTCGATCGACACAAGGCGATTATGAGCATATTCATTCTTCCTATCGAGCATGCATCGATCGATATCAAGAGTGTGTCGATCGATGCTCCTCTCAAACAGACAATATTTATCCAGAAAATCCGAGATGATGCTCTCTTCTTCTCCTAGCAAATCAATCTCATCTCTTATGGTCACAACATTGACGAATTTGTTCTGTTCAGCTTTCCTAGGTCCATTCTGCCTCTGCACAGCTCCAGCCGTCTGTTGAACTTGAACATCCAACTTCTTCACATGTGTGCTCAAGGATTCAAACTTCTCATTCAGATTTTCATACACAGAATCTAGCTTATTGTTGAAGTCTACAACAGTCTTAGTCTGACCCTCCAGCAACCGCTCCATCATGGCTTCCATCTTGCTCTCATGATCACTAGCAGCAGGAGGTGCCTGATAGGAGGATGATCCATAAGTCCTCTGATAAGAATTAGCATGCTGATAAGGTTTCTTATAACCAGCAGTCTGTCCATATCCAGATGAGTTATGGTTGCTTGTGAAAGCACTCTTCTGTCCACCAATTAAGAACTTGTCGCCTTGCTGATTTCCAAAACTGTTTCCTTGAAATCCAGAGCCACTGATGTAGTTCACATCCTCTTCCTGGTGATCTTCTTCAGCCTCAAACACTTCAACTTCCTGAGCAAAGTGGACAGCTTTCTTTCCAGTCAACAAACTGCGAACAGTGTCCAGCTTATTCCTGATATCAGTAATCTCCAGATTGTTGATCTTTCCACCAGACACTTTCCTTCTTCTATCAGCAGTCTTGGTGCTATTACTGCTCACCAAGTTATCAATCAGCGTCCTAGCCTGTTCAGAAGTCCTTGTATTGAAATTCTCATTGCTGGCATTATCCAATGCAGACTGGTAATGGAGATCAATTCCTCTGAAGAATATGCCCAGCAGCGTCACTTCAGAAAATCCATGATGAGGACAGTCACGTTGGTACTTCTTAAACCTCATCCAAGCAGACTTAAGAGGCTCTGTAGGACCTTGGGTGAAGGTGAGAATATCCTATCTCGACTGATCAGAGCGAACATCATCATAAAAGTGCCTCAAAAATTCCCTCTTCACGGCATCCCAAGTAGTAAACTTCTCAGGTGGAAGTTGTTTCAGCCAAGCTGCAGCCTCTCCAGCGAGAGAATAGGGGAAAAGTTTGAGATACATGTTGTCATAGTTTACCCCATTGTACTTTGTTCCAGTGATGAAGTCTTCAAAATCATCAATATGATCCATGGGTTGCTCATGTGGGAGACCATGGAAAGGATTATGCCTCAGAACAGAGTAGTAGATAGTCTTGATCTCAAAGTCATTCCTCTCAAAGCCAGGAGGTACAATTGCTGACCGGTTAGCATAGAACTCATCGGGACGGTTGTAGTCAACAAGAGTTCTCTTAGCAGCAGGAGGATTAATCATCTGCCCCTGACCTTGAGGCTGTCCAGGATCAGGGATTACACGTCCCTCAGCATCGATCCTTTGCCCCTCATCGTTGTACGGGTTGTTCTGTCGGTCTCTCATAACTCCCTCAGCATCAGGTCTCAAAATCAAAGGCACCTGATTAACGTTCGCCATCTTAGATTTCTTCTGAGTTTTTCTGTTCTCTCTCTATAGCTTAGCAAGCTCCTTAAGTTCAAGTTTCACGAGCTCTTTTTCCGTAATACTCCTCAAGTCGCGATTAGTCACAAACTGTCGGTAGTCGTCAGGCGTCGATCTATGCACAGGACCGCAACGATCGATTCAGTTCTGGTTTCGCTTTGTGTCGACCGATGCCGAAAGAGCGTCGATCGATGCCCTGCGAAACGATGTCGATCGACACACAAGACCGTGTCGATCGATGCAGTGCGATTCTAGGCGTACCTGAAACGCAAAAAGAAAAGAAAAATCAGTAACCAAAAACAAAAACGAAAAACCTAGTCTAAACCCTAAGTTCAAATCTATCGAAGACTCAAAAGAGTCTCCGGCAACGGCGCCAAAAAATTGATACGATCAGGTTTTAATCCCTAGATCTACACTGCAAATGCACAGACGTGAACATGTAGTATATAGGGTATCGAATCCACAGAGACTCAAGATTCTTGCGATAGATTGTAGAACGTCGAATTAAGCTAGGTGAAACAGTAGTGAAAGCAGTAAATCAGAACAGAAAAGTAAATCAAGTGGTTTGTAAGCAATCAGGCAAAACGTCAGGTCAAGGGAGTTCTCAGGAAATTAGGAACATAGGATAATCAATAAATCGGGATCTAATTAAGAACTGTTCTAGAACTAGAATCACAGAATTATAACAGACCAAATTTCGTTGCAAATATTATCTATGTCTAACAACCTAGCAAGCCAACTTTCGTTGTGAATCCTAGAGTTCTAAACAAGCATTAATCTCAGGTTCTTTCGTTCACAATTCTCCTAAGCTAAATTTCTTTGCGAATAGTCAAATTGCTCACCTAGGTCTTTCTAGTTAATTAATCAACTGTCGTTGCAGAAATCAATCTAACATCATAAATATGGGTAGCTAATTCAGATCAAGCATTAAGAACAACCCTAGATGAAGAACTAACAGATATGAATCCCTACAGATTGATCAACCTATAATTCCATGAAATCCCCTGTGAGAATCCCTAAACCTAACTAGTAAACTACTAAGACATGATCAATGAAACAGATATCATAATGAGTAGAAAACCAAATATCATAAAAGAGAAACAAAGAATATGAGTTCCAAATCTCTCTCTCTGAATAAAAGAATGCTTAAGTCTGAAAGCGTAGCCTAAACAAGTGGCTAAAAACCCTAATATAATGATCTAAACTCGGCAAGGGCCTTTTTGCAAATCTGGGAAGTTTCTGGGCAAAAACTGTAATTTCAGGATTTTTGTGCGCAGAACCCTGGAATCACCCTGCGTCGACCAATGTGTCGACCAGGCGCATACTGCGTCGATCGATGCAGTGCGAAAACGCAGCCAGTGAACTCTGTGAGATCTCTAAATAGTGCAGAATTGACCCAAATGCTTCCAAAACGTCCAATTTGGCTCTAAATGTCTTTAAACCTTTAAAACACCTGAAAAGACTCCAAAACACATTGAAAGACTCGATAACAAAGACATATACCATGGTCAAAAGTCCTATAAACCATGATATATCACATCACAACATGACAATCATGACTCTTCATTCCGATAAACTTTCCTCTATCAGTGTCAAAACAGTTACACAAGTTTGAAGCGTAACCATCAGGGAATTAAACTCGTCGCATAGTCCAATCAAAGAACTCTTCCTTCGACTGCGGGTCTAACCAATACGCTGGAATTGGACATTTCCCATTCTTGTGAAGATGGAGTTCAGGCCGAGAACAAATTTCAGGCAAATCAAGCCTAGACTTCAAATTATCTTTCGTCTTCCCTTGCACATTAAGAACAGTGTTCATGATGTTATCGAAGAAATTTTTCTCAATGTGCATGACATCAGGATTATGCCTTAGTAGTTGGTCGTTCCAATATGGTAAATCCCAGAAAATGCTTAGCTTGTGCCAGTTGTGGGATAAACCAGCTGCATATACATTTTCGTGCCCACTTCCACCGCAATTAGGAGTTCTTAGCACACCAAAGGTTCCTAAGAGGCCCAAAGTAGCTGAACCGCTTTCTTGAGGAGGAGGATCACCATACACTTTTCTCTTCTTTGTAAAGAGTTTTGTGTTTCTCCGATATGGATAATCATGCGGTAGAAATCTTCTAGGACAATCAAACCAACATGATTTGTGTCCGTTCTTCAACTGGAATGCATCAGTCTTTTCTTGACAATACATACATGCTAACATCCCATGCGTTGTCCATCCAGATAACATGCCATAAGCCGGGAAATCGCTAATGGTGCACATTAATACAACCCGCATCTGAAAATTTTGCTTGCACGAGACATCGTATGCTTGCACGAGACATCGTATGATTCTCAAAGTAACCGCATCTGAAATTTAAAAAAAAAAATCAAAATACTTTGAGAATCTTAGAAAACTTATTTCAAAATTTAACAAATAATTTAAAACCATGAAATTTTTTTTTTTGAAAATATTTTTTTTATTTTATATTTAATCTTCATCAATATCTGAGTCGTAGTGCGATGAAATTGAATTGGTGTCATCATCAAATTCACTCATCTCTTCTTCTGAATCTGAATGAAGAATGGCATCTCCAAATTGAGTAAAATAAATGACTAGATTAACTTCAAGGGATTCTTCTATTGGAGATATGTAACCACTTCTGCTTGCTTGTAATGGATCGTGTTCTTCAATTCCGTAGACTCTTCCCCTCGGATTGATTTTAGTATTTGTGATCCATGGGTCGTTCTTGTATGTTTTCCGAGGGTAAAGAATGTAACACACCTGCATAAAATAAAATATAAATTATTTGCTTAATTAAATAGAAGAAAGTCAAGTTTTTCGATTAATAAAAATGTAAATTCGATCACTAACCTGATCTGCTTGTGAGGCAATAATGAAAGGATTACCTTTCCGAAGCTACTTACTTGAATGGATAGACGTCACTCCAAACTCATCGATGGTGACACCTTGGCCAATAATCGGGTTATAGCAATCACAAAAAGACTACACATCTCATGCCGAGCTTCCCCACGTACTTCACTTCCAATATTTCTTTTAGAACCTCGTAGTACACAACTTCTCAGGATTCAGACGAATCACCGTGATATGTGGTTGTCCAAGTAGAGCCTTCTTTATGCACCTTAAACGCATATCCCCTTGTTCAATATCTTGGAGGCCGTTGACTATGTATATCAACCAATCATCAGGCGGGCGTTCATTTCTTAATTCATTTGTCACCTGAAAAAAAAATAACACGCAAGAGTTAATAAAATTACCCAATTTATCGGTCTTAAAACTGATTTAAAAGAAAATCTTACATAAAATTGTAACCAAGCGGCGAAGTCTTTTTGTTTACACTCTTCACGGTCGTCCTTAGTCAATTCTGGATGATAATGTCGTAGAGCGTCCCTGTATAACCTACGAAAAGTAAAATCTCGTTAATACATTTTTTATGAAACTTACTTGTCAATGTAATAACAAACATAATGTAAACTATATATATACCTCTCATATTCGATAACTTCCTCGAAGTTGGTGAGAATATATGTGTGCATGTGTGCATGCTCTTGGAATGTTAATTGCCTCACATGTTGATTTTCCGCTTAACCGTCCAACTTGTTGAAAAATGCTAGGAACCGTTGACAGATAAATTGGCTTCTCGCCTCTATCATCGTTTCGAGCTGTGCGCCGGCTCTTTGTATGTACTTGCGCTTGGAAGTAATAGCTAGCAAATGACGCAGTCTCTTCGTTGTTATATTGAGCCACAACAGAACCCTCCACTTTAGCGGGGTTCTTCATCTTCTTTTTAAGGTGGAACATATAGCGCTCGAAAGGATACATCCACCGATATTGTACCGGACCACCAAGTCTACCTTCTCCAGGGAGATGAATGGGCAAATTCTCCATAACATCGAAAAAGACGGTGGAAATATTTTCTCTAGATTGCATAAGATCTCATGAATGTTTTCCTCCAAATTTCTGATGCCATCAAGAGTAAGTGCCCTCGTGCATATATCCCCGAAAAAAGCTCCAACCGCTGTGATTTCTTAATGAACATAATTTGGGAGGAGATGAGCAAATGCAAATGGTAGGAGTCGTTGCATCACAACGTGACAATCATGACTCTTCATTCCGATAAACTTTCCTCTATCAGTGTCAAAACAGTTACACAAGTTTGAAGCGTAACCGTCAGGGAATTTAACTCGTGGCATAGTCCAATCAAAGAACTCTTCCTTCGACTGCGGGTGTGATACCTCGTGTCAAAAATATGGTCAACGGGCAGCAGAAAGTCAACCAGGGGTAAAATTGTCATTTTATCAATGTTGGGGGTAAAATGGTAATTTTACCAAAGTTCGAGATGGAAGCCGAGACGGGCCAAATATTCTTATGTTTTAACATAAAGAATGTTTAGAAGACCAGAATTGGAAGAATCGGAGCAGAAGTGTGTTTTACGGCTTGTCGAGAATGGAAACCGACAAACCCGAAGAAACTTTGAAAATTCATATCTGGAGCTACGTAAGCCCGAACGGAGTGATTCAAAATGCTAAATTCATAAAATAGCATAGAGAATATTTTTATGGAGGTTTGGGGATTTATAGGATCATCCAGAGTCATTCTAAAATATTAAACCGAAAACCATCAAACCGAGCATTAGAAAGGAAGGGGGATTAAGAGGTGATTAAGGGAGATTAAGAGGAGTTTTTGGACAACAAAAATGCCCAGAAGAACACCTGTCTTCTCCCAAGGTCGCCACCTCTCTCCTCTTGCATGCATGCATGAGAGAATTCAATGAATCCTTCTCCCATGCAAGAAACCATCAAATCTAATTCATTGTTTCCACCAAACCACTCCCTCTAACCTCTCTCTAACTCTCTCTCGACACTCCCTCTCTCCAGATTCATCAACCCAACCCAGAAATCCATAAGAACTCGTTGAATCTCCAAGGAAAAACCTAAGAACCCTAGAACATTCTTCATTGCTTCTTATACAAGAAAACCCATAACTCTTCCATCTTAAACCCAAATCCTGATCTACAAAGTGCTATAGCTTCATCTCAACCTCCTCTATCTTCTCCAGCCAACCGCCGCCGCTGTTATCGTCGGAAGTCGCCGGAATCCTGCCAAGGAGCAACCGCATCTTAGGGTTTGTTGGATCTCTTCTTTTCTTCATCAGATTTGGATATTTTGAGGTTATGAGTGGGTAGATCTGGTGATTCTGAGCAGATTGGTGGGTGGTTCGTCGTCGGAAGTCGCCCGAAAAGTAGCCTCCGCCGCGGTCAACGCCACCGCCGCCGCCGGTCAACGCCGGAGTGTCGCCGCCGGGATGCTTCTCCGCCGCCAAAATTCAGCCGGTTCTTCAAGGGGTGTAGTGGTATGGTTTGACTGGAATTTGGAGTTGGTTTGAGGTTGATTAAACCGGATCAAAGTGAGTTGAACCGGTCAACGGTTCAATCTCAAACCAGTTTAATCGAACCGGTTTATTGGGGTAAATCGGTTCGGTTTGCTTTATTGGTTCAGTGGTTCAGTGATTCAGGTGTGTTCGGGATTCGGAGTTCGAGGTTCGAAAGTTCGGGATTCGTGTCGGGTATCTCGGGAATCCACATTTGCATCGAGCCGTCATTCCGCGACTATTTCCTCGTGAGTCGGCTCACAAACCTATTTCATATAGACCGGGAATTAATAACCGTAGCAATAGGATGCATACCCGTTAATGAATCTGAGTAGTAATTAATAAATAATTGGACATTTAATGATAAACCGGTTAGGACCGATTAAGCATGATTAGGGTTTAAAGAATTAAATGGATAACCGATTGTGTGCCGCTAGGTTGTTAGTAAAGATTGATTGTTGCATTCATATAGACCGTTGTTTAGGGCCGTATATGCATATATATCGGTCTAAGAACGATAATTATAGAATCTATATACGGGAATTAAGACGACCTTAAAATACGAGTTAAACCTAAACGAACGTATAGAATATTGTATCGGGATCGGGGTTTAGGTTTAATAGCGGGAATTGGGTAATGAAACTAAAGATAGTTAATAATGACATGTCGGGGAGTTAGTAAGTTTACTAACTCTAAACCGACGGATCGAGGAGTTAATAAAAGATATCTAGAACGGGTTAAATAAAGAAGGGGTGTGAGTTGTAAACCGTCTACGGGTTAGCAATCCACTAACCCAAGGTAGCGGTTAAGAAATGATTAAAAGACTTATAAACCCTAATAGGGCTGCTTGTGGTGATTGTGTGTGATTGATTGTGATTGTATGTTTGATTGTTGTGATTGTGCTGTGTTGAGCTTTGTATGCAGGCTTGTTAGACTGCTCGGTGTTGGGCCGAGCAGTTATTGCGGACACTTACTCCGGTCACGGGACCGGGTAAGTTAGTGGTGCTGACTAGGTATCTTACCTAGTAAGAGCGGTGAGATTGGTAGCGTAGAGGCTTGCGGAATGGTTGGGGTTTTGCTATTATTATTATTGCTGATATTGATTGCGTGATCTGCGTTAGAGTCCCAGCGAGTCTGCGTGTTTATGTTTTTTCACTAGAACTCTAGGGCGCGTTAGATTCCGCAAGCCTAGGTTTTGTTTACGTTCCGGTACTTCCGACCCGATTGGATCCTCGGGTTTTACCTAACCACATCACGGTGATTCTGGTTATGGTGTTAACCTATCGGGTGACGCCGGTAGGTGTGTGATTCGGAGAATACGGGGTCATGTCCTAGGGCCGAATCACATGGAAACTCTGGCTATCTAGGGGTAGTCCGAGTCACCGCGTATCGATGGACGGAGAACGGTGTCCTACTCGTGGGGACCTCGTGTACACGTTTAGGAGTCATGGGTTAGTTACCATATAGGTGACGATGTAAACCCGTGGAAGTTACCGAGATCGTAGGGCCCAGTGTTGTTTGTTATTTCCTTTCTTTGCGCGATAGATAGATCGAGTCCAATCGAGGACATGTGCCGCAGTGCCTTCGATTTCCCTATTTCTCTTTATCTTTGGCATTGATTGTGTTGTGGGTTTATCACGACGTGGTAGTGCGTGATCGACCGTTTATTCTTGTTGATTGTTATTTTGGGTTTTGGGATGGGAATCTGTAGTTCTAGATAGACTAGAAGCCATTAGTGGGAAGCCGATTCACTGGGTGATCTTAGATCGCTCATTAGACTCATTTGTGTTTTTTCAGGTTTAGCAGCGACGGACGCGGGAGGTCCTCGGTGTGGTTTCGGGATGGCTTGTGACGGGTTTTGATTCGGGGTTTTGGGTGTTTTATTTCGGTTCGGCAGCTGCGCCATTTCGTGATTTGATTGATTTTGTGTTTATATCGATGATTGTTTGTAAAACCCGTTAAACGTTGTATTCGATGTTTGATTACTTAAAAATGAAATTGTTTCCCTGATATGAGGTTTAAGTCCGAACCGACACAACTCATTGAAGTAGTGCAAGTAGTACTGCTTGTACTATGGATATGAGGATAGCGGAGTCGAAGATGGATCGGTGCGAACCTTTTGTCTCAAACCAAACTAACTTTGGCTTCGTCCTGTGACGAACTTTTCCCGTTTGACTTGCTCGGGTTCGATCGGTCATGTTCTTGTTTGATTGTTGACCGGTCAACTCGACGGTCAGCGGAAAACGGGAAAGGGGCGTTACAGCGGGTCTAACCAGTACGCTGGAATTTGATATTTCTCATTCTTCTGAAGATGAAGTTCAGGCCGAGGACAAATTTCCGGCAAATCTAGCCTAGACTTCAAATTATCTTTCGTCTTCCCTTGTACATTAAGAACAGTGTTCATGATGTTATCAAAGAAATTTTTCTCAATGTGCATGACATCAGGATTATGCCTTAGTAGTTGGTCCTTCCAATATGGTAAATCCCAGAAAATGCTTTGCTTGTGCCAGTTGTGGGATAAACCAGCTGCATATACATTTTCGTGCCCACTTCCACCGCAATCAGGAGTTCCTAGCGCACCAAAGGTTCCTAAGAGGCCCAAAGTAGCCGAACCGCTTTCTTGAGGAGGAGGATCACCATACACTTTTCTCTTCTTTGTAAAGAGTTTTGTGTTTCTCTGATATGGATGATCATGCGGTAGAAATCTTCTGTGACAATCAAACCAACATGATTTGCGTCCGTTCTTCAACTGGAATGCATCAGTCTTTTCTTGACAATACATACATGCTAACCTCCCATGCGTTGTCCATCCAGATAACATGCCATAATGATATACTTGTGTTTTCATGCATTTAGAGAGTTGTTTAGATCATGTTTTGGTTTCATTTAGCTTTCTTTTCTTTACATTTCTTTGTTTTTTGTTGCATTTGTAGATAGTTGCATCTAGAGTTGTGATATAGCATTTTTAGGAGCATATTGCACTTTCATTGGTTCTTTTTAGGTGTTGGAAGGCTACTAGGATGACTTGGGAGCACTTGGAGCTTTGGAGGAGTGAATGGTGATCTTGATCAAAATGATGTTCTTCAAAGATCGAGTGAAATGAGGCCCTTCTGTGCATATTTAGCTTCCGGAGCATCAAATAGAAGTTGTAGGAAATTGAGTTAGCTTTATAATGGAGGTGTTTGCAAGTCGTTTGGAGCTGTATTCGAGAGGTTATGGCCGATTTACCACCCAGCGGTTGGGCCAGTGGCCAGAACGAGACCACAAGCTTCAGGAGAAAAGCACGACGTAATGCCGTGAGAATTTGATCTTGATTAGGGGTTAGACAAAGGGATTAGTGCCAGGAAATTGGATTAGTCTAATGATTAGTGTTCTTAGCCTAAGGATTAGCTTTGTTAAAAGGTATTTGATGGATATTAATGCATGCTTGTCTTTTAATTTGCAAATGAGAATTGAATGATTGAATGATTGGCATATGAGTTATGAACATGAGAATGTGATTAGCTTAATTATGATCATTAACCTTGTTTAGCATTTTTTGATTGATTGAAGCATCATTGATTGTCTCTAGACCACCTAGTCTCCATGGCCTCATCCTAGGACCCTTGCTTTAGCTTATCTATCTTCTATTTTAGTGTCTTGTTTGTTTCTTGCTTGCTTTATTTCATTTCTAGATTGTCTAGGTTGTTAGATAAACCCATTTCTATTTGATTTGCTTAGCTTGAGTAGTTTCTTGCATTCTTGGTGTGTTATTCTTCTTGCCTCCCTGGATTGATACCTTAAGTACTACAATGATAGGAGTAGACTTGAGGAATTGAGCTAGAACCTAATCTTGTTTGTTTTGTTCTTATTTTCCTTTTCTATCATTTGAGTCTCAGCATTTCATTTATGGCACAGAAAAAAAAAATCAAAAAAAATCAAAAAATTTCAAAAAGAAAGCATTGTCGGATCGAGTCTAGTTCATTATGTAGGATGCATGCATTAGGGACGATGATGATTTTGCCTTGTAAAGCTCACCAATTAAGTTACTTGTTGCTTTAATTGATTTTGAAAACAAAGGAAAACCCATTACTTGACTTTGAAATATCTTGCTTAGGGGCTTGAAATGCAATCCCATGGTCCTTGCCCGAGTTATGCTTTCCCTTTTACCACTCTTTTGATTAACTCGGGCAGTCATTGATCTTATGATCATGGCCTCCCTTACTCAATGACCCTAAACCTTTCCTTGAAGCCTAAATTGATTTGTGAGTGAGGCATGTTCTTGATAGCTTTTGGCATGTGCAAAAACTTGAGAGTATCGGGAACGACAATGGTCTTTTCTCATTTTAGCTAGCTCTATTTTCCATAAGAGTCTAGCATTAGGATGGGAAACAAGTTTGGGGGAGAGATGGGAGATAACTTGGGAATAAAAGGATCAATGAAAAGAGTTGAAAAAGGGTTCAAAAAGAGAAAGAAAGTCACTAGGAAGTCTTATAAGAAAAGAGCTATGTGCAAAAGAAAAGAGAATCAAGTAAGTCCCCTAGGAATGAATCAAAAGAAAAAGAAAGAAAGATCAAGTAATGAGGGGGATAAGATATGAAAAAAGAATGCTCAAGAGTGAAAAGGTTTAGAAAATCAGCTAAGAACGAGACCACAAGCTTCAGGAGAAAAGCACGACGTAATGCCGTGAGAATTTGATCTTGATTAGGGGTTAGACAAAGGGATTAGTGCCAGGAAATTGGATTAGTCTAATGATTAGTGTTCTTAGCCTAAGGATTAGCTTTGTTAAAAGGTATTTGATGGATATTAATGCATGATTGTCTTTTAATTTGCAATGAGAATTGAATGATTGAATGATTGGCATAGGAGTTATGAACATGAGAATGTGATTAGCTTAATTATGATCATTAGACTTGTTTAGCATTGTTTGATTGATTGAAGCATCATTGATTGTCTCTAGACCACCTAGTCTCCATGGCCTCATCCTAGGACCCTTGTTTTAGCTTATCTATCTTCTATTTTAGTGTCTTGTTTGTTTCTTGCTTGCTTTATTTCATTTCTAGATTGTCTAGGTTGTTAGATAAACCCATTTCTATTTGATTTGCTTGGCTTGAGTAGTTTCCTGCATTCTTGGTGTGTTATTCTTCTTGCCTCCCTGGATTGATACCTTAAGTACTACAATGATAGGAGTAGACTTGAGGAATTGAGCTAGAACCTAGATAAAAGTCTATCATCACATAAGCCGGGAAATCGCTAATGGTGCACATTAGTACAACCCGCATCTGAAAATTTTGCTTGCACGAGACATCGTATGCTTCAACACCAGGCTCCCATAACATTTTCAACTCATATATCAATGGCTGCAAGAATAAGTCAAGTGATCTTCTTGGATGCCCTGGTCCGGAAACGTGTACGGAGAGGAAAAGAAACTCTCGACGCATGCACAATGATGGTGGTAGGTTATAAGGAGTCAAAATCACTGGCCACTACGAATATTGTCTCCCATGCCTCCCAAATGGGTTGAAACCATATGTGCATACACCGATGTACATGTTACGTGGCTCATACGCAAAATCCGGATATACTCTCTGAAAATGTTGCCACACCTCAGCATCTGACGGATGTGCAATCTCTTCTCCTCTTCTATGCTCGGCATGCCATCTCATTTCCCCCGCGGTTCGTTCAGATTGGTATAATCGCTTCAACCTATCGGTTAACCGAAAATACCACATCCATTTTAACGGAACTTTGACTCTTCCCCTTGTATCCTGATAGCGCGGATGCTTACAAAATTTACATTCTAGACGGTATTCATCTTCTCGCCAATATATCATGCAGTTGTCGATGCACACATCTATCATCTGATACGGTAATCCAAGCCCTTGAACAAGTTTATGGACCTCGTTGTATGAACATGGCGCAAGTTTATCTTCAGGAAGAATATCTTTCACAAAATCGCAAATCGCATCCACACATTCCTCCGCCAAATTATAGTCTGTCTTTATGCCCATTAATCTAGTAGCAGATGACAATGGCGAATGACCCTCTTTGCAACCTTAGTAAAGTGGTCACTTCGCTGCATCTAACATATCAAGAAATCTCCTAGATTCTACATTAGGTTCTTCTACCCTAGGAATTTGATATCCACCTACTTCCTGAATATTTTCTCGATATGCATCATTAACCATCTGAACGGTTCCTACACCAAAATCTACTTCCGCACTATAAGGTTCGCTAGAACTACTATATGATTCCCTACTACTAGTACTACCATAAGGTTCTCTACTACTACTTCCATAATCCGATGTTTCTCCATAAAGATACCAAATCTTATAACCCGCCATAAAGCCCACCGAATACAAGTGATGCAAGACTTCGTCAATCGTAGGATTTCTAACATTCCGGCACTGAGTACAAGGACATTTTAACCTACCGTTTTTCTGCGTATGTGGTTGACGACATACTACCGTCATGAATTCCATAATACCGAGTGCATATTCAGTGTGCAATAAGTTCGACGCCGGATCAATCCTCGGACCGTCCATCCACGATCTGTAATAACTAGAAGAAGCCATTTTTCGTAATAAAAAATATTAGAGTGTGTGTGAGAGAGAGAGAGAGAGAGAGAGAGAGAGAGAGAGAGAGAGAGAGAGAGAGAGAGAGAGAGAGAGAGAGAGAGAGAGAGAGAGAGAGAGAGAGAGAGAGAGTTAGGGAGATTGGTGTGGAGGAGAAGAGATGAACCATTTGGTATTTGTAAGAAATTAACCGACGAAAAACCGATGGATACTTCAATGGCTATATTAATGTATCTATTAACGGTTATATTGGACCGACAACTAACCGACAGAGTACCGACAGAAAATGGGTTCCGTCGATATTCCGTCAGGAAATTACCGAAGGACAGAGAATCCGTCAGAAATTACCGACGAAAACCCGATGGTTATGTCACCGTCGAGTCTCCGTCGGTAATTCTCGACGAAATTTTCCCCGTCGGTCAATCCGTCGGTAATAAACTTGTTTTCTTGTAGTGTGGATAATTAATTTACGTATTGATCACCTTTCCATTTGAAATATTATTCTTCTTTCTTTTTTGATCCAGAACGTAAAAGTTTTCTCATTTTTTCTGTTTTCTCGTTGTCATATTTATTTTATCCACCACTATCACTCTCAATTTCTCTTCTTTTTCAATCTCTTTTTAGAGTTATTCTTTTTGAGCGAGAAAAACTCTCATATCTCTGTCTCGGATTTTGTCTTTTTTCTTTCTCAAATTTTTTTTTGTTGAAATAAAATCAAAATGTCATAAGTCCAATTAGGATTGGGCAAAATTCCAACAGCCAAAATTCTTGAACTCTTAATGAATTTTCCGAATCCAAACCAAACCAAATTATATAATAAATTGACCGTTCTTGAACCGAACCAAACCAAATTATATAAAAACTGAACCCAATTGAACAAAATTCATTTGAAATTAATATTTAAATTATATATGTAGAAAATATGTTAAAAATCTACAATCTTAACTAAATTAGTAGATTATTTTTTCTTATTTTTTTGTTAACATCCTAAAATAAAATATAATTTAATTTTGAATATCATATTTATCTTTTAGAACCCGAAAACCCCCTAAAAACTCAAACTGAACCGAAAGAAACCGAATTATAGTTTGATATTGGATAAGATATATTTCCTAAAAGCCTTTTCTTTTTCTCGTTGTCAAACTTACCTTCTAAAGCACTATCATTCTCAATCTCTCTTCCTTATCAATCGCTCTTTAATTGTTCTGTTTGAGCAAAAAACCAAAACTCTCAATCTTCGTCTCAGATTTTGTCTAACTCCTTCTTAATTTCTTTATTTTTGAAACAAATCAAAATGTCATAAAATTTATTTGAAATTAATATTTAATTATATAAAATATTTTAAAAGTCAATAATCTTAATTAATTTAGTAGATTATTTTGTTTGTCTTATATGTTTTGTTAAAATACAAATATATAATATAATTTACTCTCGAGTGTGAGATTTATTTTTTAGAATCCAAAAAACTTGAAACCGTAAAACTTGAACCAGACCAAAACAAACGAAATGATAGTTTGATCTTGAATAAAATTTATTTTCTAAAATCCGAAAACCCAAACCAAACCGAATAATTAAATGTCAACACATAAGCTCAATCACTTAATTAGTTTATGAATCTAATTAAAAATCGGGAAAAATGCCAAATAAATCCTGAACTATACAGATATGGCCAAAAATACCTCAACTAAAGAGCTTGCCAAAATAAACCCAAACTAAAAGTTGACTTCTCAAACAAAACCTAAACTTACAGTTGACCTTGCCGATTTAGACCTCCGTTAAATAAATTAACAGAAGGATTAAATGCCGTTAGTCCATCCGTCTATTAGTCCGTCGAATAGATAATTAATTCTCCTAAGCCAAATTTCTTTTCTAGTTAATTAATCAACTGTCGTTGCAGAAATCAACCAAACATCATAAATCTGGGTAGCTAATTCAGATCAAGCATTAAGAACAACCCTAGATGAAGAACTGACAGATATGAATCCCAACAGATTGATCAACCTATAATTCCATGAAATCCCTTGTGAGAATCCCTAAACCTAAATAGTAAACTACTCAGACATGATCAAGGAAAAAGAAATCATAATGAATAGAAAACCAAATATCATAAAAGAGAAACAAATAATATGAGTTCCAAATCTCTCTCTCTGAATAAAAGAATGCTTAAGTCTGAAAGCGTAGCCTAAACAAGTGGCTAAAAACCCTAATATAATGATCTAAACTCGGCAAGGGCCTTTTTGCAAATCTGGGAAGTTTCTGGGCAAAAACTATAATTTCAGGATTTTTGTGCGCAGAACCCTGGAATCACCCTGCGTCGAGCACAGTGTCGACCAGGCGCATACTGCGTCGATCAATGCAGTGCGAAAACGCAGCCAGTGAACTCTGTGAGATCTCTAAATAGTGCAGAATTGACCCAAATACTTCCAAAACGTCCAATTAGGCTCTAAATGTCTTTAAACCTGTAAAACACCTGAAAAGACTCCAAAACACATAGAAAGACTCGATAACAAAGACATATACCATGGTCAAAAGTCCTAAAAACCATGATATATCACATCACAACATGACAATCATGACTCTTCATTCCGATAAACTTTCCTCTATCAGTGTCAAAACAGTTACACAAGTTTGAAGCGTAACCGTCAGGGAATTAAACTCGTCGCATAGTCCAATCAAAGAACTCTTCCTTCGACTGCGGGTCTAACCAATACGCTGGAATTGGACATTTCCCATTCTTCTGAAGATGGAGTTCAGGCCGAGAACAAATTTCAGGCAAATCAAGCCTAGAATTCAAATTATCTTTCGTCTTCCCTTGCACATTAAGAACAGTGTTCATGATGTTATCGAAGAAATTTTTCTCAATGTGCATGAAATCAGGATTATGCCTTAGTAGTTGGTCGTTCCAATATGGTAAATCTCAGAAAATGCTTTGCTTGTGCCAGTTGTGGGATAAACCAGCTGCATATACATTTTCGTGCCCACTTCCACCGCAATCAGGAGTTCTTAGCACACCAAAGGTTCCTAAGAGGCCCAAAGTAGCTGAACCGCTTTCTTGAGGAGGAGGATCACCATACACTTTTCTCTTCTTTGTAAAGAGTTTTGTGTTTCTCCGATATGGATGATCATGCGGTAGAAATCTTCTAGGACAATCAAACCAACATGATTTGCGTCCGTTCTTCAACTGGAATGCATCAGTCTTTTCTTGACAATACATACATGCTAACATCCCATGCGTTGTCCATCCAGATAACATGCCATAAGCCGGGAAATCGCTAATGGTGCACATTAACATTCCATGAAAATGTGTTGTAAAAGTTCTGAAAATGATTTTCATGAAATAAAAATATTACTTTTTGTAACGAATTTATGATTATAATCAAAAAAGTAATATTCAATTTTTTCTTAAAAAACAGTAAAAACAGAATTAATTATAAAAATGATTTTTTTAAACTTAATACATTATTCTGATTTTGTAACCACCCATAAAATCATGGTAGTGGTTTTGGAAAATTGAATATTATTTTTTGATTATAATAATAAATTTGTTATAAAAAGTAATATTTTATTTTTTGAAAATCATTTTCAGAATTTTTACAACACATTTTCAAAATTCCGGTTTTAGAAAGAAAAAAATAAATATTTTTAGACTTTTTAAAACAAATTTGCAAAAAAAAAAAACTGATTTGGGATTTTTTTGTTTTGTTGGGCATAGGAAAGGAATTTATTGCACTCACTATATCTTTTTCATAAAGATATAGCTACCTTGTATCTTTCAAAAACATCTTACCTTTTTGTATCTTTTCCTGACATTTCTTGTTACCCAAACTCTATTTTACCCTTATCCAACTAACCAGCTAATATGTCTTATAGTTTCTAAGTCTAGTTACTTTTTATTCTAGTTAGGCTTAAGAAATTTGTTTCACTATTTTATTTTGTATATTATTAAATTCATGTTCTGAACTTCTTTTTCATGTTGTTTTTACAAGACACCCAATATGGAAACCGTTTTCCCTTCATTCTCGAAGATGCATTGCGTCGTTTTGTGTGGCTCATGGCTTGTTAAAGGCGATGTGGGCTGGAGGTTTGTCGTCGACATAGAGAAGGTGTCCCGAGTTGTTCCTGTATCGCTAGGCATGAAGATGGCTGACCTTCTCCAAGTTGTTTTGACTGAGTTTGGGCTGGAAACGACTGCGAAGCCAACCTTCAGCTACTCGCCGGTCCTTATTGACTCCTCTTCCCCGAAAGAGGGCTTATCGCCCATTATGGTTACCACTGATTTCGGCCGATCTTGTTTCCTCGACATGTTGTCCTCCAACCGCTCAATGTCGCTTCTCCTATCCTTGGGGGAAAAAGTTGTTTGCAGAGAATCCTCCGTTTCTGCTAAAAAAAAATTGCAAAACTTCCTCGCCGCAGCAGCTTTGTGACTCCTAGAAGACTGTTTGGTAATATGACTTCGTCTGGCAGCAAATAATCCCCTGTACTGCTTGACGATGACACTATCGAAGCGCTAGATTCTATGTTTCATTCAAATTCACCTCGTTCCAAGCCCGGCGGTTCGGGTTTAATAGATGCATTTGGTAAGCCATATGTAAAACAAGAATTTGATGACGAGGTTGCAGATATGCTGTCCCCATCGTTTCCTTATGCTAACCGTCCTCGAAGCCAGTACCTGACGGAACAATGTATGTATTCACGTAGCCCAGATTTTTCATCTTCATCTTTGCATTTTTGAAAAAATGCAAGTAACTGACAATTTACACTTTTCTTCCGCTACATACTATCCATGTAATGCAGATATACCGCATACAAGAGATGCCCGTTTAGCCAACAAGATACCATCGTTCAGCTTTAATTTACTGGACAAAGATAGCCTAGATGATGTCCTCAGCAACGAAGATGAAACTATAAATTTGATCCCTAACCATCCGCCAAGCGATGATTTAGTGGATAAAGAAGTTGATCACGCTGTAGCGGACGAGCCCTTAATCAGCCTTGATTCACTTGATCCCTGCACAAGGGAAATTGTCCCCTATAATGGCGGAAAAGAAAACCATGTCCTACCCAACAGCCCCCCTGCTAATGCATCTGTCGACGGCTCAGATGAACAACCCCCACGCAAGAGGTCTCCATTCAGCTTCGATTTGCTGGATAGCCAAGAAGACGTGACTGTCAACATAGAAACTGGCAATCCATCTGGAGATGCTGATATGCCACAAATCGATGGATCCGACATTTGCACACCAGATGGAGACGAAAGTGTAACGTCAGATGAGGTCCCTGTAGATATAGGGAACGTAGATCGTGATTTTTGATCCAACCTCATCGATGATGAATTTGGAGGTTCCGACGCGTTCGTAGTAGGTAATAGATCCAAACGTAAGACTGTTGACTCCGGCCCTGTACAACAAGAATACGTGTACAGATGGATAGGTCCCAACGACGAGGAACAAGCCAATGGGGATGTTCAACCTGACATTCCTCGTCTGGTGGACGACCACGAGTTTCAACGGGATCTTGTTCCTGATTTAGATCTAGACTCAATGGGAGGTGATCTGAACAAGGAAAAACTTTTCAAGGACAAAGTCGATTGCCAGCCATGGTTAGCAATCTACGCGATCAAGAACAAGTTTCACTATGTACAAGCTAAGTCCACCCTTCACAAAATTGTTATACATTGCCCTCAAAATTCATGCGCTTGGCATGTCATGGTCCATGAGATGCCGGCCACTGGGTGTTGGCAGGTACGTAAGGCAGACTTATTGCACTCATGTTGTATTGACACTCGCAACAAGTACAGAAAACTTGGCACTACAAAGATAATTGCGACTGCATTCAAAGATAGGTATACAGACCCGTCGTTAAGTCCCAGACCAGCTGGCCTCAAAGATTTATTGATGAAAGAGCTTCGTATCGACTCATCTTATAATAAGTGTTGGCGTGCGCGTGCCAAGGCCCTCATGATGCTACGAGGTACCGATGATGGTTCTTATAGGAAGTTACCGGTGTTCTTACACATGCTAAAGCTCGCTAACCCTGGCACAATAGCTGAGATTGAGTCTGAGGTTAACGCAGCAGGGTGCGAGCGGTTTCTATATCTGTTCTTAGCATTTGGGGCATCCATAAAAGGATTTGCTAAACTGCGTCGAATGATTATCGTGGATGGCACACATTTGCGTGGGAGATACAGTGGAGTTATGCTAACCGCCAGCGGACAAGATGCTAACTTTCAAGTCTTTCCACTCGCATTCTGTGTGGTAGACAAAGAGAACGAGGAGTCCTGGACATATTTCTTTTACAACCTTGAAAAGATTATCGCTGACAGTCCCACCTTGACATTCATATCTGATATATGTCAGTCAATATACAAAGCTAAGGGCAGAATCTTTCCTCGCGCCCATCACTGAGCATGCCTTGAACATGTTGAGAGGAATGTGAAAGCCAGGTTTAAATCTGCTGGACTTGCGCAATTGGTTAAAGCAGCATGCACTGCGTATAGGATTGGTGGATACCGTGAAATATACAATCGTATCCGTAACATCAATCTAGCTTGTGCTAAGTACCTTGACAATATAGGTGTTGGACACTGGATTAGGGAATATTTCAGAGGTGAACGTTACAATCTCATCACTAGCAATATCGCGGAGACATTGAACAAAGCTTTACTTGATGGTAGGAATCAGCCGATCATCGGACTTGTATCTTGTATTCGCTCTATGTTGACCAGGTGGTTCAGTTACCGACGTGCTAAATCAGCTTCCCATAGTTGTGATGTGTCTATTCAGGTTGATAAGCTAATGGTTAAGCATATGAAGACTGTTCACAGCAGTAAGATAGCCAGTGTTGATCACTGGAATTACGAAATTGTTGGTCAGTTCGGCGGGGAATCGTTTCACGTTCTTCTGGATGATAAGCGCTGCACATGCGAGATATTTGACAAGCTTAGAATTCCATGTGGCCACGCGTTAATAGTTGTGGACAGTCTTGACTTAAGCTACACGAGTTTGTGTGATCCATATTACAAGACCCCGACGTGGTGAGCAACCTACGAAGGATTAATAAGCCCTGGCGGAAATGCAAACGACTGTGATATTCTTGCTGATGTTCTCAACAAAATCTTGTATCCACCAGATGTCGATCGCCCGTCTGGTAGACCTAAGGAAGGACGGTATCCATCGCTTGGAGAATACCAGGCAACATCTCAATCCTTAATATATCCATTTGTGTTCTGTTTCAATTTTTACTAAATCATACCTTCTGTGACTTCTTTCAGAAGGAGAAGAGTCCTCGCTCAACACCCAACAGATGTTCCAAATGCGGAGGCATCAACCACAACCGTGCAACTTGAAAAAGTTGATCCATGTTCATGTTTGATCACATATGTTGGATACCTACCCATCATATTTGTTGGCTGCTTACTTCATGAAACTTTTTCGGTGTTATCCGTTGTTTATGCTTAAAACATGTTTTTGATTCCTTTTTTGGTATCCATCTATTGGGCCCTTATGTTCAAACATGTTTCCCCGAATTTAAAATCTTATCAGTTTATTGGGTGTTATTAAAATAATCATCCACTAAGTATCCACTGTTTACATCTCAATTGGACATAATGTCGACAGATTAGTATTCTACTTCTTTCTCGCAATGTTTCATGAACATCCTGGATTCAACGAATCTCCTACTCTCCTACACTTTAAAAGAAAGCACGAACCTATTATCCATGCTCATTGATTAGATGTTGAACAAATCGTGTAAATTAGCAAAATATAAAAATACTGACCCCATCAGTTGCCTCAGATCATGTCTTACCTTTTCAACTGTCTTGTCAACAATTTTCCTCATATGGGCCCAATTATTCGGAAACCAACCACAGTCAATATCTTGTGTCCCATCATGTCAGTTGATACAGCTTTTGTGGTGTATATTGGACTTCCCCCAAAGTTGACGTTGCTTTTAGTTTTATATTAATCGTCACCAAACTACTTTTTTACCTGTTGATGTCCATCGTCACGGACGCAAACACATATATACTACCTATCCAGTCACCTACCTTTTAATCCCTCGGTTTTGTTATATATTATACCCTTTATAAATAAGAGCGTCCAACTTAGCCTGCAACTTGTTAACCATGAGCTTCACGTCTAATTCCACTTCCCCCACTTCTGACCAGCCTTTACCTCGCAGGGAGATTGGCGTCGCAGCCCCAACCATGTGTTGGTGTGGTGAACGCATTGAAGTAGGGTATGGTACAACTCGATCCAACCTTCACCGTCAGTGGTTTAAATGTCCGGAAGCGAGCCAGGTTAGATAAAAACAATATATTCTTCTTTGTTGTAATCTACATATTACGCGTGTTTGTTTTTAATAATTACCTATTCTTACACGCGGCACCCAACCCAAGGTCACATACGCGAATGGGTGGACGACGCTATTATGAAAGAAGTTGACAGGGTTTCTAAGGATGTGATGAAAATTCGGGAGGACATCAAGGTTCTCGAAAAATGGTCGAACTCAGTTGGAGACGAATTGGCCATCAAGATGGCAAGAAAGATTTCCGTCGAAGTTGCAAGAAATGACAAAACTCCTTGTCTTAAAAGACATATAAAAAAGAAGATGAATATGATTTCTATTTTCTGGATCGTCGCCGTTTCTGTTTGTGCGGCCGCTTGGACGTTTGACCAGTTAAAGACACTCACTTTATGGCTGAAGAATGGTCTATCCGATGCTTAGTAGATATAAGCAGTTTGTCGGATTTGGGATGGCCGCCTATATATATACAATGATTTATCCTATCTTTCGTTCGTGTTTTTCCTATCCATCATTACTATAATTTTGCTATCCAATATGTTCTATCATTTGAACTCTAAAACTTGATAAACCCATTAATTGCCGCTTGGTCTTTAAAAATTTGCTGCGCTTCCCTTTTAAACAGAAAATATGCTTGTTCATAATATATCCATCTATCCATACAAACAACGCCTGTTATGCTTCCTCATCCATCATCAAGCATTTCTATACTTTTATACTACTTTCCGAGAACACATACATAGCCTGCTGCTATATTAATAACGAACTACATTTAGTTTGTATTCCATTCACAATTGTTCTGTATATGCACGCCCGACTTTTCCAATAAGTTATAGCAAATATATGGATACGTGCTAACATGATAGCAGCAACCGTAGCTGCTTGCGGATAGTCAATACATGTGCAACTTCATCAGATTTAGATGAGGATAGTCATTCGCCAAAAAAAATAGCCTATTAGCAAATAGATTGGCCAAAATATATATTAATCACTACCAAAATACACAATGAGTTCGCTAAAAACGTAGTTTCTTGCGTCATTCGTCCGACTTACCAATACTAACAATACAAAACATATTTAGGAACAATGTAATTAAATATGTTGTATGCATTAACCATACAGACCACCGTCGTTTTGGACCCTCCCATGAACCAAACCGGATCCATTTTGCATCGCCGCTGCGTGCCAACTGCCGCCATTATCTATCCCTCCCGCGCTTACTGGGGTTTCGAAGACCTCAGGCCACTCCAGGAATGTGTGGAGAATTATTTGGAAAAAACACAACATCTCAATGGCCCAAAAACATTCGTCTCACATTGCGTGACCTTTTACATCTTCGTGCATGATATCTAGCCAATTGCGATATACGGAGAAACGACATCTCTGTATTCTGTCCTCGTCAACCGCATCCTTGATCACCGACAGATCGAGCGACATGCATGCGATAGGCCAGGTACCACGCTCAAACTGCCTGACATGCCTTCGTAGAGAACGTATAGTAGCACGAGAAAGGAAAGGAATTGTCGAACCTGTGTCCAGTGCGGGATAGATAGATCGACGGATGACTTTGTAGCAATAGATTGCAGGTTTGCATCCACCAACTGCTCACCGCTTGATCTGTTGGAATGCTTCTGGAGCCCCATATTTGTATTCAGTGTACATAAAATCAGAAATCGCTTTCAGGAACACAGCAGTTATATTATTTGCGGCCAAACAGGCGTTGAACAATAACGCCACACATTTGCGGTTGTCATCTGGAGAGGGAGGTTGAATCAGATTAATCTGAAGAAGAGTATCCACGTGCTTCGCGCTATTTCGGATGCTATTCCCAGAATTCCTAGTATGGATTGGCCTTCTCAGATTAGGCTGGAGATCTACACGATTTGGACTCGGGAGGTTAGGCCTGGATGATTCACCAACACGGGGTGTTAGTATTTTCATTTTGATTTCTGTGTATAGAGAGTCTGTTCACGGAGTCATGTCAACATCTACTATTTATATATGTGAACCATCACAACGTTTCGGTTTCCCCGCAAGCTGTCAGTTATGTATGCATTTTTTTTTTTTAAAACTACTTATCATACTATCCATACAAACACCTCTTAACTGATAAGATATAATCGACTGCTGTCTGGTCCACATTTACCTTCCATATTTACTTCTACCCATACACATCACCTATTTTAGTTTATTTGTTTATTTATAACGTCCCATATGTAATCTACCTTTGATTCATTGAATTATGTCTACATGCCGTATAAAAAGTTGCCAAGTTAATCCCTATTTCAATTAGTCTCGTTCAGCAATCCACATGTCATGTAAATCTCTTCAGTTTTTATATAGCATTTGTCTTCTATCCATCCCACCATTCTCTTAGTGTACCCACAATCTCGCCGGTTTTTGGGAATACGAATCGTCGCGCCCTTATCCACTATATAAATAGGATACATCCACGTCTCTGTCCACCAACACGTTTCTAAGATGAATGTAGCAGATTACCAAAACCCCATCCCTCCTCCTCCTCTAAAATTTCTCGATCTGCCCCCTGAAATAAGAAGAACGATACTGGCTAAAAATTTCAGCAATCATGTTCGTGAACACTTCCGAATTAGATCCGTCTGCAAAACTCTTCACGACGACGCTGATTGTGATACCCCGTATCAAAAATACGGTCAACGGGCAGCAGAAAGTCAACCAGGGGTAAAATTGTCTTTTTTACCAATGTTGGGGGTAAAATGGTAATTTTACCAAAGTTCAAGACAGAAACCGAGACGGTCCAAATATTCTTATGTTTTAACATAAAGAATGTTTAGAAGATCAGAATTGGAAGAATCAGAGCAGAAGTGTGTTTTACGGCTTGTCGGGAATGGAAACCGACAAACCCGAAGAAACTTTGAAAATTCATATCTGGAGCTACGTAAGCCCGAACGGAGTGATTCAAAATGCTAAATTCATAAAATAGCATAGAGAATCTTTTTATGGAGGTTTGGGGATTTATGGGATCATCCAGAGTCATTCTAAAATATTAAACCAAAAACTGTCAAACCGAGCATTAGAAAGGAAGGGGGATTAAGAGGTGATTAAGGGAGATTAAGAGGAGTTTTTGGACAACAAAAATGCCCAGAAGGACACCTGTCTTCTCCCCAGGTCGCCACCTCTCTCCTCTTGCATGCATGCATGAGAGAATTCAATGAATCCTTCTCCCATGCAAGAAACCATCAAATCTAATTCATTGTTTCTACCAAACCACTCCCTCTAACCTCTCTCTAACTCTCTCTCGACAGTCCCTCTCTCCAGATTCATCCACCCAACCCAGAAATCCATAAGAACTCTTTGAATCTCCAAGGAAAAACCTAAGAACCCTAGAACATTCTTCATTGCTTCTTATACAAGAAAACTCATAACTCTTCCATCTTAAACCCAAATCCTGATCTACAAAGTGCTATAGCTTCATCTCAACCTCCTCTATCTTCTCCAGCCAACCGCCGCCACTGTTATCTTCGAAAGTCGCCAGAATCCGGCCAAGGAGCAACCGCATCTTAGGGTTTGTTGGATGTCTTCTTTTCTTCATTAGATTTGGATATTTTGAGGTTATGAGTGGGTAGATCTGGTGATTCTGAGCAGATTGGTGGGTGGTTCGTCGTCGGAAGTCGCCGGAAAAGTAGCCTCCGCCGCGGTCAACGCCACCGCCGGTCAACGCCGGAGTGTCGCCGCCGGGAAGCTTCTCCGCCGCCAAAATTCAGCCGGTTCTTCAAGGGGTGTAGTGGTATGGTTTGATTAGAATTTGGAGTTGATTTGAGGTTGATTAAACCGGGTCAAAGTGAGTTGAACCGGTCAATGGTTCAATCTCAAACCGGTTTAATCAAACCGGTTTATTGGGGTAAATTGGTTCGGTTTGCTTTATTGGTTCAGTGGTTCAGTGATTCAGGTGTGTTCGGGATTCGAAGTTCGAGGTTCGAAAGTTCGGGATTCGTGTCGGGTATCTCGGGAATCCACATTCGCATCGAGCCGTCATTCCGCGACTATTTCCTCGTGAGTCGGCTCACAAACCTATTTCATATAGACCGGGAATTAATAACCGTAGCAATAGGATGCATACCCGTTAATGAATCTGAGTAGTAATTAATAAATAATTGGACATTTAATGATAAACCGGTTAGGACCGATTAAGCATGATTAGGGTTTACAGAATTAAATGGATAACCGATTGTGTGCCGCTAGGTTGTTAGTAAAGATTGATTGTTGCATTCATATAGACCGTTGTTTAGGACCGTATATGCATATATATAGGTCTAAGAACGGTAATTAATGAATCTATATACGGGAATTAAGACGACCTTAAAATACGAGTTAAACCTAAACGAACGTATAGAATATTGTATCGAGATCGGGGTTTAGGTTTAATAGCGGGAATCGGGTAATGAAACTTAAGATAGTTAATAATGAGATGTCGGGGAGTTAGTAAGTTTACTAACTCTAAACCGATGGATCGAGGAGTTAATAAAAGATATCTAGAACGGGTTAAATAAAGAAGGGGTGTGAGTTGTAAACCGTCTTCGGCTTAGCAATCCGCTAACCCAAGGTAGCGGTTAAGAAATGAGTAAAAGACTTAGAAACCCTAATAGGCCTGCTTGTGGTGATTGTGTGTGATTGATTGTGATTGTATGTTTGATTGTTGTGATTGTGCTGGGTTGAGCTTTGTATGCAGGCTTGTTAGACTGCTCGGTGTTGGGCCGAGCAGTTATTGCGGACACTTACTCCGGTCACGGGACCGGGTAAGTTAGTGGTGCTGACTAGGTATCTTACCTAGTCAGAGCGGTGAGATTGGTAGCGTAGAGGCTTGCGGAATGGTTGGGGTTTTGCTATTATTATTATTGCTGATATTGATTGCGTGATCTGCGTTAGAGTCCCAGCGAGTCTGCGTGTTTATGTTTCTGCACTAGGACTCTAAGGCGCGTTAGATTCCTCAAGCCTAGGTTTTGTTTACGTTCCGGTACTTACGACCCGATTGGATCCTCGGGTTTTACCTAACCAGATCACGGTGATTCTGGTTATGGTGTTAACCTATCGGGTGACACCGGTAGGTGTGTGATTCGGAGAATACGGGGTCATGTCCTAGGGCCGAATCACATGGAAACTCTGGCTATCTAGGGGTAGTCCGAGTCACCGCGTATCGATGGATGGAGAACGGTGTCCTACTCGTGGGGACCTCGTGTACACGTTTAGGAGTCCTGGGTTAGTTACCATATAGGTGACGATGTAAACCCGTGGAAGTTACCGAGATCGTAGGACCCAGTGTTGTTTTGTTATTTCTGTTGTTGCGCGATAGATAGACCGAGTCTAATCGAGGACATGTGCCGCAGTGCCTTCGATTTCCCTAATTCTCTTATCTTGGCTTTGATTGTGTGTTGTGGGTTTATCATGACGTGGTAGTGCGTGATCGACCGTTTATTCCTGTTGATTGTTATTTTGGGTTTTGGGGTGGGAATCTGTAGTTCTAGTTAGAATAGAAGCCATTAGTGGGGAGCCGATTCACTGGGTGATCTTAGATTGCTCATTAGACTCTTTTTGTGTTTTTCAGGTTAGAAGCGACGGACACGGGAGGTCCTCGGTGTGGTTTCGGGTTGCTTGTGACGGGATTTGATTCGGGGTTTTGGGTGTTTTATTTCGGTTCGGCAGCTGCGCTATTTCGTGTTTATTTTTGATTGTTTGGGTGTTTATATTGATGTTTATTCGATGATTGTTTGTAAAACCCGTTAAACGTTGTATTCAACGTTTGATTACTCAAAAATGAAATTGTTTCCCTGATATGAGGTTTTTGTCCGAACCGACACAACTCATTGAAGTAGTGCAAGTAGTACTGCTTGTACAATGGAAATGAGGATAGCGGAGTTGAAGATAGATTGGTGCGACCCTTTGTCTCAAACCGAACTATCATTGGCTTCGTCCTGTGACGAACTTTTCTCGTTTGACTTGCTCGGGTTCGATCGGTCATGTTCTTGTTTGATTGTTGACCGGTCAGCTCGACGGTCAGCGGAAAACGGGAAAGGGGCGTTACAGAAAAGGTGGTATCAGAGCATGGTTCTGCATGGGTTTCGAAACATTTCATTTTTGAGTGTTTTCCGTGTTTTATCGAGTCAAATGTGTCACACAAGCATCCATTAGGAAACCTAGCCACGTCCGTTAAACCCGGGGTGTTGATGGGAAAGTAGGATTTTCGTATTATTTGTACTAAGTTGTCTTGTGTTTTTTATTGCAGTCTCACAGCAGTGTGTCCCGGGCAGAGTGGAGGGGTGTGTGTGTGCGCATTGAGCAGTTCAGCGGATCAGTATGAGTCAGGAGGGATCAGCCGGTTCGGAGCAGGGTCAGTTGGTTCAGTTCCAGGGATACCCAGCTTCGCCAGGTCATTCGCGGGGATCTCGTACGGCGGATCAGCCGCCAGTTCCGTTGCGACAGATGCAGGGTGCTAGAGCAGCACAGGTAGATTGGTCGCCTCTTCCAGACCCTTTACCTCCAGCGATGATAGATGATGCAGGCAGCCGAGACCCTTACGCAGACATGATGGGATTTCTGGGAGGAGCAGATGCAGAGTTACAGTTGCCGCCACAGTGGCCAGAGCCGGATGTACCGCAGATACTCACAGCATCAGATGCACCACCGATGTATCAGGAACCGTTTATGGAGGCACCCGAGTTTCCCCCGCCGCTTCGTGTGGAGGATTATCTGATGAGCCCGTTACCTTTTGGTTTTGACTTGGATATGGAGCATGTAGACCCGGAGCAGCATCAGCAGTGGGAGCAGCAGGTGGATGAGCAGGTAGCGAAACTTCAGGATGTGTTGGAGCAGCAGGTTGGGCCCTATCATCAGTTCGACCCACGACCCGGATCACCTCGTACGCCGTTGGATATGGCTATGTCGCCGGCATCTACTGAGTCAGATTTCGAGTCAGTTTCGCCTCCAGCTGAGGTGATAGAGGCACCGCCAGCAGTACCAGAGAGGAGAGCATGCAGCGGATGTGGAGTATACGATTTTCATTTGCATTGGTGTCCCTGAGCTGTAGACCCGCATCTTCGAGAGCCATATCATCCATTACCCGGACCAGACCACTGTCCGTTATGTGGTCAGGAGGACCATGGAGCGATGACTTGCCCGATCGCTAGAGCAGGATTGTGTATGCCCGATGGAGAGCCGTACCGAGCATCGGTACCCGAGGACTATGGAGCTGGACCTAGCCGCAGAGACCCCGAGCCCAGTCAGCCACCAGTTATTCCGATGCCAGCCGTTCCGTCACCTCGACCCGAGCCAGTGTGGATTTGTCAGTTATGCAGAGGTCAGGGACATCTTGCACCGGATTTTTTCATGGATCCCCCGTCAGCGCCGACAGAGCCGACTTCTCCGTGTCAGTTGTGTGGAGGTTATGGTCACCAGGCATCCGCATGTTACCGTGGACCGCACTCAGCAGCTACCCCAGTTTGTCAGGTTTGTGGCCGCGCAGGTCACGATGCTTATCTCTGTCCGATAGCTGAGCCGCAGCATGTCGGAGTGCCATCTCGAGAGGCACACCCGCCACACCCTCCCGGCGCACCTGCCAGCGGATACTTCAGCGAGCCATTTTGCCAGTGGTGTTGGGCATTTCGGTCTTGCTGGAGGCGTTAGGTTAGGATAAGTGTAGTTAGGCCAGGTAAGTTGGGGGCACTAACTCTATTTTTGTCTTGTCGATAGTTCGGCGGATAGGCGATTTTGCGTGTCGTCTTTGACTTTTCTGATGTACAGCGGCGTCGTATGGGTTTTTGGATATGATGACGGCTTTATGTATGGACTCTGAACGTAACCATGTACTAAAAACTTTATGATGTATGATATATCGTTTTATGTATGTGGTGGATGCAGAGTGTTCAGCTGATCGTTTATAATAGCATAGTAACTATTTGCATGATTGAGATGGTTCTGAAAGCAAATGGATTACTGTGTGAAACTAAATGATGAGCGGAACTGACGACCGTTCATCATGACCTAAACCCGGACTAACGACGCATCCGACCGATCATTAGATTGCGTGAATGTGTGTGTGTGGTAATTGCTTGTTTCTCTTTTTCCTGATTGATTGATTGATTGATTGACTGATTGTTTATGTGTTTGATTGCGTAGTGATTAGCGTGCGTGGTTTTTGGTAATCCGATCGTTTTTGGTCTCAGAGACCGTTGGGTTGCTAGATGTTCGGAAGTTGGTTAGTGATTAGTATTTTTCTTTCCTCGTTAGAAAGGTAAGATATTAATTTTATTTTGGTTTTATTTCAAGTTTTGAGCTGACTTGCGAACAGTTGAGTTCAACCGTCGATTCACGAAGGAGCGGACTCATAAGATATTGTTACTTAATCACGGGTAACCGTTGGGTACGTGATTAAATAACCATATTTCTATGAGAAAGTGATATCGGGGATGGATCGGGATGAAACTAACTGTTTCAGTGAGTTGTTGGAATTGAATGTAGGACGGAATGGCGAGACGCGATTTGAATCCGAGACCGAACCCGAATCCGAAAGCGAGATGAAGTGTCAAGACATCGTGAGATAAGTAGGCCGAACCGTAAAGCAGAAGTAGACATTGTCAGTGGGAAACGAATCGGCTTATCGAGCGACCGTCAGAAAGAGCCGAGAAGTATGATGAGTTAGCAAAGAGATTTGGGGAACGAAGGAGAAAGGAAGTTGCAATTCAAGAGATGTGGAGGTCGAGGCAAAGTGGGGAAGACGGAAGTAGGAATCAGAACAGAGAAGTCAACCAGAGTTAAGTTAAGGATCGAGACCGATGGAGTCAGTTAAGAGTTGAGCGGATCAGGGTACACCAGATTGAGACGTCAGATTGGAATAGTGTTGAGGTCAGTGGTATGCAGCAGTGATGGCGTATAGAAGCGTCAGAAAAGAGGTGATGAAGCAACTTGCAGGATTCGGAACCAATGTGAAGTCTGTCAGTGACGGAGAATTCGGGGACCGAATTCCTGTAAGTGGGGATGAATGTGATACCCCGTATCAAAAATACGGTCAACGGGCAGTAGAAAGTCAACCAGGGGTAAAATTGTCTTTTTACCAATGTTGGGGGTAAAATGGTAATTTTACCAAAGTTCAAGACAGAAGCCGAGACGGTCCAAATATTCTTATGTTTTAACATAAAGAATGTTTAGAAGATCAGTATTGGAAGAATCAGAGCAGAAGTGAGTTTTACGGCTTGTCGGAAATGGAAACCGACAAACCCGAAGAAACTTTGAAAATTCATATCTGGAGCTACGTAAGCCCGAACGAAGTGATTCAAAATGATAAATTCATCAAATAGCATAGAGAATCGTTTTATGGAGTTTTGGGGATTTATGGGATCATCCAGAGTCATTCTAAAATATTAAACCAAAAACCGTCAAACCGAGCATTAGAAAGGAAGGGGGATTAAGAGGTGATTAAGGGAGATTAAGAGGAGTTTTTGGACAACAAAAATGCCCAGAATGACACCTGTCTTCTCCCCAGGTCGCCACCTCTCTCCTCTTGCATGCATGCATGAGAGAATTCAATGAATCCTTCTCCCATGCAAGAAACCATCAAATCTAATTCATTGTTTCCACCAAACCACTCCCTCTAACCTCTCTCTAACTCTCTCTCGACAGTCCCTCTCTCCAGATTCATCAACCCAACCCAGAAATCCATAAGAACTCTTTGAATCTCCAAGGAAAAACCTAAGAACCCTAGAACATTCTTCATTGCTTCTTATACAAGAAAACCCTTAACTCTTCCATCTTAAACCCAAATCCTGATCTACAAAGTGCTATAGCTTCATCTCAACCTCCTCTATCTTCTCCAGCCAACCGCCGCCGCTGTTCTCGTCGGAAGTCGCCGGAATCCGGCCAAGGAACAACCGCATCTTAGTGTTTGTTGGATCTCTTCTTTTCTTCATCAGATTTGGATATTTTGAGGTTATGAGTGGGTAGATCTGGTGATTCTGAGCATATTGGTGGGTGGTTCGTCGTCGGAAGTCGCCGGAAAAGTAGCCTCCGCCGTGGTCAACGCCACCGCCGCCGACGGTCAACGCCGGAGTGTCGCCGCAGGGAAGCTTCTCCGCCGACAAAATTCAGCCGGTTCTTCAAGGGGTGTAGTGGTATGGTTTGATTGGAATTTGGAGTTGGTTTGAGGTTGATTAAACCGGGTCAAAGTGAGTTGAACCGGTCAACGGTTCAATCTCAAACCGGTTTATTGGGATAAATCGGTTCGGTTTTCTTTATTGGTTCAGTGGTTCAGTGATTCAGGTGTGTTCGGGATTCGGAGTTCGAGGTTCGGAAGTTCGGGATTCGTGTCGGGTATCTCGGGAATCCACATTCGCATCGAGCCGTCATTCCGCGACTATTTCCTCGTGAGTCGGCTCACAAACCTATTTCATATAGACCGGGAATTAATAACCGTAGCAATAGGATGCATACCCGTTAATGAATCTGAGTAGTAATTAATAAATAATTGGACATTTAATGATAAACCGGTTAGGACCGATTAAGCATGATTAAGGTTTAAAGAATTAAGTGGATAACCTATTGTGTGCCGCTAGGTTGTTAGTAAAGATTGATTGTTACATTCATATAGACCGTTGTTTAGGACCGTATATGCATATATATCGGTCTAAGAACGATAATTAATGAATCTATATACGGAAATTAAGACGACCTTAAAATACGAGTTAAACCTAAACGAACGTATAGAATATTGTATCGGGATCGGGGTTTAGGTTTAATAGCGGGAATTGGGTAATGAAACTAAAGATAGTTAATAATGAGACGTCGGGGAGTTAGTAAGTTTACTAACTCTAAACCGACGGATCGAGGAGTTAATAAAAGATATCTAGAACGGGTTAAATAAAGAAGGGGTGTGAGTTGTAAACCGTCTACGGGTTAGCAATCCGCTAACCCAAGGTAGCGGTTAAGAAATGATTAAAAGACTTAGAAACCCTAATAGGCCTACTTGTGGTGATTGTGTGTGATTGATTGTGATTGTATGTTTGATTGTTGTGATTGTGCTTTGTTGAGCTTTGTATGCGGGCTTGTTAAACTGCTCGGTGTTGGGCCGAGCTGTTATTGCGGACACTTACTCCGGTCACGGGACCGGGTAAGTTAGTGGTGCTGACTAGGTATCTTACCTAGTCAGAGCGGTGAGATTGGTAGCGTAGAGGCTTGCGGAATGGTTGGGGTTTTGCTATTATTATTATTGCTGATATTGATTGCGTGATCTGCGTTAGAGTCCCAGCGAGTCTGCGTGTTTATGTTTCTGCACTAGGACTCTAGGGCGAGTTAGATTCCGCAAGCCTAGGTTTTGTTTCCGTTCCGGTACTTCCGACCTGATTGGATCCTCGGGTTTTACCTAACCAGATCACGGTGATTCTGGTTATGGTGTTAACCTATCGGGTGACGCCGGTTGGTGTGTGATTCGGAGAATACGGGGTCATGTCATAGGGCCGAATCACAAGGAAACTCTGGCTATCTAGGGGTAGTCCGAGTCACCACGTATCGATGGACGGAGAACGGTGTCCTACTCGTGGGGACCTCGTGTACACGTTTAGGAGTCGTGGGTTAGTTACCATATAGGTGACGAAGTAAACCCGTGGAAGTTACCGAGATCGTAGGGCCCAGTGTTGTTTGTTATTTCCTTTCTTTGCGCGATAGATAGATCGAGTCCAATCGAGGACATGTACCGCAGTGCCTTCGATTTCCCTATTTCTCTTATCTTGGCTTTGATTGTGTGTTGTGGGTTTATCACGACGTGGTAGTGCGTGATCGACCATTTATTCCTGTTGATTGTTATTTTGGGTTTTGGAGCGGGAATCTGTAGTTCTAGTTAGACTAGAAGCCATTAGTGGGGAGCCGATTCACTGGGTGATCTTAGATTCCTCATTAGACTCTTTTTTTGTTTTTCAGGTTAGCAGCGACGGACGCGGGAGGTCCTCGGTGTGGTTTCGGATTGCTTGTGACGGGATTTGATTCAGGGTTTTGGGTGTTTTATTTCGGTTCGGCATCTGCGCTATTTCGTGTTTATTTTTGATTGTTTGGGTGTTTATATTGATGTTTATTCGATGATTGTTTGTAAAATCCGTTAAACGTTGTATTCAACGTTTGATTACTCGAAAATGAAATCGTTTCCCTGATATGAGGTTTTGGTCCGAACCGACACAACTCATTGAAGTAGTGTAAGTAGTACTGCTTGTACTATGGAAATGAGGATAGCGGAGTTGAAGATAGATTGGTGCAAGCCTTTGTCTCAAACCGAACTATCTTTGGCTTCGTCCTGTGATGAACTTTTCTCGTTTGACTTGCTCGGGTTCGATCGGTCATGTTCTTGTTTGATTGTTGACCGGTCAGCGGAAAATGGGAAAGGGGCGTTACACTGATCATCCCGATACGCTATCGCAGATCGATCTAATCAAAACTCACTACTATACGGAAGGGATCCTTGAATTGGAACGCAAATGTCTAGCTGCCGGTAACCCAACCGCAATTTTTATGAGAGCACTCTCCGATTTTTTGTACACAGAAGAGCGAGTTGAATCCTTTCACTGTTTCAAACACAGCTCCGCCGTTGGAACCAAACCCGCGACGTATTGCTACGAAGTCATACGACGTTCGATTTTCCCTAACTTGGATACCGATCCAGACCTCCATCCTCTGTCTTACAGTGCTATCCGGGCTCTTAGGCGGCATGTCATTCAGTTTTAACGGCGAAGCTATCCTTTCGGGATAGCACCCGATCTCAACAACATTTGTGCCTCCATCGACCTTGGAAGAATCGCAACGTGCCCTTGTGCTGTTCATCGATATTGGCTAGATTTGTTAAACGAAAAAGTCAAGGGTGACGGTATGTGCAATCTTTGTTTCTGGGCTATCGAGACTGCAATGTTCTTCCATATTATTCTCGGCACTTTCTCCAGGTGGGTTTCAGATCCCTTCATCAACACGCTCCCGTCGCTAACGTCCCCGTCAACCTATCCAAACAACTTGGACTCGGGTTGTGTTCCTTCCCTCTACCCACGATATTGATCTACCTATCCATTACTAGTTTGTTATCCACCTGGTTAACCTTGCAGGATAGTTCCCTTCCGTATTCATACTTTCTCCCATGAACATAACTTTTACTTCATTTATATAAGGTTGTCTACTGCGATATATAGTTGGGGCCGACTACAATATTTTATAAAAAACTTCTATTGTAAATTGCTGGTACTATTTACTATTCACAGCTTTATGTTCTAAAATCACTCCTGCTTTTATTTCACTCTATCGCCAATATTCGTCTTGTATCAGTTACTAGAATGGTATCAACCGTGTTACTACTATGCACATCTCTACGTCTTTATAATTAGTCGCTTCTCAACTGTATCCACTCGCTTGCTCTGTTGACTATCCATCAGTTTTATTTACAAAAAAAATTATCATCAACATTATCCTGTCAGCCCAAATTCCACCCCTACTACCTTCCAAACAGGCCAATTCCAAATCCGTTCTCATGTATACTCCACTGAAACATAATATCCACTCCACATCGAATGCCCATCCCGCAATCCACGGTTCCTTAATTAACAGCATAACTATCCATCGTTATCAATTGCGATATTTAGTCTTATTTGCCTAAACACTAATTGATCACGGATAGTTACACGTTCGTCCAAATATCTTATACTATCCATTTGGTGCATCCGAAGCGTTACGTGGAAAACGAACCGTCGCGTCGTCTCGCATTTATAAATATTAGATGTCGACCCTCAACCTCTGTCCACAGATTCAAATCCTTCAAAATGACAAGACCTATTTCCTGTGTTGGTGAATCCTCCAGTCCGAATCGCCCACCACCTACTCTCCTGGATCTTCCGCCCCGCTTGAGAAGATCAATCCTTGCCAGAAATGCTAGCGATCATCTTCCTGAACATTTCAAACCAAGAGCTGTCTGTAGGACCATGTGCAACGACGCGGACCACGTGGATACTCTTGCCCAGATAGACCTTATACAGCCTGCTTCTTACGAAGAACTCCCCGACTGCGTTATCCTGCTATTTCACGCCTGTTTGGATGCCAACAATATAACCGATGTCTTTCTTAAAGCAATTTCAGATTTCATGTACACAGATGAAAGACAAGAAGCTTTCCAAAACATCAAGCGTTGCGCAGTTGCTGGGTGCAAACCGGCGGTGTACTGTTACGAAGTCATCCGGCGATCTATCTTACCTGCCTTCGATTCAGGTTCAACTATTCCCTTCCTATCACGTTTTGCTATACGTTCTCTAAGAAGACATATTAGGGAGTTCGAGCGTCACCCTTGGCCTATCGGCATCACTCTTGACCTTGGGTTGATAAGAGATTCTGCAGACCTAAGTAGAATCAGGACATGCCCTTGCTCCGTTTATCGGTATTGGCACGACTTCCTGCATGAAGATGTTAAAGGACTCGGCATGTGCGATAACTGTTTTTGGGCCATCGAGTCTTCATGCTTCTTCCAAATCATTCCACAGACTTTTCTCGAATGGCCTGAAATCCAAATTTCCCCAACAGACTTTTTTGAGCCGCTTTAGGTCCTGCTGCTCGACGACCTCCTCTATACCAACCTCGTCTTTTGCGAGACGAATCACACCTCCTTCGCCAGCCCGCTTTGACTCGAGTCGTTCAGGCTCCGCTTCGGATTATCCAGCGGACTGAAGAAAGTAAGTGTTCCGGTTAGTCTTTCTGGGGGGGGTCATCGCGCGTTATGCCCTTCGTTTGCCGGGCTGACCCGAATCTGTTTCATTTGCAGATCGACTTGTTTCGGACGATAGTTCTACTGCAAGCACCCCTTCTCTTGAAAAGATGTCGCGAAGATCTAGCAGCCGTTGGAACGGGAAAGATCCCGTTGATTTGGCAAAGAAAATGAAGGCTGGCGACTTGAGCAACGCCCTTCTTTTTGCCATGGACGAGGGGCCTCCTCCTCCTCCTTCAATCCCTCCTCCTAACCCTGTTCGGGTTTCTCCCGTGGTTGCAGGATCCGGAGAGGCGGACGTGGAGGCGGAGGATTTACCTCCTATTCCGGCCAGTGAGGAGCTGGTTCGGGCCCCGTCTGAAGAGCCTGTCTTGCGCAACTCTCGGTCGAATGGTTCGAGGGGGTCGAACGGCCGGAGTCGAGGCGGTCCTCCTCCGGCGGCGAAGCGTCGAAGGACTGACACAGAGGTGAGCTCGAGAAGATCAGGCCAGAGTGTTGAGGCGAGGCCTGCTTCCTCTGGGTCTTCGGGGTCTTTCAACTGGCGCTTTAGGCACCAGAAGGAATGCCCGATTGCGGACGACCCAACGGGTGTTGCCTATCTGCTAAGGCATTTTAAGCCGGCAGGTGTTCAACTCCCGGCCGTCGGGCATATGGCTCTTGGTGGTACTTATACCGAGATGATGGCGGCTTGTGGGAAGGTAATGATTTCTTCCTTTTGTTTTGTTTCGTGTTTAACTTTCTTCACACATTTCCTCTTTCTTTTGTAGGCCTTGGAGGCTGCGAATAGGTTCGCGGCTAGGGCCGAGCGCGAGCTGCGAGAGATACCGCAGGTGAGTGAGCTCGACACCGTTAAGAAAACGGTTAGCGACCTGAAAGCGCAGCTGCAGGGGGCCTTGGCTCGGGAAGAGGAGCTAAGGAAAAAGGCGGGCGGCCTGGATGGGGAGTTACAGGGCGCTCTGGCTCGGGTTTCGGCTGCGGACGTGCGGGCTGCGCAATGCCAGGCTGATCTGGATAAGGTTCTCGCCGACCGAGAGTTTGATGTTAAGATGGCAGCCCATGAGGCGATAAAAGGGCTAAACGGTGAATATCTTAAGATTCTCGAGGGGATCGCAGCGAAAGAGAGCCGGAGGAAGGTCGCCGTGAGCGCTGAGATCAGGCTCCAGGAGGCCTTGGCTAATATCGCGCTTATCGCCGAGTTCGCCTCTGGTGAACTGGACCTGACCAAGGAGGTGATGGATTTGGCCGAGAAGAAAAGATTGGCCACGGAGGAGATGGACGCTGCGGCGGTGTCGGACTTCAGTATCAGCAAGCTAAATTTGCCGGTGATATCGGACGACTCCGTGATACTTGCGCGCCCTTTAAGCCAGGCGGCTACTCGCCTTGATCAGTATGGGTCGAACCTCCCGACCGGAGTTAATTCGCGAGTTAGCGATGAGGTCGAGGGTCAACTCTAGGAGGACAGGGCGACCGATGGTCAGACAGGGGATCGAGACGAGGCTTCCTCTCCTTCCAAGCAGTTTTAGCCCTTTTTATCTGTTTTCGCCCGAGGGGGCTTTTTAATTCAGGCTTTTTGTTGCCCGAGGGGGCTTTTAATTTCTTTTCCAGACTTTGGTTGCCCAAGGGGGCTTTAATTTTCTGTTCGAATTCGAGGATATCGTGTCCTCTTTTTTTTTATAAAAAATCTTTCATGCCTTAGCATAGATTTCATTGTTTTTATGTCTCAACATAGCTGTTGTGGCGATTCGAGCCTTTCTAGAGGAACTGAGCGGATAACTTGTCGTGTTGCCTTAGAAGGTTCGTTGCGATCCTTTAAGTCAGTCGCATTTGAGCTCGAGCTCTTTGCCAAGAATGGTTTGGGGCGCGACTACTTCGTGATGTAAGGTTCGAGCTCAATCGCTGGATCGAAGAGAGAAGTATTAAGTATGGAAACGAATCGAAGTAAACTTACAAAGATTCGATTTAGAGGTTGCGTGCTTGAATGGCTGTCCTGGCCTCGTTATTTCGCTTGAGGGGTGGGGTGAAGGATTGTTTAGTTGATCCTGATTCAATTACTCATTGATTGATCCTACTAAACATGCTTGGATCTAGGTTCTCTTGCAGAATCATAAAGGATCTCACCTAATACCTTGTTTATGCAGCGGAAGAAGAGGTATTGTCAGAGATCAGCAGAACCACCAAGAGATAGCTCCTCCAAAGGTTCACACACGCACACCAACATGAAGAAGGCTGCTAGACCAAGGAGGTGGGAGGCGCAGAGAAGAGAGAGAGGAGGCGCAGACTTGTGTCAAAAATTAGAGAGCTAGGTCAAGTTTTATTCATTAAAACCCCTTCTAGTTCTCATGGGCTTTTGGGCCCAAGTCTCAGTCTGATTAAATCCCTTAGATTTAATCAGGCCCTTTAATCTCTCTAAGTACAGTAAATGCCTAGCACTTTTACCGTACTTCTGCTAAACCGTTCCTTCATAGTTTCCTGTTAGTTTAGGCGTGTGACCCATATGGGATCATATAATAAAGGCAATAAGTCCAAGACTTATAGATCATGAGCGGACTCTAGCAAGCCATCATGACCCCCAGTATTATATGACTTATGTCTGATCATTGACATACTCTTACTTTCTAGAGACAGTACAGAGATTACTGGACATAATTCCAACAATCTCCCACTTGTACTGGAATCTCTGTATTCATAATCCTTTTGTCTCAATATCTCGATTAGTCATAAGGCAAGATGAGTGTCATCCTTATAAAGGCTAATCATGTTCATCGGACTCTGATTTGATACTGACAATCCAAACGACTCGGGACAGTCCGTTTGAGCATGGCCATGCATTTTCCAGTATTCAAATCTCCGATTGGCCTAGAGATATTCACTCCATTTATATTGGAGGGACAAATCCCGTCTTGTTCCATCACTGTAAACTACTCATTTCATAATACACCCAAACAAGGTCTTTATAACTATCGCTTAACGACAGCGTTAGACAATGATCAAAGCGCATCAGTTCATGTGCAGTCACATGCATGCGAACTCAGGTCTAAGGACTATACTCTATAGTCGTAGTAGGAATCTCTTATGACACAGATATAAATATCCTGAAGAGTTCTTATAATCGGGTCATGTCCGGTCGTATGTACCCCAACATACACCTATGTACTGACTTTGATGCCGTGCATCTATGACATCCCGAGACTTTGTCATAAGTCACATACCAATCTAGTCTCACGCGGTTGTTGGTGTTCCAATTTCAACAACCTTCGACTAGGGACAGGATGATATAAGCCATCTATCAAATATAGGGTCTCATGATCAAGCTAAATGACTTCGATGACTCAAGATCAAGTCACTTACTTCGATGACCTATAAAATGGTTCATATCATTTTGGAACGATTATTTCATCACAGTTAAAATAATCTTGAAATAATTTTATTAAACATCTTAAAATGTTTTACAAGAACATATCAATAACTAAATAAAGCCCTTTACAAACTCCCACTGAAATTTAGACTACATCTTAATTTCACTTATCCTACAGCAACAGTCCGCGACTCGTGCTTAGGCCTAAGGAGTGGCTTCGTTAATAGATTAGCAACGTTCTCATTCGTTGAAACTTGCTGATCTATTTAACATCTCTGTCATTTATCTCACGGAATAGGTTATACCTACCCTCAAGGTGTTTGGACCTCTGATGTGCAGCTAGTCTCATCTATGCTGGGAATCACATCAAGTTCAGTTACGAACTCTTCTTTCCAAACAACCTCTTTCGCCGCTTCCCAAGCTGCGAAATGTTCAGCTTAAGTCATGGAGTCAGCAACAGTGCCTTGCACCGCCAGACAGACACAAGATATAACCGGACTGTGACCGGAAATCATCTTTGTCCGTTGGAAACTTGCCTTTCAGACTCTACCGACTCGTAGCACCTCACTTTCTCCGTAAATCAAGAACGTATCCTAAGTATTTTCCAAATACTTGAGAATATTCATTACGTCTATCCAGTGATTCTTTGCTGGATTTGACTGGTCTTTACTTGTCTTGCTTAACATTAAAGCAACATCAAAACAAGTACGTGTCATGGCATACATGATAGATCCAATTGCCGACGCATATGGAATCTCATCCATGCATTCAACCTCAGCAGATATCGTAGGATACTGTTTCTTGCTTAACGTAATGCCATGTGACATTGGCATAAAACCCTTCTTGGATTGCTGAAAACGTGTAGGACTTTGTCAATTTAAGAATCCTGACATTGTCCTACCAGCTCTTTTGGATCTCTATCTTTAGATCCAAAGTCCAAGAATATACGTGGCTTTACCCATGTCAATCATTAAAAACAACTCCCAAGCCTGTCCTTTACCGACTGCAACTTTGGAACGTTATTTCCGAGAATCAGTATGTCATCGACATACACTATGAGAAATGTAATATCGCTCCCACTTATCTATTAGCAAACGCACAGTTCCACTTCGTTCCTGTTCAAGTCAAAACCTTGACTACTTCAACAGAACGAAGATTCCAACTCCGATATGTTTGCTTCTATCCATGAATGGATCGATGAAGCTAACTTATACACAGTGTAATTTTTTCGGAGTCAGGGCTCACTTTCGCTTCTGTGAATTTCGCAGGTTCGTCACTTTCAATGATCATCAGATCATGGCAATTAATCACGAGAAATCACTCTCGGATTAGTGACGGATTCAAATCTGCGAAATTCAGGCTCTACAGGTGTAGATTCTACAGAAATTTGTAAATCCATCCGCTGCTCTCCCTCAACAGGTTGAGCAGCCTCCTGCATTTCTCGAATTTCTTCGAGTTATACTTTTACTCCCACTGTTTTTCTTGGAAAGCAACTTTCTTTTTAGAAAACAGAATTCCGAACAACCTAACTTCGTTTTCGGAATGGACGTAAAAAGTAACAAGCCTTGGTTTCCCTAGGACAACCAGCAAAGTTGCACAACTACAAATACTCAGTAAAGACGAATTTGGATCATTTCCAATCCACATTTAAGTGGTGTCTTTCAACTGATATTGGTAGAACTATTTCAGCGTAAACTTAGATATTTATAGAGCGTTATTCTTAAAATATATCATGGAAGATTCGTGTGACTCATCTTTAATCATTTCTTATAAGATCTGATTCTTTCTCACAGGAACACCTCCAGGTTTTCAGGTGAAATGAGCTGTGAAACGACTTCACACTCAATCAGATGATCACACCATCAATGACTTAAGTATTCTCACTCGTGATCTAATCCAGAGTCTCAATACTTCAGTCACTCAGATTCTATACCTCATTCTGGAATTCTTTCGACCATTTCAAAGAATTCTGACTCGTGTCTCATCAAATGAACACAGTCATACTCACTGAAATAATCATTGGAGACAATGAAGTACAGGAAATTTTTCTCTGGCATTACTGCTCATTGGGCCATATACATGAGTATGTTCAAGGTCCAATAAGCCTTTGGGCCTTTCTCTAGCTCGGCTAAGATAGGCCCTTTGCCTTTTGGTCCAGTAAGCAGAATTCAAGTCTCATAAGATATCGTATCAAATGAGCCCAACAGTCCATAACTATGGGATTTCTGAATCCGACTTACTCTTTGTGACCAAGACTTTTATGCCAAGAAAAATCAGGTTTAATTCATCAGATTTAAACCAATTCGGTATTTATGTTACATTTAGGCACTCTTTGGTTTAAGATATAAAACCCATTCCTTGAATAGGGTGCTACAATTAATATTTCATTAAGATCAAAAGAACAAAAACTTGTCTTTTATCAAAATGAAAAACATTCAAATTCTTATAAGAAAATGAAAAACAACTCTGCTTAAAGCAGGTACATTGTAGCAATTACTTAATACAAAACCAAGCCTCGAAGGCATCTACAAGTGAAAACCCTACGGCTGAGGCAGCGTCCATAGCTCCTTCCAGACATGTAGATCCACTTGTCCTTCCTTCAACATTCTACTGTTGCTTAGGCTCTGCATATTATCACAAATATCAGTGCCACAACCAGTATCCAATACCTATAAGGTAGAACTTGAAGTAATAACATGAATACCTGAGGAAGTAGTCTCATACATCAACTTCAACTCCTCATCATCTTCCATGAATTTAATGCAATCTCTCTTCCAATGCCCTGTCTCTTTACAGTAGCAGCACTTACCAACGTAAGAGGTATCTGACTTGGGCTCAGAAGACACACGCTTGCCATGATTCAAAATCTGGACAACTTTGTCTTCACCCTTGTCAGTACTAGGTTTAATAAACCTACCCTTCACGTTTGGCTCAACTGTCTTGAGCATATTATGCAGTTCAGTCAGCGTCTTCGTTAAGCCTTTCTTGATATAGTTCCTTCTGAACTTATCATAGCTTGACGGCAGTGACTGCAGAATGATCTCAGTTGCCAATTCTTGGCTAACTGGATAATCCAGTTTCCTCAGGTTATCAATGTAACCCATCATTTTACTGACATGAGGACTCACTGGATGATCATTTGGTAGCTTGCAGCTAGTGAGAGACTTAACCTGCTGGTATCTCTCCACTCTTACCTGCTCCTGAAATTTCAATTTCAGGCTGCTGATCATCTCTATTGGCGACTCCATGTTCTCATATTGCTTCCGCAAGTCTGAGTCCATGGTAGCCAATATCAGACCACGCACATCTACCGCATCATTATAATGCTTATTCCAAGCATCATATACTGCATGGGAGGCATTGGACCCGATCCTCACGGGGAGAGCTCTCTCAAGAACCTAGTCCTTTCTCTCCTGCCTGAGGACTAGCCTCAGGTTCCGCGACCAAGTCAAGAAATTTGATCCGTTCAGCTTGTCCATCTCAAGGATAGACCGGATCGAGAAAGTGTTTTGATTGTTTGTGCTAGTCATAACTGAAATTTAAGATAAAAGAATTTTAGTTAATATGTTCAATATGATTAATCTCGCATTATATTTAATATGATTAATCTCGCATTATATTCAATAACATCAGTTACACTCAATAGAATATAATGATTCCAAGATCCACATATAACTAAGATCAAAGTGGGCCACTGGCCGTCACCCAACCTTAGCTTATATCGGTAAGCCATATTTCGGCTAATTATATCCGCGATATAACTCTTGGTTGTGAATCTGGGCCCGAGGCCCAATCCACTCTGATGTCTCAAGGCCCGGGACTCCCGATGGCCTAGTCAAGAAAACCAGACTATACAGTCATGTAATCACTAATGTCTGGGACTCCCAATGACATCAATAAATCACAAACTGTCTTACCCACGCAAAAGATAGACACCCTCACACTGTAAGGCCGTGTGTACGATTGAATGGGCTTCAACAGCTGACATAATCTGGACAAGACATCCAACGCTTGATATTATTTGAGGTTTGTAGGTTTTTTCTTAAAATTTCATCCCAAAATAGAAGATTACTATTTTGGAAAACTTTCCATTTTGGGAAACCTACTGATTTTGGAAACTTTCTAAAATTGGAAACTTCCTAAAATTGGAAACTTTCTAACTATAGAAATTTCCTACAATCCAAAACATGCAAATCTAGAAACTTCTATTCTAAGAAACTTTCTAATTTCAGATTTTGGAAACTGATTAATTTAAAATTAAATTTTAATTATTAAATAAAATTTTAAATTAAATCTGAAGAAAAGACTCAAATAACTGGCCCAATTGTTTTAACTTCTTGGCCCATGGCCCAAGAATTGGTCTATGTCCAAGACATAACCCAATTGTCCAATTAAATGACATAACCGGTCTGGTTCATTAAAATTGGTCTAACCAAAATTAATTACTACGATGACCACAATTGTCAACCGGTTATTTACTAAACCGGATTTTCTCAATTTATTTGGTCCAACCAAATCAAATTAGAAAACCACTGGTTTAGGCACTAAATCCAATTTTACGACTTTGGATTTCTTATCACGGTTTAACCAGATCTAATAAATTTTATTAAATCTGTAATTATTAAACCGTAACGATTAAGTTTTAATTATCTTAAACCGAACCATCACGAGCCAAAACCGAACCGGCCGAGAGTGACCATCGATCCGGACAGCTAATGCTTCACGCGATCGGGCTCAGGTCATGCGATCGGGACGAGATGGCGGGTCGTGTGATCGGGACGAGATGGGACGAGAGGTGCAGGACGAGTCAAGGCCGATCGGGACGAGAGCGGGACGAGCAGCGATCGATCCATGCGATCCGCTCGGTCGTGCGCTTCATCGCTGATCGGTAATGACCACGCGACACGATCCACGATCGGTCCGTGCTTCATGTCGATCCGGACGTGCGATCCTTCGACGATCACACTCCGACGCATACCAATTCACTATAGATTGGTACATGCGATTTTGATTAGTGTTTGTTTAGGTTTTAATTCTTTTGTTTCTTAAGTGTTTTCTTATCATAGATAGATTCAAACACTTCTAAACAACCTAAACATGATTCTAAACAAGAAATCCTAACAGAACCAATGGCTCTGATACCACTGAAGGATTGTTTAGTTGATCCTGATTCAATTACTCATTGATTGATCCTACTAAACATGCTTGGATCTAGGTTCTCTTGCAGAATCATAAAGGATCTCACCTAATACCTTGTTTATGCAGCGGAAGAAGAGGTATTGTCAGAGATCAGCAGAACCACCAAGAGATAGCTCCTCCAAAGGTTCACACACGCACACCAACAGGAAGAAGGCTGCTAGACCAAGGAGGTGGGAGGCGCAGAGAAGAGAGAGAGGAGGCGCAGACTTGTGTCAAAAATTAGAGAGCTAGGTCAAGTTTTATTCATTAAAACCCCTTCTAGTTCTCATGGGCTTTTGGGCCCAAGTCTCAGTCTGATTAAATCCCTTAGATTTAATCAGGCCCTTTAATCTCTCTAAGTACAGTAAATGCCTAGCACTTTTACCGTACTTCTGCTAAACCGTTCCTTCATAGTTTCCTGTTAGTTTAGGCGTGTGACCCATATGGGATCATATAATAAAGGCAATAAGTCCAAGACTTATAGATCATGAGCGGACTCTAGCAAGCCATCATGACCCCCAGTATTATATGACTTATGTCTGATCATTGACATACTCTTACTTTCTAGAGACAGTACAGAGATTACTGGACATAATTCCAACATGGGGTAGCCCCCCGATTCTTTTAATCCGTATAAGGTTTTAGATGAATTGTATTCTTAAGGGAGATCATTATGGATCTCTTTCTTTGGAACGATCATTTCAGTTCGTTGGTGGTGGGAGGACCGTTCTAGGTCACTTGTTTTTGGGACGATCATTTCAGTTCGTTCGAAGCGGGAGGACCGTTCTAGGTCGCTCGTTTGAAGGGATAATTTCATATCACTTGGTTATAGAAGGGATAATTTCATATCGCTTTGAAGGGATAATTTCATATCGTCTTGTTATTTGGAAGAGGCCATTTCAGGTCACTTGGGAAGGATAATTTCATATCGCTTTGACTTAGAAGAGATAATTTCATATCTTTCGTTTCGGGAAGGGATAATTTCATATCACTTGTTTTGGGAGTGATAATTTCATATCAACGTAATGGCTCTAACAGGAAGAGACGTTTGATTAGAAGACTTATTTTGATTTCACAAAGATAAGTTAGTATGACTTCGTCAGAAGTTGTCGAGCTCAGTGAGAGCTTTGTGTTTGGGGGGTGGCTGCGCTCGAAGTCGAGCTGCCTACGTACCCTTTTAGGGGATCAAGCCATTTCGTAGTTCGATTATGTTGATGTACTTCTAGTGGAAATACTTTTTGAGGTTGATGATGTTCCAAGGTCGTAGTTCGGGCTTCTGGGTTTCCACCGACTTGAGTCGGTAGACCCCGTCCTTTACAATGTCGGTGACCTGGTAAGGACCTTCCCACTTCGCTCCTAATTTTCCAGCGTGTTCTTCCTTTTTATGGTCGAACACTTTCCTTAAGACGAGCTCTCCTACTTGAAACCTCCGAGTTTTGATTCGGGAATCATAGTAGCGAGCCGCGGCTTGTTGGTAATTCTGGAGTCGAGCTAATGCGAGGTTCCTTCTTTCGTCGGCGAGGTCGAGCTCGTCAGTTATCATCTTGTTGTTAAGTTCCTCTTGTCGCGGGCATTCTTCTTTGCGAATGCTTGACACGAGAATTTCGGCTGGTACTACTGCCTCGATTCCGTAAGCCAGCGAGAAGGGAGTCTCGCCGGTGGATTTACGGGGGGTAGTTCGGTAGGCCCAGAGTACGGCTGGGAGCTCGTCACTCCAGGTTGTTTTGCACTCGTTGAGCCTTTTCTTGACGCCGTTCATAATCGCTTTGTTGGCTGCTTCTGCTAGCCCGTTCCCTTGGGGGTAGCGTGGCGTTGAGTAAGTCAGCTTTATGTTCCAAGTTCTGCAGAACTCTTTGAACGTGTTTGATATGAACTGAGGTCCGTTATCGGTAACGATCTCGTGGGGTAGTCCATGTCTGCAAACGATGTTTCGCCAGACGAACTCCTTAACATGAACGTCCTTAATTTTCTGGTATGACTCTGCTTCAATCCACTTGGTGAAGTAGTCTGTCATCACCAATAGATGTGTGGCTTTCTTCTTGCCAGATGGGACCAGCGGTCCAACGATGTCCATTCCCCACCGCATGAATGGGTACGGCGATGAGATAGAGGAGAGTTTCTCCGACGCTTGGTGGAAAATTGGGGCATGCTTTTGGCATTTATCGCACTTGTTGGAGAAGATTCGCATTCGGCGGCCATTGTTGGCCAATAGTAGCCTTGCCTTTTGATTCGCACGGCCAATGCTCGTCCTCCAGAATGGCTTCCGCAGGATCCGTCATGTGTTTGTGTAATCACGGATAGGGCTTGCTTTTTGTCAATGCATTTAAGGTAAGGCCCGGAGAGGCTCCTTTTAAAGAGCTCTCCTTGTGTGACACAGTACCTCGCACTTTGCATTTTAAGTTTCCGCGCCTCCCATTTGCCATCGGGAACTTCGCCGTTTGTGATGTATCGAATGATCGGAGTTCTCCAGTCTTCGTCATTGTTAGGCTCAGGTCCCTGACTAGTGGATGCGGTTTGAATTGGTCCGTCGGGGACGTTCGCGACCTATATGGTGTTTCTAGGATCAAGATCATCATCAATCTCGATGATGTCGCTATTAGTGCCTCCGGGACATTCTTTGGGTTTGACATCGTTTTTCACAGCGGGCCCGTCCTCTTTCAAGGACAGAGCTTTGAGAGCTATGTCGATGCTTGGTTTTTCTATCCCTTCGACTGGTATGATTCTTTTGAGGTTAGGATCTGATGTCGATGCTAACGCGGCTAGCGCATCGGCTGCAGTGTTTTCACCTCGTGGGATTCGTGTTAGATCGAAGAATTCGATCTGTTCGGCCAATGTATGGACTACCCGTAGGTATGCTTCCATTCGTTCGTCTTTGGCCTCGTAGTCGCCATGATATTGGCTTGTGACCAGTTGGGAATCGCTGAAGGCATTTACTTTTCGGGCTCCTATCGCTATCGCAAGTCTAAGCCCGGCTATCAGCGCTTCGTATTCTGCCTCGTTATTCGATGCGGCGAAGCCCAATCTAAACGATTGTTCTAATACTTCACCTGTTGGGGAGATTAATTTCACTCCGACTCCGGACCCTTGTCTTGAGGAAGCTCCATCGACGTAGAGTTTCCATCTTTGGGTCGAAGTCGGGTCGAGTTCTATAGTCGGAGGGAGCTCGATTATGAAATCTGCCAGTACTTGTGCTTTTAGGCATGTTCGAGCTTTGTATTCAATGTCGTACTCGCTGAGTTCGATAGCCCATTTGACCAATCGACCTGATTGGCTTGGACTGTGAAGGATGGTTCTCAGTGGCTGAGAGGTCATCACTATTATCGAGTGCGATTAAAAATACGGTCGGAGTTTCCGAGCCGATGTTACTAGCGCTAAGGCGAGCTTTTCCATGGCCGGGTATCTGGTTTCAGCGTCGATCAAGGTCTTACTGATGTAATACACCGGCCGTTGTTCGTTCTGTTCTTCGCGAACCAGGACTCCACTTACTGTTGCCGTCGAGACAGCTAAGTAAAGATAAAGGGTTTCTCCTTCTACTGGTTTTGCCAGTATGGGTGGTTCGCTTAAGTAAGCTTTGAGCTGAGTGAATGCCTCTTCATAACTTTTCGTCCCAAAGGAACTTTTTGTTTGCTTTGAGCAAGTGATAAAAGGGTAGACATTTATCAGTCGACCTCGAGATGAAGCGATTCAGAGCAGCTATTTTTCCGGTTAGGCGCTGGACTTCTCGCGTTGTTCTGGAAGATTTCATCTCTATGAACGTTGCGATCTGTTTGGGGTTCGCTTCGATCCCTCTTTCGGTTACTAAGTAACCGAGGAACTCTCCTGAAGGGACCCCGAAGGTACATTTAGCTGGGTTGAGTTTCATCCCGTACTTATTGAGAATGGTAAAGCATTCTTTTAGTTGGGGGATGTGATCCTCGTATCTAGAAGATTTTACCAGCATATCATCCATGTAGACCTCCATGGTTTTGCCTAGGAGTCCTGAGAACATCTTGTTGACGAGGCGCTGGTAGGTTGCTCCTGCGTTTTTTAGTCCGAAGGGCATGACTTTGTAGCAGTACGTGCCTCGATCAGTTATGAACGAGGTCTTTTCTTGGTCTTCAGGGTTCATCAATATTTGATTGTACCCTGAGAACGCGTCCATAAAGGATAGCAGCTGATGTCCAGCGGTGGCCTCGACCAGTCGGTCGATGTGCGGGAGTGGGAAGCTGTCCTTTGGACATGCTTTGTTGAGATCCGTGAAGTCTACACAGACCCTCCACTTTCCGTTCTTTTTCTTAACCACCACGGGGTTTGCGAGCCAGTCGGGGTACTTGACCTCTCTGATCGATCCGATTTTTAATAGCCGATCGACCTCGTCATTGACGGCTTTGGCCCGTTCAGGGCCTAGTTTTTGACATTTCTGTCTTACCGGTTTGTAGGTCGGGTCAACATTCAGCTCGTGGCTGGTTACGTCGATGTTTATCCCTTTCATGTCTGCTGAAGACCAGGCGAAGGAGTCGACGTTCTTTTTGAGAAAAGAGACCAGTTCGTTCTTGACTGGCTCCGATAGGTCGATTCCTATGCCAACGAGTCTTTCGGGATGAGCCTCGTCTATGCAGACCTGAGTCGTGAGGTCCTTTGGGGGTCCTATTTGATTGGGGTCGTTCGACCTTTTGGTCTGCATGGTGGCGAGCTCGTCCTCTTTCTGTAATTGCTATGCAGGGGATTTCTCGATCTGTTTGAATCCGTTCATGTAGCAATGGCGGGAAATCTTTTGACTTCCGTGAATGGTTTTGATCCCTTTGGGTGTCGGGAACTTTACGCATTGGTGGTAGGTCGATGGTACCGCTTTCATGTCGTATATCCATGGTCGACCTAGGATTGCGTTATAGGGAGCTGGCCGATCTACTATGACGAACTCTGTCATTCTCCGAACTCCTCCAGCGATTACTGGGGTGAAGACAGAGCCCATCGAGTATGTCGTTTCACCAGCAAAACCTACTAGTGGCGTCTTTTCTTCTACAACCTCGGAGTCGTTGAAGTCCATCTTTTTGAACGCGTCGTAAAAGAGGACATCTACCGAACTCCCTGTGTCAATCATTATCCTTGAGAGTTCGACGTCTCCCACTACTAGACAAACGAGGAGAGCGTCGTCGTGTGGTTTGTCGAGATTACTTGTCTCGCTCTCATGGAAAATGATCTCGTGGTCTGGTCCCAACATTGGGGTCTTTCCCCTTCTGTCGGTCTCGACTCTTCTCTGAAGAGCTTTGATCGAATTGACCGAGTCGCGGCAAATTTTGGAGCCACCGAAGATGAAGTCGATTCGTTTGGGGGGTATAGCCCGTACACCCCCTCCGCAGAGACGAGGGAGATTGATTCTTGAGCGTAAACTTTTGGCAGGAGCCGGAGGCGGGGATAGTGCCGAACCTCCCGGGGTACCGCTCAGGTTAAGCTCGCCGAGGATGAACTCGACTCGCTTCCGCGACCCTTGAGGGAGTGTTTCGGGATTTTCCGGCTCCTCTGACCGTTCCCGTTTGTTTTGAGAGTGCTTTTTAGAGTTCGACTCCTTGGTCTGTTTGTTTTCCTTTTTGTCGGACAGAATTTCCTCCTCGACCTCGGAGTCTTTTTTGCTTTCGGACTCTTGTTTTTGAGCCTCTGCTTTAGCTCGTGTATAGCAATCCTCGGTCGAGTGCCCTCTCTTATTGTGGAAATCACATAATTTTTCCTTGTCGAACTCGAATTTCTTCGAGCTCTTTGGGCTCTCGACCGCGTTGACGTTCCCTGACTTACGGGAATCCTTTTTCGAGTTTGAATTCTGCGGACCCGATGGGTTCCTTTCTTTCCGGTGTTTTTCCCTGAGGGCCGTGGTTTCGTCCTCGAGGCGAGCAAAGGCCGATGCGCGATGGAGGGCATCATCGAGCGTTTGGGGTTCGCGGACTGTTATTTCCTCGCGGAATCTAGTTGAGAACCATAGTCCTCGTCTTAACGCTTCTATAGCTACTTTATCTCGTGGGTTCGCGATTTTGGATTTTATTTCCTTGAATCGGTCGATGTACGAGCGAAGTGTTTCGTCGGGTTTTTAAGAGACGCCAAATAAGGCTGCCTCGGTAGTCTTTTCTTCGATGAAAACGGAGTATTGTTTGAGGAAAGCCGTCATGAACTGGGTGAAGTTGTCAATGGACCTTTCTTCCAGTCCGGCAAACCATTCTAGGGCAGAACCTGATAGGTTTTCTGCGAAGAGCCTGCAGAAGGCTGGCTCCCTCTCCTCATCGGTAAGGTACACCCTTGCCATCGCTAGTCGGAATGCCCTGATGTGGGCTTTCGGGTCTAATTTCCCAGAGAATTCTGGAAACTTAGTTTTCTTGATCTCTCGGATTCTTGCAAACGCAATCCGATCTGTGAACGGCGTTTGTTGTGTTTCTTCGATCACTCGATCGATGTCAGGAGCCGCGCTCGTCGCCATGTGAACTTTTGAGCTCAGACTGTTAAACTGGGCTTTAACCTGTTCAATGTATTGTCTAAGCATATCGTTTTCATCGCCCTCTGCGGGTGCGAACTGGACTTGTGCATGTCCTGACGCTTGTTCCGGAAAAATGGGGTCGAGGAGATCGATCGTTGGGATCGACCTCGTCTGATCGACCTGTGGCGTTCGGAACTGAACTGAGTTTGATCCATTAAGGAGTCTCGAGCTCGAGGCGAAGGCAGAACCTCCTAGTTGCCTCGGTCGGGTGTTAGAGTTACTCGGGAAAGGTAGTGGCCCGGGTAATGGTCAGTTTCTCGATCCGGTTGGATCTGCGACCATTGAACTCGAACCAAATGGGGTCGGTACCGCGATAGGGGTCATTGTTGGGCGGAAGCCGCTATTTGACGTGTTACCGAAATGTCCCGACGTTCCCGGAGGAGTTACTACTTGGGAGAAGTCCAAGCGAGTACACGGTGGAGGACTTATGGGAGTTCGCGTTTGTCTGCCCCCTTGGCTTTGACTGGCGAGCTCTTCAAGACGGGCGTTCAGACGCTGCTCTTGTTCTTCGAGCTGCGCTGCCAGGGAACGGTTTGCGACCTCTTGGGCCCTTGCGCTTGCCTCGTTGTTTCTCGTTCGATCTACCAACAGGCTTAACATCGAACGGATCTCGGCAAGATCGCTTGGTCCTTGTCTCTGTGGAGCGGAAGGTAGTGGAGAATTGGGTCTGGTTACTCCAGATCCTCCTCCCGGGGTGGGTATTGAGTTGTTTCTCGTCCACACCCAGTTTCTGCTCGGATCATTAGTTCCTGACAAAACGTTTGTCGGAGTCTGGCTTGTCGCGATTGTTTGAGCGACGGAGCCGGCTGGTTCCGCGGTCGTGGAGACTGAGGCGGAGCTCGTCAACACGCTGTCGGTCTGACCCATGTTCCTTACCCTGGTAGTGTTCTGAGGAACGTCGTCGACCGTTTGAGGGCGGTCAACCGGTGGTGTGGCGCTGGGAGAGCCAGTTTGGTCGGGATTCATCTCGATCTATCGGATCTAGGATCTGATTCTTAAGATAGGAAAGGCTATAGAATGTCCCCACAGTCGGCGCCAAATGTGAGATCCGGGATTCACACTAAGAATTTGTATTCGTGGATTTGGACTTTTGGATATATAAATGGTATAGTTTCCTATGAATCAAAGACTTTATTGAGATTGATCGTCGAGATAGAACAAACACAGTCGAAAAGAGAGTACAAAGTATGGAATCGAGCTATCTAGTCGAAGTGTTCTTAGCCTAGGTTGGAATTGTCTTTGATGAGCCGCCACTTCTTCCTTTAAATAGTCTCCACTCTCATCTCTTCGTCCTGATACTTCGGCCTCGTCGTTGGAACGATCTCCGAGATTCGTGCGGATCAGTTGAACTGACGAAGACCGAGTCGCTCTATCTCCACGTCATCCTCAGCCGATCTCGAGCTCGATCGTCTCCGGCTTCGGCGTCGTCTGGGCCTCTCTAAGGCGCTTGCTTTGCTTGGGCCCAACAGGAGAGTTGATTCTCCCGTTTATCTTTGATTCTGGAATGGGCTCGTAATTACGGGCCTTTGTCTTGTCTGTTAATGGGCCGGATTTCCTAGAGGGAAATCCAGTACCAACAATATTCACAAAACCATTTAAAAAAAAACAACTCCATTTTCTTCAGCTAAAGCATTTTTTTTTAAAACGCATCGGGAACACAATGCTTTATGCTTCACATTTCACTCTACGATTAATAGGCCATCATTATTACTTCACTCGGAAAATATAAACATTAGCCTCTTAAAATGTAATCATTATTACCTTCCCAGTCACCCTTTACGATAGACCTTTATCTAACACGTGTCAGTTACTCAACTATCCATGGCTCGCTAAAAAATGCTTATTCCCACGTTTCCACCGAGTTTTCTTTTTTTGTCCCCTTCCACCCTTCGAACTAGCAAACGGATGCTTAATGTTTTTGGGAAGCGAATTTTTTATGGTTCAAACCCGTCCATTTGAATCGTTAATCATCGTTGTACGGCACATACTAATGGATAGTATTGTATCCAATTTTTCCAGTCCAAGTCTCAAAGGAACATAATAATGGATAGTATTGTATCCAATATTTACCCAACTTCTATCATTTCCTAAAAATAGATCAACTCCTATACATATCTGTACTCCTTCCTAAATACACTGCATAGCGGCATTAGTACTACATAACCATTATTGTTCTATCCACAAACTAAATCTTTATTAGTAAGTCGAACCATCGGTACTCGATTCATTCTTGATGGATCATATTACGGTATTCAATCTCTTCATGCTGTAAAATAGTCAACATTATATGGAATACATCAGCCGTCTAATCATATTTAAATCCTAAATTTTCATAAATAACGTAACCACCCTTTTCTACTTATATGGATGTCCATTAAACCCATATATATACTACAGACATAGCTTGACACAACAGGATATTCAATGGATAGGTCTTCTCAATATCTACCTATTGAATCTGCAAGCCAATTGCAAAAATACTTTTTATGGATAGTTTAGAGCGCTTAAATTGGATACATATCAGCTTATATCTTGCTGGTTAGTTCATTATGCACTCTAACATGATTGCTAAATAGTTTTGTACATTCTGATTGATATGACGAATTCTTATAAACAGCTATATATACATAAATATACCCGTAACAAATATAGCCATAACAACTCGGGCTCACTCTTTCTACATTTACATAAATATGGGGGTAACAAATCCATCCATCATGATATAGTTCAGATATCCACTCGTTACCACTATTACTTCTGATTGTTCCTACTTTCGTGCAGATGCCTAGGCTTCGTATCCACTCATTTAGCTCTTTCTGTTTGTCAACGCCCAATTTCTTTGGTTGTTCACTTTTCCCTTGCATGCGTCGCATTATCCACATTCTCTCACATCTCATCACTCATCTGTGGACCACACGGCTGTACTCCTACATGCAACCCTATTTACTTTATTCGTAATATCGAGGAAAGACAAACAAATAAATAAATCAAAACACATTTACATCAAGTTACATCACGCAACTACCGATGTATGTTCCACCCTATCTTCCAGCCACGTGCCTTTGTCCCGGTCCAATCACACACCTGTTTTTGATGATTCCCAGAGCCACGTGCCCTTTGCTCGGTCAAATCACGCGTTATACCCGATTTATGTTCCATCTTGTGTTTTAATATATGTTCAACAATGAATTCCTAAATTTGTTATATTGTAACTAATCGAATCGCATACGTACTACCCCGACTGAATAATTATCTATCCATCACGTGCTTCAAAGCCCAAGTATGTGGAGGCGAACCATCCACAGACCTTTTCATTGTAAATAGATTAACCATCCACCCAAATTTGATTGAACCAAAGTTTGTCACATAATATCATAAACAACATATAATACCAAAGTCTGAGAGCTAAACATACAACAAAACTTGCTTGTCACACAGTTTGTTTCAGAACTTCCGGGACTATCCAGTTCTTATAAATGTCCAATGCGTACTCCTGCCTCATTTGGTTCACGAACTCATCTGCCATACTCTCCAGCCCATCTGCTTGTGATAGACCATGAAGCTTAGGCATCTTCATTGCAACTACACCGCTATCCCCTGCTCTATTATTCTTGTTCAAACCCTCCACCCGATTCCATGAATAGGCCCTCACATTGTCTATCGCCTTCTCTTTCCATGCCATGCTTTCATCCTTCGCCTTCATACATCTCGTAGCCAGGTCAAATACGAAATATGTATCCGCAATGTAGGGACCATATTTATAATCGGAGCAATGTGTAGCGCAGCTTCATTACCCCGCCCGTTGTTTTGTATCGGATCTATTAGTTCAACTGATCCCACGTCAATATTTATCACAACTCCAACCCAGTGCTCATTACCACAATCCATCGGAACGTATATTGTTCCAACATTTTCAAACCATTTCGCCTTAATGTTCCCATTAGTCCACTGGCCAAATACGAACTCCTTGATACGATCACCCCAGTGGTATCCTCTATTATCCTTTCCCGAGGAAAAGCTCCTATATTTAGCTTGCAAACAACTTGAGAACAAAGGCGACAGGAAGACTACCCTCTCCACTGCGTAGTGTCTAGCATGTTTCATCTATATGAACTCCCCAAGTACTTGCATATGCTGAAAGCCCAGAAACCTATAAGTTATCTGTCTTAGTCAGAAATTTATATCCCATTTAGCTAACACTAACCGTTGTATTTACACATTTAATAGGCTATGCAGTGTCAAGCAAAAAATTGTTGCTAATCGCCACCTCGCTCCTTATCAAATTCCTAAACACATACTCCATGCACGATTGAACCACCAACTTAGCATATATTCTGAACCCCCCCCCCCCCCCATGTCACCAAAACATTACGTACCTTTTAGGCCGGAGCTTAAGCGTTGCTTCCCAAGCATGCTTATGTCCAATATACATGTCTTCACTTTCCCTCAGCCTCTCAAACGTCTGCGCAAGCTCGACCTCTGCTTCTGTTAAACTAGTCTTTACACGTTTTCGGGGTTGAAAGGAACCATTATCCTCATCGTCTCCGGTCCAGACAGTCGCTCCTTTCATTCCGTTACGCTTTTTCATTACATTTATCTTCTCCTTAATATCCTTCTCCTTTTCCCCAACTTCACCTTCAGTTCCCTGGCCCACCAAAAAAAAATCAGGAAATACAGTGGATCCAACTATCCATTAGATCTGGGCCCACATAAAATATTCGCTTACTTGTAGAACTATCCACCATTGGTTCTACGGAGATGTTGTTCGAATTTACTTCATTTCTTACTGAAAACTTAGGCAGACATAACGGCCAAAAGCAATACATACATTATATCATCTTCGTTATACATACACTTCACCCTACGCATTTTTAAAATTATCGTGGATAGTTTCCATCCGTCACAGGTCACATTCCTTCTTGAATCTTTACTCGACAATGCTTACTTCTACAAAAAATAAACCCTTTCAAATTCGTTCGTGAATTACCATTGCTCTCTTATCTGCTTCCTTGCCGTCTTCCGTTATACACTGCATCCACGTTGCATCCATCTCGCTATCTCCTTCCAAACGAGTACCGTTCAAACCCTGCAATCAAAAAGATGTTCAATACACACAAACATGCCAATCCACTATATTTAATTTTTGTGGATTACACAAACTATTTGTTAAAAAACACATGTCCTATACATCACCTGTTCCTGCTCCCTGAATATGGTTTCAGTTGTGTTCTCTGTTTTTTGGTTCAACCATCTTTTCGTAGTTCCGCGCATCATAGTTCTCCATAAGGGAGGACGTTCATCAGTCCTCAACCTCTTTAATTGATATCAACAACCAAATAAAATTCAAACTTTTTGACATTACCACCTTCAATTGTTCAGCAACCAAACCTCCCTCTTCTGCTCCCTCGCAAAGCATTTTCAGATTGCCTGCCGCATAGATAACTTCCATCGTGTTTTCCAAACCCTCCACCTTTGCCGTCTTCTCCATGGCTTCTTTCCTACCACCAGATTTTGAATTCCCACTCGAAAGAGGTAGATTATTAACTTCAGATATAATAAGATTCACATCTTCCCAAATTGGCTCCTCCTTAGTTGTAGGACTTACAAAAGATCGGGCACCCACCGTTGTACCAAACCCATCACCATCAAGATTTCTGTTCATCCTCTTTCTAGATGCTCCTAACAACACTTTCTTCATCCCTGTCAACGTGTTCTTTTGTACTGGACTGTTTTTACTCTTATTTATCGGCACCCTGCAATCCCTAAACGCCAACCTTCGTTTCATTGAAGTTATTTCTATTTCTTGTTTAAATATTCGCTTTTTCACTTCTTTAAATGTATCTTCTACCCAAAACTTGAACTTATCATTTACAACCGAGTCACCTTCACTGCTGGTTCCGTCGTCAATAGAGACCGATGACTTTTTCCTGCTCTTTCACTCTACAAAGGGCCTCGGTATGTGCTCAATGAGCCTATGAGAACAATCCCCCCTGGCCAGATTTCCTTTTTGAACTCGTATTGCCTATCCACGAGACTTTCAAGATAGGCAACCTTCTTGTCCATGATCTCGTCACACCATTCCCCCCAGCCTTCACCTAATGGGGTCACTCCTGGATTCAGCCATGGCACAACTTTAACCTATACATAGAGTAATTTACACTAATGGTTAATACAGAACGGTTAGTATAATTATTGATCATTCTAGCAAAGTTGCACTTACTCCAGTTCTACCCTCTATACCCAGCACAGTATCAATGCTTATCCAGTTGTTTTTCGGGATTTTCTCAAAACCACTATCCATGAAATCAGCATTGGATTCATATTCGGGCATCCGCTCCAAAAAACCTGGTATACAACGGAAAGCTAGTAGTTGGAAAGCAAGCGGGAATCCATAAACGACCTTAGTTTGTTGTTGCAGCTGCGTTCTGAACGTCTGAATAGGATCATCCCTAATTTTCCCGGATCTTGACCCAGGCTTCAATGATTTAATCGTCCTTAAAAACGACTCCCGACCCCAAGGATACCTTAGAAAGTAATCAACATCACTCAGCATTTCACCAAACTCCGGTGTTGCCTTCGATGCCTGGTTGCTACTAATAAGAACCCCATCGACAATACATATTAGTGCAAGTTTCAACCTTTTTACTCCATCCATCTCTGGATCGTCGAGCATTACAAGTGTATCTTCAATTCTAACAACGTGGTCAGCTCTCCTCCCACCTTTACTCATACTTCCGAACAATTCTCCCCACACAGAAATCGACCCTTCTCGCTCCTTTCTCTTCTCCTCAATCTCTTCTTGTTCCGGCCATTCACAACAATTTAAACCAGTGATTACGCCGAACTCAACTAGAGAAAATCAGAGAGGTTGGCCTGCAAAAACTGTAATCAACTCATACTATTTTTTGGTTACTACTTGCCTCGCCAGTAGACCATGTATCATTTTTCCAGATACAGAACTCTGTTTTACTGGCAGCCTGAACAGTTCTCCAAAACTCGAATCTCGAAGTCTTCCCCACTCAGGCGTCTTTCTTATCTTCCTCCACACTTTATTCAGTATCTCCGGTTTCGAATATTTTTTCAGCCGACCTTCTGGATAACAGTCCGTCTTGTACAATCTACTTGGAAGCTTATCGTCTACCATTATCTGCAAAAAGAACAATCATTTCCAGAACTTTCCGAAATAACACACTTACAATACTGCAAACTCACATAAACAGACTTTTACCTTCTGATCGATGTTGAATATTGTCCACCAATGCTCTCACGAGGTGCAGTTTTGTTGTTCTAAGATATTCAGATTTCTTTCTTTAACCAACCTCCCCTAACCTCAACTATACTTATAACTAGTTACAAGTTCTAATTAGATCAATGGAGGGGAAAATTTGTCTTTTCATTAACTTATTTCGGACAAAAAGATACAAGAATGCAACTCAAATTCAAAAGATATAAAACTGCAATGAAAACATTAAAAACATACACCTAGTGCAATTCACCCCATAGGAAAGACATTTTAACATAATTTGTCTGTAATCAATAACAACGAATTACCACTAGCTCAGTGGTCAGCTATCCTTATACATAACAGAGCAAACCCAAGTTCGAACCCAGCTAAAGACAAGATTTTATTTTTCGAATTTAATCAAAACGACGTCGTATCTATCTGACGGACTAATAGACGGATGGACTAACGGCATCTAATCCTTCTGTTAATTTATTTAACGGAGGTCTAAATCGGCAAGGTCAGCTGTAAAGTTTAGGTTTTGTTTGAGAAGTCAACTTTTAGTTTGGGTTTGTTTTGGTAAGCTCTTTAGTTGAGGTAGTTTTTGACCAGATCTGTATAGTTCAGGATTTATTTTAACGGAACTTTGACTCTTCCCCTTGTATCCTGATAGCGCGGATGCTTACAAAATTTACATTCTAGACGGTATTCATCTTCTCGCCAATATATCATGCAGTTGTCGATGCACACATCTATCATCTGGTACGGTAATCCAAGCCCTTGAACGGGTTTATGGACCTCGTTGTATGAACATGGCGCAAGTTTATCTTCAGGAAGAATATCTTTCACAAAATCGCAAATCGCATCCACACATTCCTCCGCCAAATTATAGTCTGTCTTTATGCCCATTAATCTAGTAGCAGATGACAATGGCGAATAACCCTCTTTGCAACCTTAGTAAAGTGGTCACTTCGCTGCATCTAACATATCAAGAAATCTCCTAGATTCTACATTAGGTTCTTCTACCCTAGGAATTTGATATCCACCTACTTCCTGATTATTTTCTCGATATGCATCATTAACCATCTGAACGGTTCCTACACCAAAATCTACTTCCGCACTATAAGGTTCGCTAGAACTACCATATGATTCCCTACTACTAGTACTACCATAAGGTTCTCTACTACTACTTCCATAATCCGATGTTTTCGCCATAAAGCCCACCGAATACAAGTGATGCAAGACTTCGTCAATCGTAGGATTTCTAACATTCCGGCACTGAGTACAAGGACATTTTAACCTACCATTTTTCTGCGTATGTGGTTGACGACATACTACCGTCATGAATTCCATAATACCGAGTGCATATTCAGTGTGCAATAAGTTCGACGCCGGATCAATCCTCGGACCGTCCATCCACGATCTGTAATAACTAGAAGAAGACATTTTTTCATAATAAAAAATATTAGAGTGTGTGTGAGAGAGAGAGAGAGAGAGAGAGAGAGAGAGAGAGAGAGAGAGAGAGAGAGAGAGAGAGAGAGAGAGTTAGGGAGATTGGTGTGGAGGAGAAGAGATGAACCATTTGGTGCTTGTAAGAAATTAACCGACAAAAAACCGACGGATACTTCAACGGCTATATTAATGTATCTATTAACGGTTATATTGGACCGACAACTAACCGACAGAGTACCGACAGAAAACGGGTTTCGTCGATATTCCGTCAGGAAATTACCGAAGGACAGAGAATCCGTCAGAAATTACCGACGAAAACCCGATGGTTATGTCACCGTCGAGTCTCTGTCGGTAATTCTCGACGAAATTTTCCCCGTCGGTAAATCCGTCGGTAATAAACTTGTTTTCTTGTAGTGTGGATAATTAATTTACGTATTGATCACCTTTCCATTTGAAATATTATTCTTCTTTCTTTTTTGATCCAGAACGTAAAAGTTTTCTCATTTTTTATGTTTTCTCGTTGTCATATTTATTTTATCCACCACTATCACTCTCAATTTCTCTTCTTTTTCAATCTCTTTTTAGAGTTATTCTTTTTGAGCGAGAAAAACTCTCATATCTCTGTCTCGGATTTTGTCTTTTTTCTTTCTCAATTTTTTTTTGTTGAAATAAAATCAAAATGTCATAAGTCCAATTAGGATTGGGCAAAATTCCAACAGCCAAAATTATTGAACTCTTAATGAATTTTCCGAATCCAAACCAAACCAAATTATATAATAAATTGACCGTTCTTGAACCGAACCAAACCAAATTATATAAAAACTGAACCCAATTGAACAAAATTCATTTGAACTTAATATTTTACTTATATATGTAGAAAATATGTTAAAAATCTACAATCTTAACTACATTCGTAGATTATTTTTTTCTTATTTTTTTGTTAACATCCTAAATAAAATATAATTTAATTTTAAATATCATATTTATCTTTTAGAACCCGAAAACCCCCTAAAAACTCAAACTGAACCGAAAGAAACCGAATTATAGTTTGATATTGGATAAGATATATTTCCTAAAAGCCTTTTCTTTTTCTAGTTGTCAAACTTACCTTCTAAAGCACTATCATTCTCAATCTCTCTTCCTTCTCAATCACTCTTTAATTGTTCTGTTTGAGCAAAAAACCAAAACTCTCAATCTTCGTCTCAGATTTTGTCTAACTCCTTCTCAATTTCTTTATTTTTGAAACAAATCAAAATGTCATAAAAATTTATTTGAAATTAATATTTAATTATATAAAATATTTTAGAAATCAATAATCTTAATTAATTTAGTAGATTATTTTGTTTGTCTTATATGTTTTGTTAAAATACAAAAATATAATATAATTTAATCTCGAGTGTGAGATTTATTTTTTAGAATCCAAAAAACTTGAAACCGTAAAACTCGAACCGGACCAAAACAAACGAAATGATAGTTTGATCTTGAATAAAATTTATTTTCTAAAATCCGAAAACCCAAACCAAACCGAATAATTAAATGTCAACACATAAGCTCAATCACTTAATTAGTTTATGAATCTAATTAAAAATCTGATGTTTATTAATGTTTTGTTTTGATTGGTTTTTTAGTTTTTTATTTATTGATGTGTCAATGTGATGTATATTTTTATTTTGTTTTGATTGGACTTTTCATCTTTTTCATTAATTGATATGTTACATTCTTATTATCCAAAAAATCTAATGTGTTATTGTGTTGATTAGATCAATCTTCATTCAATACATAATCAATCACTACTTATTGCATTTTCCTTTTCTTTTTTCAAATTTCAATCTAAACGTTGAATCTTTTTAATTTCACTGTCCACTGAAATGTTTTTGGTGTAAATAGATGTAGAATTCCTCATTTGTAATCATCTATTAATTCATAATAAAACAAGCATTATTTTTCTTTCTCTTTATTTAGTTTCACACTTTAAAAGTTGGATTCATATTTTTGTGAGGCTTACTTAGCATTTTACATGAGGTATAAGGTCGTACGGTTTTGATCAAAAGGATCAAGTCTGTGCCACGTGGTATCAGAACAAAGTTCAATTAAGTGGTGAGAGAAATAGTATCAAGAAGAATGGTGAGAAGAAATTATTGAAAGCGCAAGGACTACTTGATACAGGAACTAGAACACAAAGTAACACGAGTGGTTTTTCACAAGACTTTTTATTGCAAAGCAAACTTACACGATTCACCATAACAACCTTGTCTTTTTGCTTTTTGATCTACACTTGATCTCAAAGCCACTCAGATTCACCTTTAGCACCCAAGTTTGATTCCCCTTTCAAGAATACACAAACCGTTACTAATTGCAATCTCTCTCTAAAGACGCACCAAGCACAGATGCCCTAGATGATCTATTTATACACCATAGACCATCGTACAACTTCCTAATTTCCTTTGGCATATTTCCTAAACTCTCTTAGGTATATTTCCACTTTTCTTTGTTTAGAGAAAAGCATATTTTCCTAAATTCTTTTAAGTGCATATTCCATGAGTATCTTCACTGATCTTCACATCCAGCTCAGCTACTCATATTTAGGTTTGTCCTTGTCAGCTTCTTGTATCCATGATTTCCATATCCCTTTGTTCCAGCTCACGCTCTCCATCGTTGACTTTGTCGTTGTTGCACTCGTTGCTTGATTCAGTATCTGTCGTAACTCATGCTCCAGCTCATTGCATTATCAATCTCCCCCTTTTTAGCTTAGTTTGATACTCAAGCATTGTTGGTTCTTGATAAACTTCAACCACTTACGAACACATACCAAATAGAGCAATTCTTCATATCACATCTTCAAATCAGAACTCCCCCATGAGATAAGCTCCCACTTGTGCTGACCTCTCCCCCTGCTTGAGTGCACAACTAAGTTAAAAACATACCACAACTGACGTTCTCCTCAAAATAACTCGGGTTTCCATGTTGTTGCAGAATCTACTACAGCCTCTAGCACAAGACCTGCAACAGTCGTCAAAACAGACAAGTTTCTTTCTTTTCTCCCATTTTTGTATTCTTGTCTGTTGACGACTTCACCCAGATCACTATCCATGTACTGATCGATTCCTCCATTGACCTGAATCATCATACTTCACATTGATACCTCTTATGTGGTTCTCCTTCTTGATCATTCCTTGATTTTGTCCCACACGCCTTGAATATTTACCATAAAATTTAGGCTTCTTCATCCATGCCTTTCTGAACATCTCACAATTGGAAACATATCTATTTCTCCTCCAAATCTGATTTGTATGATGTAGAAATTTATAACAATGTGCTTTGATATGACCAAATTTACCACAATAGTAACATTGAGTAGATCGATGCCAATATGATCTTGTACTTATTATGTTTGTCTCAACTCTTATTGCATCACCACGTGTATCAACAAGATTTGCTCTGCACTCTGTATGTGAATGATGCTTGATCCTCTTCTTGACACTTTCTCCTGATCCAGATCGTGTTCTTCCCCCTGTAGCAGTGTTTGTTACAGTTTTTGTGCTTGCCTTTGTTAGCAAGAGTTCCTCAGATTCAATTGCTATTATCACTTCTTTTGTAGTAGATATCTGATTTGCTCCAGGTCCTGATATGTTTCTTCTGCAATCCATGTGAGCGTTCTCCTTTCTTCTTATACTATTCTTGTTATTGTTCAATGCATTCTCTAAAGCCTTAGAGGGCTTCTTCTCATAGTCAAGTTGTTCTTCAAGCTTTTCCACCTTGATTTTCCATCTCTTCCTCTCTTCTACTAGAGCTTTGCAGGTTTCCATAAGATCCTCATATTGAAGATCAGAATCTCCACGTCTTGAGCTACTCGTTGAACTAGCATCTGTATTATTCGAATGTGCGACAACAGAGTCAGATGTAACTTTAGCTGATCCAAATAACGCCACAATGTTAGAAATCCCTTCTTTATGTGTCTCTCTTTCAGACTCTTCATTGTTGGAATGGTTAAGAATATCCTTATTCCTCCCTTTTAACTTAACACCCTTAGATTTTATGTTGTCATCTCCTTTGAAAGTATCACACTTGATTCTTCTTTTTCTCTTCAGAACTTCTTCGACTTTATTCTCCACAATATCCAGAAGATCTTCTATTTTATAGGACCCCACGTTCTCTCCATTGCCACTAACCGAGTTGACATCGATCCCACAGTCGTCTGATACAATAGATGGTAACCCCAATTCATGAACTTGTAACCTTCCAACTAACTCATCAAAAGTCATATTATTTGTGTCAAGAAAAACTTCCATCACAGTCTTTATTACATGAAATCTCTGAGGTAAACCTCTCAACAGCTTCTTGACTAACTTTTTATTCTTGTATTTCTTTCCAAGAGTCAAAGCCTCCTGAGCTAGAGAGCATATTTTCGAACTATACTCAGAGATTGACTCATGTTCATCCATCTTAAGATTTTCGAATCTAGAAGCCAATAGATCTTTTCTTAAATTTTGTACCTTCTCAATTCCTTCAAAGTGTATTTGCAGAATGTCCCATGCTTCCTTTGCAATATCACATCCTTGAATCAACTCAAATTGTATCTTTGATACACTTTCATGAATAGCTGTGAGTGCCCTAGCGTTGAACTTTGACTGTCTTCTTTCATCCTCCGTCCATTCCTCTTCTGGCTTATTAATTTCATCTCCTGATTGAGTTTTGGTTTTTGGATCCTTCCACCCGGATACAACAGCTCTCCAAGCATGAGCGTCTATGCCTTTAATGATCGACTTCAACCTTGACTTCCAACATCCATAGTTTCATTCATTCAGAATCTCTAATGAGGAGTCCCCCATCTTTTACACAGGATCTCACCTGTTTGCAATACTCACAAGTGCCCGCTCTGATACCAATTGAAAGCGCAAGGACTACTTAATATATGAACTAGAACACAAAGTAACACGGGTGGTTTTACACAAGACTTTTTATTGCAAAGCAAACTTACACGTTTCACCATAACAACCTTGTCTCTCTTGCTTTTTGATCTACACTTGATCTCAAAGCCACTCAGATTCACCCTTAGCACCCAAGTTTGATTCCCCTTTCAAGAATACACAAACCGTTACTAATTGCAATCTCTCTCTAAAGACGCACCAAGCACAGATGCCCTAGATGATCTATTTATACACCATAGACCATCGTACAACTTCCTAATTTCCTTTGGCATATTTCCTAAACTCTCTTAGGTATATTTCCACTTTTCTTTGTTTAGAGAAAAGCATATTTTCCTAAATTCTTTTAAGTGCATATTCCATGAGTATCTTCACTAATCTTCACATCCGGCTCAGGTACTCATCTTTAGGTTTGTCCTTGTCAGCTTCTTGTATCCATGATTTCCATATCCCTTCGTTCCAGCTCACGCTCTCCATCGTTGACTTAGTCGTTGTTGCACTCGTTGCTTGATTCAGTATCTGTCGTAACTCATGCTCCAGCTCATTGCATTCATTATCAATTATAGGTATGGATCTAACTTGGACGAGAATCGGGATGGAGATACTATGCTCTCCAATATTTCCAAGTAGAGATGTGAGAAGAGAAAAAGACGAGACAAATTCAGTACCTTAACCCTGACCATAGAGAAGCTTGGTGAAAGCTCGAACAATTAGAGCATTCCACACGTCTGAACTTAAGAACATAGCGTTTGAAGAGATCAAACAACTCAACAACGAAATAGGCGATATGGAGTGATCTAAAATCTTGAGGATAAGTTATTGTGAGTGATCTAATTTGCTGGCTTTTAGTTCTAGGAAATTGTTTTTCTGTTGGTTTTTGTTTTCCGGAAGTTTATAAAACTCGCTGATTTAGTTTTTAAATTATGTGTAATATATTGTTTGAATGAATGATTAATGGAATTTTTAGAGAAAAAAAGAAACGCCACAACTTCTATATGTTACTGTCTCGTTTGCTCGCAGTTCCATTTCACAAGGACCACTAAGACCTATCCAAATTTTCTTATCTTATTTGTGCGCAATTGATTATAACTTCTGGACCGCAAGGATAAGCACAACTTCAAGTATGGAACAACCGCGTGACCATTCCATTATCTTCCAAGAATTTCATTTTTTATGTGATAAAGTGATAAACCATGATATCAATTTAGATATACGTACATAAAGCTAGTTAACAAAATAAAATAAAACTAGATTTTGACCCGCGTTTTCTGAACGCGGGTATATTTTTCTTTACAATTTTAAAATTTTAGCTATTTTATTGTTAGTAATTTTTTATTTATATATGCAATATAATTTTATTTATAATTATATAACCCATAATATAAAACGTGAGTTAATAATTTAGGTTTAAAAATGAATTTTGTATTATTTGGGAGGAAATATCGTAAAGATAAAGAGATTAAAATAATAATTCACATTATAAGTTCTAATATGAGTTGTATCATATAAAATAATATATATATATTATATATATATATATATATATTCATATTTAGGTTTAATTTTTTTATTTTATAGATTAAAGTTTAATTAATAATAAGTTGTATATTTTTATAGTATTCAAATTATAAAAGTATAAAACAACCCGCTAAAAAATTGTTTTAGTATAATCATTAATCAACCCGACAATTATATATTTGAATAATATAAATATTTACTTATTGTTGATATTTTACGTTTTATCAAATTTAAATATATATCTATTTTTAATATTTTAGCTTAATTTTTAATATAAATTATTGTTTAGGTAATAGTAATTTGAATATTTTTACAGAATTCACTTTTTGAAAATAAAGTATATTACATATTTTTATTATTATTTTATTTATATATTTGAAAAAGTAGTGGGTTATATATATATATATATATATTATTTTTTTAAAAAGATTTCTATAATTTTTATATTTATTTTATAATTTATAAACATAAATCTGTATTAATTCATCTAATTATACTTATAATTATTTATTAAATATAAATATATAATATAATTACAAAATTAATTAGTTAATTAAAAATAAAATGGATTAAAAAGATTTTTTGTTAGATTTTGTATAATAAAAAGGAAATATATATTTATATTTAAAGTAATGAAAGATATTGCAAGATATTATGATTAATTAATTATAATTTAGTTTTACATTAATGATTCGTAATATGTATTTGAGAATGACATATTTACCCTTAATGAAGGTTACAAATCCTAATAATATCAAGGGTAAATTTCGGAAACAACATTTATGTAACATGGCAAACCTTCCTGTTTTAATAGTATTGATTAGATATACGTTTTATTCCACTATAATACAATTATAATGGTATATTTTTGTTTGTTACGATGGAAAAAAATAGCGTTAGGTAATAACAAGTCATAAACGAATTAAAAATCACACGAATTGTATGAAAACGCAGGTGAGGCAAATATAAAAGTGTAGAAAGAAAGTCACACAAAGTTTTATTGGTTTCAATTTTTTCTACTCCCCCAATTTCGAATTCACTTGAATAGAAAGTAATCCCACCCATTACAAAAGAATAGAACAAACCCTATTGATCTACCGCTCTATCCAATACAAGAATTCTTCAGGATCAAACAACTGAGCTAAGCTCCCCCTAGAGCCTAGATTTTTTTCCCAAAATACAAAAGCCCTCTTGAGTTTTTATTCTCTCAACTTATGCATCTTCATAGGCCACACCTCTCCTCTTTATATAGGCTAAACTTGCTTCTCAAGTTTACCTAAATAACGATATAGCAAATATCCTTTTTGTTTTGATATTTCCTATTCCACATTTTGTAACTTTTCCTTTTTTCTTGAAAATTATTCAAAAAATAAGTAAACAACTCCAAGCTACAATCTTCATTCCAAGATCTTCATCCAGCTCAGCACACAACCCATAAACCGAATCACATTATAAAGATTCGTTCATATCTCATCAATCGAACATATCAACGTCCTGAGTCACGTCTTGTACTACCGCTTGTACTACGCCGTGACTGACACATCAAATACCTCTTCATTGTATTCACCTTTCAACCTACGATTAATCTAAGTATATTTTTCCAGAACTTTGCATTCTACCACTACAAAAAAACAGGGTGTGTAGCGTCGCTTTTTCCTACGATTACATCAATTATTGAATGACACTAATGTGTTACTATCACTTATGTAACCAAGTCGGAAAGTGGTGATACAAATTAATATGTCAGTTATAGCAAGTGATGGTAACAATAGCGGCAATTATATTTAGTGACTCTAAATTAAATCGGTTATTATAACTGTCCTTAATATTAAATTGATTACCATAAGTGATGTTAATTAGTTATGTCGCTTAGTAAATATGTTACTAATATTTACATCGGTTTATAAAAACGATGAAAATATTTATATCAATTATTGGCCATTGTCATTAATATTTGTAACGGTTACAACATGTGATGGTACTAGTACCATCAATTATATTTAGTGATGGTAAATAATCGTGTCACTTTACAACAATTGATGCTAACATTTGCAACATTTGCAAATAAATAATAACAAAAAATTGTGTCACTTGTTTTAATTGATTTTAGTATGGTATAGTTCCATCACTTAATATGATTGTCTTTCATCAGTTATACAAATGAAGTATCAATAATTTATAATTATTTTCATAAAATTCATATAATACCCATTGAAAACGTGAAAAGAGAAAACCATATCAAATATAAAATATGGTACATAGAAAGTATGTAGTTCAAATACTAAATGTAGAATAAATAGAAAGCAAGCATTCAACTAAAATGTATTCTAGCTGCAAAGAAAACATATAGTCTAAATAGAAATGTAGGTAATAAAACAGTTCTAACTAGTTCTCCTAAACTAAGTACTACCGGATGTGCCCGCATTCAGATTTCCATTCATCTCGTTTTCCATTACCTGCAATCAAACATTGTTTAAAAATGAGATATGTTAGACATTCTCGTGCTCAATTCCACGATATAAGCTATCATAGAAAGAAAGACTGGTGACAAAATAAATTTAGTACAAGTAAATTTAAAACTTATAGAAAAGTAACATGTGAATGTGGGGGATTAGCCAAGCTCGATAAAATGGAAGTAAGATTTGGCTGATTAGCTAGTTTTGTTAATCCTCTAGTCAGATGACCACTGATCTCGTTTTCCATTCCATGTGATCAAAATTTGATCTGATTACATACAGTGACATGAATGCCTTTAGCTAAAGGAAGCTGACACTTGACATCTTAACAAGATTAACTATGACATGTTATTGACAGTTCAATCGATACCACTATTAACAAACACATGAAACTTCACAGATGCCTTTACAAAAACAGAATTATCAATCAATTTGACACCTAAACTTCAGCTTTGTATTTACTAGTAAACAAACACATTTCTAGTTGATGTGTTGTATTTTTGAGTTGTTTTTATCATGATTTTTAGTGTGTTTTAGCTTTAGGATAATGCATTTAGGCATCATTAGGATTGCATATGCTTTGTTTCTCTTTTTTAGGTGGTGGAAGACATGATGAAACACCCAAATGATAATGAAGGAGGTAGGGACAGAAATACAACCAAAAGAATGGAAAACAGCTAAAGATCACGACCAGGCCTCACAGCAGCCTACTGAAGCCGCTATGAAGAACTACGAAAATCTGGGAGCTCCAGCGGCCTCCACAGCGGCCTCCCGAAGTCGCTGTGGATCAAGAGGTCTAACAGCAGCCTCTCACAGCGGCCTCCCAATCCCATTGTAAGATTTAACCTGGAAAGATCGAGTCATATGAAAAGCTTACATTCATATTTAGCTTTGGATCTTCAAACTTAAGTTATAGCAATTGAGTTAGATTTCTAATGGAGGTGGTTTGAAGTCATTTGGAGCTATAACCAAAGAGTTATGACCGATTTACTGAACACATATCAACCCTGCCGCTATGAGACCAACTTTTGTCCACATGCTACTTTTTCTTTTTGCTTTCGGCTTGTAGACCCTCCATGTGGTTGTGGTCGACCATTACACTCTTTTATCTTCTATTTAAAGGCTCTTAATGTGTTAGAAGAGCCATATCACCTCTTGTAAATAATCTACTTCAAACAATTAGGTTTCTTTGATCTTTTATGCAATTTAAGTTTTGTTCTTGAGTTCTTCTTTGAGTTCTTCTTATTTCTTTCGTACTTGATTTATTAAATCATGTCTTGCTTTGTTATTACCATGGCTAGTGAGTAGTTTACTATAAGTTAATGGGTTTGAGTGAGGTGAGGGTGATCTAGTAATGGTTTAGGTTGTTTAAAACTTCGAAATATTGATTTCTTACTTGTTAGAAACTCTTAATGCTAGGATTGAAGTAGCTAATCAATTCCTTGATCCTGAATGTTGCTAGCACTGAGAAGTGTAGGTAATGTTTGAAACTCTATCAAGTGATTTACATACTTAACCAATGAGAATTGATGTTTAAGGTGTTTAGTGGTAATAAGAACTAGCTTGTTCATAAAGCATATCTATCTTGAAATTGCCAATGAGAATTGATGTTAATGCTTGATAGGTATATGGCTATTATCATGAGAGTGGAGTAGCTTGATATGTTGTTCTTAGCCTAGGAAATCATTCCATTGTTTTCAAATGCTTCTGAATTAATTGTTGATCACCCAAACCGAAATCTCAACTCAAGGAACTTAGTCTTTTAATCAATTGTATCAATCATCATCTTGCTTGGTTTTGCTCTGTTTTATTCACTCTTGAACACTGTTAAAATTGTACTTGCGTTTTGTGAACTTGTGTTGAATTGGTTATTGTTTTTATTTATTGCAAAGACTAGTGAACAAAACCGTGTATCACTTTGCTTGCACTTAGATTAAGTGAACTCCTGCATTCTTAGTGTGTGTAATCACCCAAGTTGATTGACACCCCTAAAACTAAAAAGACTAGGCTGTAAACTTGCAGCTGAAGTGGTATTGAAGGGAACTTTTTATGCTTATCAAGTTTGGCACCGTTGCCTTCTTTGTGGAAATTAAGCCATTAGGATTGGGTTTTTTCTTGAGACTAAGTCATTCGGTTACATTGATATCTCACACTCTCTACCTTGTTTTCCTTTGTTTTGTAGGGGAATGAACTTGAGGAGCAGGGGACCAACAAACATAATACCTCGGGTAGACGATATATGAGCATTGGAAAGAAGTATATCAAGGGAGAGAAGACAATAACTGCTGTTGGAGAACATACAAGAAGCTATGACTGACCTAAACCAACAACAGCATGATGGTAACGTTTTTGAGAACCCGGGCCATGAAGGACAAAGGCCAATACATCCACCAAGAGTGCATAGAGCCATTGGAACATACGATGAACCAAGCATCCATGGCTACCAAACATGAATCATTGCACCAGCAGTGGACAACAACAACTATGAAATCAAGGTAAGCATCATCAACATGGTGCAAGGAAGCAAGTTTCATGGCCTACCAATGGATGATCCACTAGACCACCATGGCCTACCAATGGAGGATCCACTAGACCACCATGACAAGCTATGTCGAACAGTCTGAATCAATGGGATTTCTGAGGATGCACTGAAGCTGATACTATTTCCATTCTCTCTTGGAGATAGAGCCCACCTATGGGAGAAGAACCTTCCACCAAATTCAATCACCTCATGGAATGAATGCAAGAGGGCCTTCTTGTCCAAGTTCTTCTCCAAATCAAGAACTGCAAGATTGAGGAATGAAATATCAAGTTTCAAACAGAAGGCCACAGAGAACTTTGGAGAAGCTTGGGAGAGATTCAAAGGCTACACCAACCAATTCCCTCACCATGGCTTCACTAAGGAGAGTCTACTCAGCACACTCTACAGTGGAGTACTGCCCAAATACCGGATGATGCTAGACATTGCTAGCAATTGAAACTTCTTGCAAAAGGATAAAAGGGAGGTCATGCAACTGGTGGAGAACTTGGCTATCAGTGACACAAATTATTGAGAGGATTATGACAGCACCTATCGAGAGGGAGGTGACAAAGAAGACCAAAGAAGGGAGATAAAAGCCCTTAATGAGAAGTTGGACAAGTTGTACAAGGCAAACCAAAGGAATGTCAACTTTGTTGGAGAATTTGATCAACATCAAGGCTACCTTGAAGATGATGCTGAGATAAGTAATGATGGACAAGCTGAGATAAACTACATTGGAGGCCAAGGATTTAACAAAGGTTTCAACCAAAACTATAGGAATCATCCTAATTTTTCCTATATGAACAACAATGTGGAGAATCCTCAAGACCAGACATATCTACCATTCAAACCTCAAGGCCAAAGCTCTCTCCAAGGAAACTTCCCAATAAAGCTAGCATTCAACAACAATGAAGGTTTTCAGCAAAGACAGCCTTACAACAACAACCAAAGAAATTTCCAGCCACGTCAACAATACAACAACTACCAAGGGATCAATCAAGGGAACCAACAGAACCAAAGACAAGGAAGCTCATCCAACCAGCAAAGACAAGAAGACCCAACCCATCAACTGATGAAACAAATATTGGAGATCAACAAAAAGGTGACAAGCGAGTTGAATGCAAAATACGACAGCCTATCAGCTGAGTTTGCAACCATCAAACATCAATTTTCTCAAACGGGCTCAACATCAAAACTACCAACAGGCATGCTCCCTGGAAAACCAGAAACAAACCCAAAGAAGTACTGTAATGCCATCTTCTTTGATGAAAGCTCAGAGGTTGTTGAGAAGAAAAAGGGCAATGAAGAAATCTCTAAAATTCAACATGATTCTAATGTTGAAAATTCAGCTGCTTTACATGTTCCTAAAGTTGATAAGCAGATAAAGGAGAGTAAGGGATGCTCCAACAATGTTGAAAGGGAAACAGGCCCTGAAATTGAAGGTCGTCCTTATGAGCCCGACATCCTATTTCCAAGTAGATTCCTCACTAAGGCTCAAAAGAAAGTAATCTCCAAGTTCAAGAATGATATGAAGGAGATTGGTGTCCAACTGCCTAATATGGGGACTATGCATGTGGCTCATGTCTAAATGATGCTCATGAGAGACATCCTAGCCAACAAGGAGAAGGTAGAAGAGCTGATGGGACTATCTACATCAACAAATGAGCCCTCTATCACACCAAAATCACTCTCCAAGTTTGAAGATCATGGGAAATTTACCATACCTTGTTCTCTTGGTGATTTAAAACTTGATGATACTCTTGTTGATTCTGGTGCAAGTGTGAATATTATCTCCCTAGAGATGGTGAAGAGTATGGGGATCCACGACATGAAAGCTCATCCATCTTCTCTCATGTTTGGGGATGCTTCTTCAAAGTATCCACATGGTGTCATTGAAAACTATCCTATCAAGATTGGAGAATGCACAATTCCAATAGACCTCACTGTTACGGATATGGTTGATAACAAGAAGGTTCCCTTCACTACAAAAAAAATCCACATTAATAGCATATTATTATAGCACGGTTTACTGAACTGCTATCGTATATGAATTTGGAAGTTTTGATATTCTATCATAGCATTCTATAAACGCTATGCCATAATTTCACTTAGCGGGAAGCTAAAATCACTTGTCTGCCAAACATTTAACAAAATTTTACAATTTTTTGGATCTTGTTTTCATTTCCCTCTTTCTCAAAAGCCCTTAGAAAAAATCTGATTCTAGCTCACTCTCTCATAGCGGGAACTCAAAATTTTCATGTGGCTCCAACACCAAATTTTAGTCTTAGAATTTTTTTTTTTTTTTGAGTTTTCGCAGAATTTTTTCCCCTCTTTCTCATCGACACAAACTTTGTTTCTCTTCTCTCATCTTCCTTCTCTCTCCTTTCTAACACCGTCTCCTCCGTCAATCTGAACCTTCATTCATAGCCTCCACTGTCTTTCTTCTTTCTCGACCGAGATCTTCTTCCTCCTTTCTCCATCCTCACCCAAACCCTAAAAATGAATCTCGATCTCTCTACCTCTATCTCTATAAAATTTCATATCTGGTCAGTGGAAAAAGTTTCAAAATCGGAATGATTCTAGGGTTTATGGTTTTGTACAGTTTCTTTGGGGATTAGGTCGTGCACCAGATGAAGCATAAGCTAACGATGTGTTTGGTTTAGACGATGAACTACTCGAGATGGCTCTGAAGCATGTTCTCATTGTTCTCTTCCTATACCTAATCACTCGAAAGGTATTTGTTAGAAATCGAAAATATAGTCTAACGATTCTGAAAAAATCTCTGATTTTCTAAGCCTATTTCTGAACCGTGCTTGTAGATGTTTCTGAATCGTCAGCCACATATAAAAATATAGTCTAACGATTTGTTCTTCATCAAAACGGAACCAATTCTTGTTGTTGATTTGTGTTTTGGGATATTTGATTTGATTAGGTGTATAAACTGTTGGTAATGCTTGTGTAATACCAAATCTGATTATGACCTTTTCTTCTTTTGTTCTTGGATTTTCAGAATGGAATCTGCTTATAGTTTGTGGATTAGAGAAATATTCCACGCAGCTTTGGGTACAGCAAAATGGTAGAGAGAGTCATATGTATGCTATATAACATTCTGTAGATCTTGGTAAGTCCTTCGTTTATGTGGACAAGTAAAACTAATTTTGGGTTTAAGCTTATTCTATTGACTGATTTTAGTAGACCTAAAATCTGGAAGCTTTTTGTTGTTATCGAATGATACTTTGATTCTTCCATATTGCAACTTGTTTTGTTTCCATCATCTGATTCTTCAAGTTTCTTGCCAATGTTTCATTAGATTTGGGTTCGGTTGCTTTGTTATTGTATCCTGATAGCACTGTTGGACATGTAAAGATGATGTTACAATTGCTTGCATCCTAAAGAGGCTGCTTGATGATGTGCCTCTGCTTCCTTTTGGTTTTCATATTATCCCTCTTGATTCTGCAAAGGTTAGAATAATTATTGTTATCTATCTAAGTTTCTTTTTTAGTTTCATATAATCTAAAAATTTGGAATATATTCCAGTTTTTCCAGATACGTTGTGTCAGAAACCTCTCTGGTTTTAGATAATCAGATTTCGTTATGGTTTTGGTATCTTAGTCTTCTTTGTGATATATTCCTAAAAGGTCTTCGAATTGTACAAAAATGAAAAGAGTTGTTGTTATTGTATCTGCATTGTTCATTTGTTCTTCTTAACAGAGGTTGCTTCAGTTCTTCTGTCTCAAACTTGTGCCAATGTATCTTTTTGGGTTTTCCTGTGTAGACATCGAGATAAGATGAGAGACAGTTTTGGCTGAAGCTGTTCAGACACTATCGAGATAAGATGAGGTTCTTACTTCTTCAGAGCTACACAAGAAAACCAAGGGGAAGCATGTATCTTTATCAAGGAGACAATAACCCACTAGTTTAACACTTTCCATAGATTACGGCTTCTGAAATGCATTGGATATCCTCTCAGTTTTTGTTTTCCTATCTAGTTTTTGGTTCTCCTTTCTGGTTTTGAACAAGCAGAACGAGAATTAAGTGGGGTTGCTTCACGAAATTGGGTCTAAGAGAAATTGTGGTCTTAGGCCATTGATTTCAATCGAAAATACAAGGTTAGTGTGACAATGAAATTCAGTTGGTTTTGGATTTTTGATGTATGTTTTCTTCTCCATAAGTTTGTGTGCTTGAGTTTCTATGGTTCTCAAAAGAAAAAATTGATCAACATTATGCCATAAATACTACAAGAGAGTTTACATCAATAGAGGCAATAAAAAGTGTTTTAATGCTAGCGAAGATCCTCCTTGCACAGGGTAATGATTTAGTAGGCGGCTAATAATTTATGGTCATTGTTGAGTATATATATAATTGATACATTTTGTTTTGTTTATTTCTCTGTTTTGTAGATTTGTTGAAGGAATAGCTCATGTGTTTTCAGGATCATGACGCTATGATTGTGTGGGAAGTGAGTTCATCCTTCTCTCTCTCTTTTGTAGTTTTAGTAATATGGATAACTATAATGCAGGGCTTGGTGTTGCTTTGTAGGATTTTATGCCTGAGGATGTGACCTTTTGTGGTGTATTCGATGGTCATGGTTCTTATAGTTATCTTGTTGCTCGTAAAGTGAGAGACAGCTAGTCATCTTGTGTGCCTAAAAGTTTGGTTTGAGCTTGAATGTTTTGCTGTGGATTTATGTGAAAATCCGGAGGAGAAGATTTGCAAGGTTTCTATCCAGTTAGACCAGAATGTCAAACAGATGTTCTAAGGACCCGATTTAAATCAAGGGTTTGTGTGTTTTATCTCAATGGATTTGGAAATTTCATATCAGATGATATTAAATGTTGCTACAATTCAATTTTATTTAACTCTCAGGCTGGAAAAACTCTAGGTGCTAGAAGATGGCACGCTGCGTTTACTGAAGATGGACATTTGGATATGGAAAAAGTGCTTAGACATATACAGCGTGGAGTAAGTTAATTACTTTCTCTAGTCTCCATCTCTTCTCGTCTTAAGTCCTTTGTTGCTCACTTGTGGTTTAATTTCTCTCTTAGGGAATTCATCTCTCTTAGAGTTTTGTAATGTTGTTTACTTTAGTTTTGATTTTGTAATGTTTTGTGTAATACATTTTTTTGTGTATTAATGAAAGTTCTAAAAGTTCAGTTATATTTATTTTTGTATAATCCAAAATAGAAAAAATTATATTATAAATATAAATTAGCCATAATTATTATAAAAAGATATTATGAAAAATAAAAAAAGCTATAACAGATAGATCCAATAGCAAAGAACAACATCGCTATCATAAGTGTTTTATATCATAGCACGAGCAAAAACGCTATTATACATGGTTGATCTATTATTGCTGGGGCAGACATAGCCATTTCAAAAACGCTATTATATTGAACAATATTATAGCACAAACACAAAACGCTATCATATATGGCCGACCTATTATAGCTGGGGCAGACATAGCCATTTCAAAAACGCTATCAATCACATATAATAGCATTTATCGTGAGCTAAGAATAACCATTTTTCTTGTAGTGCTTGATCCTTGGAAGATCTTTCCTTAACACAGTTGGAGCAACAATTGACTTACCAAACAAGAAGGTGACCCTCCAACATGTCAACAAAAAGATCTCCTACCCCATACAAGCCTCTACACCTTACTATTGTGGAACTATCAACAATAGAGAGCTGAATATCAAGGAGGACCATGCTGACAAGGGAAAGGCTGTAAGGAACGCCAAAGCGAGGTCTACAAAGCCTGAAGAAGGTGAGGATGAAATCTTGGATTCTGAAAGTTTACAAAGTTTTTTTGAAGAGCACATCAAACCTGCCAAAGAAGGGGGGGGGGGGGGGGTTAAGTGGAGCTAATAGAGCTCATGATGAAGAGAAGAAGAAGATGAATGCACCCCACCCTCCCAACTTAACTCCATCTCCCAACATTCTGAACTTATATCCATTAAGGCTTAAAGATGGAAGCATCGAATACAAGGTCAGGTGCAATGAAAAGTCACCATTCTCAATTGTCAAAGCCATCATCAGCCCTCAGTATCAAGGAGATCTTGTCAAGCTTCAAGAGCTGCTATCTCAAGTCCTGACCATCACTATGGAAGGCAGGCCACAACCCAATCACCACTAGCAAGTGAGAAGAAAGTCAAGCTAGAGACTTGAAACAAGCTCACTTGGGAGGAAGTTTTATGGTATCCTTTATATATATTCTTTGTTTTGGTTTATGTGTTTGTGTTCATTTTATGTGTGTTTTAGTGTTTTGTGTGTTTTCAGCATGTGGACAAGAGATCAAGAGCTATGTTTGGGGGGAATTCCACCGAAGAGCAAACATGAGCGAACAAGAGCTAAGTTTTTTTTTGGGGGGGAGGGGTTACACTATAACCTTCCGCTTCAGGTAACATTACCATCACCTTGTACATAGTTTTTAGTTCTTTTCATTCTTTTTACCATCTTATACCTTCCTTGATTTACTTTCACACCGAGCTGGTGTGAAGTAAGTTTGGGGGGGGGGGGGGGGGGGGGGGGGTTCATTTGACCATCTTTTCTGTTTTGTTTTCTGTTTTGTTTTTATGTTGAGTCTTTGCATTTGTGTGGTGCATTGTAAATAGATATGATTTCGAAAAAACCAAAAAAATTGAAAATTTTGAAACATAAAAAAAGGAAGCATGTAGTTTCATATTTGTTTCTCTTTTAGGATCGAGTCTAGCATTATAGATTGCATTTGCATATGCATAGGAGACAATGATATAATAGCCTTGTAAGAAATTTAGATTTTAGAACTGAACATGATGCCCTTGATAATCATACTATGTTGCTTAAACAACTCTTGAAACACTTGCACATTTCGAGCTTTGTTCACACCACTCAAATCTATTTGTCGAGCTTGATACTCACAACTTTGAAACCAACTCACCTATATGGACTTAAAATGAATTTAATCTTCTCACTTATGGGATTTTGAGGCTTGATCATGGTCACCATATACACACTTGGATTATCTTTTCACCACATTTTACCACACTTTGTGAATCCAAGTGGCCCTTCTCACTCTTAGGATGGTTTCCACACCATAAACTCTTCCCTTTTCTTTTGGACCTTCATTTGATTGTTTGAATGAGGCTTCTTTTTAATAATGCTAACATGTGAAAAATCTTAAAAGTATGAGAACGACAATGATTAGCTCTCATAGGTTAGTCTAGGAGTTCACTATTGGATTGGCATTAGGGGTGTGAGCACTTGAAATGGGATTGAGAATGAAAGAAAAGAAAGAGTGAATTGGGGAGAAAAAGAAAGAAAGAACCAAAGCCTTATGTGAAGGGAAACACTTGGGGAGTTAAGATGAATGAAAGAAAAGTTCTAAGTTTGAAATGAAAAGAAAACAAAAAGAAAAAGATTCTTAGAAAATGTAAAGAATAACTTTTAAAGACCCAAAAATGAAAAAATTCAAGTTGTCAAAGGAAGATTGGTTAAACTTGGGATAGGATTTGGAAACACAATTGGGTGAGACAATGGGAGTTAAGAGTTGTATGCATAAATTGTTCTTGTCTTGCTACATTTTGCATAATGTCTAGCATCCTTTTCCTTGAGAGTTAGCCACCAAGTATAAAATCATGACCTTCCTCTAAACACCATTTGAAGCCTTTTTATGCCAAACCAATTGATTAAGATCAAATCCCCATTTGTGAGCCTACACATTGATAAAAGAATGAATGTAAGAGTTGGTGTAATGTTGAGTTAGTTGATTCTTGACAATGTGCTTAGAGAATAAGATTTGGTGTGTTGGTAAGCCTTGAGAAATTAGAGTGGATTAGAGTGTTTGTTCATGCAACATATTAATATTTTATAAGGACATCATGTTGAGGGCTTGCTAGATTTCTTTGGTTATGAGTCTCCAACTTCAAACCTCTTCCCTTTTGTTGGCATTGTTGTTTGCTTGAGGACAAGCAAAGAAACAAGTTTGGGGGAGTTAATGTGTTGTACTTTTGAGTTGTTTTGATCATGAATTTTAGTGTGTTTTAGCTTTAGGATAATGCATTTAGGCATCATTAGGATTGCATATGCTTTGTTTCTCTTTTTTTAGGTGGTGGAAGACATGATGAAGCACCCAAATGATAATGGAGGAGGTAGGACTGAAATACACCCAAAAGAAGTGGAAAAACAACTAAGGATCACGACCAGACCTCACAACGGTATCCCACAGCGGCCTACTGAAGCCGCTATGAAGAAATACGAAATACGGGAGCTCCAGCGGCCTCCCGAAGTCGATGTGGATCAAGAGGTCTCACAGCGGCCTCTCACATCGGCCTCCCAATCCCGCTGTGAGATTTAACCTGGAAAGATCGAGTCATATGAAGAGCTTACATTCATATTTAGCTTTGGATCTTCAAAACACAGTTATAGGAAATTGAGTTAGCATTCTAATGAAGGTGGTTTGAAGTCATTTGGAGCTATACCCAAAGTGTTATGACCGATTTACTGAACATATATCAACCCTGCCGCTATGAGACCAACTTTTGCCCACATGCTACTTTTTCTTTTTTTCTTTCGGCTTGTAGACCTTCCATGTGGTTGTAGTCGACCATTACACTATTTTATCTTCTATTTAAAGGCTCTTAATGTGTTATAAAAGCCATATCACCTCTTGTAAATAATCTACTTCAAACAATTAGTTTTCTTTGATCTTTTATGCAATTTAAGTTTTGTTCTTGAGTTCTTCTTTGAGTTCTTCTTATTTCTTTCATACTTGTTTTATTAAATCATGTCTTGTTTTGTTATTACCATGGCTAGTGAGTAGTTTACCATAAGTTTCTGGGTTTGAGTGAGGTGAGGGTGATCTAGTAATGGTTAAGGTTGTTTAAAACTTGGAAATATTGATTTCTTACTTGTTAGAAACTCTTAATGCTAGGATTGAAGTAGCTAATCAATTCCTTGATCCTGAATGTTGCTAGCACTGAGAAGTGTAGCTAATGTTTGAAACTCTATCAAGTGCTTTACATACTTAACCAATGAGAATTGATGTTTAAGGTGTTTAGTGGTAATAAGAACTAGCTTGTTCATAAAGCATATCTATCTTGAAATTGCCAATGAGAATTGATGTTAATGCTTGATAGGTATATGGCTATTATCATGAGAGTGGAGTAGCTTGATATGTTGTTCTTAGCCTAGGAAACCATTCCATTGTTTTCAAATGCTTCTGAATTAATTGTTGATCACCCAAACCGAAATCTCAACTCAAGGAACTTAGTCTTTTAATCAATTGTATCAATCATCATCTTGCTTGGTTTTGCTCTGCTTTATTCACTCTTGAACACTCTTAAAATTGTACTTGCGTTTTGTGAACTTGTATTGAATTGGTTACTGTTTTTATTTATTGCAAAGATTAGTGAACAAATCCGTGTATCACTTTGCTTGCACTTAGATTAAGTGAACTCCTGCATTCTTAGTATGTTTAATCACCCAAGTGGATTGACACCCCTAAAACTACAAAGACTAGGCTGTAAACTTGCAGCTGAAGTGGTATTGAAGGGAACTTTTTATGCTTATCACTAGTTAAGAAATACCTGAGAATTTGGATGGTTAATAACATCAGTAGGATTCACCAGGTTTGCCAGGTTTGATAACAATGTTCTCAGATTTGGCTGCGTCATGGCAGTCTTTAAGTACACAGAAAAAAATCAATACACACAAACAAGATTATATTTCTATGCAAAACTAATAACAAAAGTCAGTTAACTGCATAGAAGTAGCCCCAACTAACTACTGTATAAAGCCTGCCAGGTTCTGGACATGAGTTTGTAACCTTGTAACCTGTGGCATTTGTTGCATCTACTGCTGGAGTAGTAGAAAATTTCATCAACTTTGAAGGTGTAGATCCTTGTCTAACATAACAGACTCGTCCTGAACGCTCTGGACCAAATACTTTGGAGTATTCATCATCTAAACGTGCAGCGATACTGTTTGAACTTCCAGCTGAAGGGTTTTGACTCATCAAAAGATTTAGTTCAGCCTGCAATGTTATAACAACATATCTGAAATAATAAACACTTAAAAAAACTATGAATTTAAAGTAAATAATCTAGTTGAAAAAGAAAGTTACCGCACGGTTTTTGGACTCATCTCACACAAAACTCCCATCCGGTTTCATGCGACTAGCAATGAAGAACTCAACTCTACATGGAGTTTTTCCTGTCTGGTTTTTCTACAGAGGAAGAAAAAGATTAACAAAAAAAATAAAAATAAAAGTAGGGAGAAATATAAACAGAATGTAACACCAAACAATATAAGTCTGTCCTTAATCATCTAGCTATAGAGTGCTTACAATTTCCCACCGTTTTCTATCAAAACTCTTTCTTCCGCAGAGATGAGGTATGACATGGTTGTTCCGGTTATTAATATTTCGGTCTCTCATTTTCTACAACGCCAAAAGTAGAATCAGGAAAGTAATAATTCAGTACAAACAACATATATTGTAAATGTAAGAACTTACCTTCCACTTTTCAGTAAATCTCATGGTCACAAAATTTTTCCACTAGTCATCGTCGATTATGGCTGGACGATTCAGCATTGTCGCATTCTTGTCATTTCTCTTGTACATCTTCCAAAGACGGACTTTAAGATCCTTGCACCGCTTCCTAAGACACTTATCACATAATTCTTTCTAGTTTCCGGGTTCTCGAACTAGAATTTTGACTGTTCAAGAGAATTAAAATAACCAAAGAGTTAGTTAGCAAGTTTCAGGCTGATCGGTAAACAAGTAACATGATAACTAGCTACGACATCGTTTCATGAAGGATGCTTGTGGTAAGGGAAGAAAAATAACATAATTTAAGCAGCAGTTAACAACGCATGAATCCAATATTATCAAAATCCAAAGAACCAGCTTTCTATATTTCTCGGTCTCAAACACAGAATGTAATATATGACTTACTAAGACTCAGAACGTAATATATGTGACAATTCAATTGATATCTAAAACACTAAACCTTATACGATTAAAATTGAACTAGATATGCCTTACTAAGACTCACAACATAATATATGTTATTCAGCTACGACACCCACAATATCAAACGACAATTACAACCCAACTACAGACAATGGTTATACCGGAATAACTTCCCAAGCTTTGTCTTTTCTGTGAGGAGGGTATACTCTCCAATCAGTGTAGTCAATGGGCAATAGATTAATATCATTACTTAGTTCGCCCAGCCATGATCCTAATAAACCACCCGAGTCTTCATCAGGTTGACCAGTTTCTTCATCGAAATGGACAATAACTCTCTGATTTTGCAGCTTCCAGACATCTTTGGTAGTTAACATATGATCTTAAATATCTCCATTTGCAGCTATTTAACCATTATAATATTCATTAGTTTATACATCAAGAATCAGTAGTTAAACATCCACAAAAACAGTAGAGATTTTACTAAAGTATACTTTACCAATGATTTTAACTATCCATTTGAAGATGTTGCATTCTGGAGCAAGTTCTGGTGTATTATTGAACTCCATTTGTGAAAGCAGTGGGTCATCATAAGGTGGTTGCGTCTCTGAATCCGTGAAATACATGACCCTACACAATAATAAAAATCGATTAGTAAAAGTTAGCATTTAAAACGTAAGGAAATAAAAGGTATAGTACTAGCTTGTAATTGTTGTTTAAGAGATATGATGTATACTAACATTCAATACTACAAACACTCATCCATGTTAACTACAATCACCCATGTCATATAAGTCCTTAGGTTGGACATGTACTGCAATATCCCAACCCTTTTCGCAAGGATCCTCTATATAGTACACCATTTTAGCTTGTGAAGCCAAGATATATGGCTCATCTTCATCGTCATCCCCCGTGTGTAACAAACGTGAGAAATTCACCATACTATGACCATAATCATCATGTTTGTATCCTCTATTATTACGTGTGTCAGCCCATTTACACTTGAATAGCATAAATTTGAAAGTGTCATAGTAGTTTAGCTCAATAACTTCAATTAGCTTTCCATAATATGCCAAATCTCCTGCTCTTGGATTCTGATCATGAGTACTCGCATAACTAACTGTTTTGGCATTCATATAAACACAACTGTTTTGTGTCTTCAGATCATCATCTCTTACTATGCCTCTAAACTTAAAGCCATTGACATTGTATGCTAGGTACTTTATTGCCTTTTCAGATGGGCCTAAAGCTATACATCTTAAATCGTCAGATATCTCTTTTATATCTTTTTTCTACTTTCTCCTTAAGCCATTTCCCAAAATTAAGATGCAACTCTCTGTCAATATCCATAACAAGGCTTCTCTTCCTTTGACGGCTTTGTCTCTTGCCTAACTCATTTATGTATCTCCTATATAAATCATTGAAAATGATTTATTAGATACAAGCTCACGGATGAATTTGTGGCATTTTTAAGTAAAGTTATAATAACCAACTTACTCTCTTAGCTGATTTATGAACTGACAGTTGATTAGAACAAGCCTATGTGCTTGTTGTCTCTCCACATAACTCAGTGTATAGACATGACCAGCCCCAACAAATCTACCAATGTTTTTGAAACTTGCTTGAAGTTCTGTGTTCGATGCTTGAGTTTGCACGACTGTTGGGCGGTCGTCTACTCTTCCAATCCGGTTGAATCTTGTCTCAATATCATCAACATACATTGAACAAAATGTAACACATTCATCAGCCAAGTATTGCTCGCATATAGATCCTTCTGGTTTGGCCCGATTACGAACATAGGTTTTGAAATATCCTAGTTTTCTACATTGTAATAAACCAAGTGAAAGGTTATTAATATTGCGGTTTCCAAATATAATTTCATATTAAATAGTTTAATAACTCACCTTTCGATGGGATACATCCAACGAAATACTAATGGTCCCCCTTGTTTTGCTTCCTCCACTAGATGTACAGTTAAATGTACCGTTACTGTGAAAAAAAAGAACTGAATTTACCAACCCAAACCAAATCAAATTATATAATAAATTGATCGTTTTTGAATCAAACCAAACCAAATTATATAAAAACTTAACCGAACTGAACAAATTCATTTGAAATTAATATTTTAATTATATATATATATATAGAAAATATGTTAAAATCTACATCTTAACTAAATTAGTAGATTATTTTTTCTTAATTTCGTTAAAATCCTAAAATAAAATATAATTTAATTTTGAATATGATATTTATCTTTTAGAACCCGGAACCCCTCGCCCCCCCCCCCCCCTAAGAACTCAAACCAAACCGGAAGAAACTGAATAGTTTGATATTGAATAAGATATTTCCTAATTTTTTTCTGTTTCTAGTTGTCAAACTTACCTTTTAAAGCACTATCATTCTCAATCGCTCTTTAGTTGTTCTCTTTGAACCAACAAAAATTCTCAATCTTCGTCTCAGATTTTGTCTAACTCCTTCTCAATTTTTCTATTTTTGAAACAAATCAAAATGTCATAAAAATTTAAATGAAATTAATATTTAAATTATATATATAATATTTTAAAAATCAATAATCTTAATTAAATTAGTAGATTATTCTGTTTGTCTATATATTTTGTTAAAATCCAAAAATATAATATAATTTAATCTCGAATGTGAGATTTATTTTTTAGAATCCGAAAATTTTGAAATCCTAAAACTCGAACCGAACCAAAACAAACCGAATTATAGTTTGATCTTGAATAAAATTTATTTTATAAAATCCGAAAAACCAAACCGAACTGAATAATTAAATGTCAATACATAAGCTCAATCACCTAATTAGTTTATGAATCTAATTAAAAATCTGATGTTTTATTAATGTTTTGTTTTGATTGATTTTTTAGGTTTTTTCATTTACATGATGTGTTAGTGTGATGTGTATTTTTGTTTTGTTTTTATTGGAGTTTTCATTTTTCATTTTTCAATAATTTTTTCTTCTTTTTTTAATCTGGGGGTATCTTGGGTCTATGGAGGGGACCAGACTAATCTCTAAGGGGAGGTGCAGTCCACGGATAGACCCTATCTTCGGGTATGCAAATGGGCCCTAGAGCATGGACTCATATCCGTATGGGTGTCCAAAAAAAGTGTTGTAGTTTCGCGCAGCAAGTGAATCGAACCCGACGTGTGTTGCACCCTTAACTTGTCCCTTACCACTCGACCACCTAGTCCGGACAATTTTTCATTAATTAATCTGTCACATTCTTATGATCTAAAAAATGTGATATGTCAACATGAGAAACAGTCGTGCTATTATTGTGTTGATTAGATCAATCTTCATTCAATACATAATCAGTGACTACTTATTGCATTTTCCTTTTCTTTTTCAAATTTCAATCTAAACGTTGAATCTTTTTAATTTCATTGTCCATTGAAATGTTTTTTTTTGTAAATAGATGTAGAATTCCTCATTTGTAACCATCTATTAATTTATAATTGAACAAGCATTAGTTTTTTTCTTTATTTAGTTTCACACTTTAAAAGTTGGATTCATATTTTTGTGAGGCTTACTTAGCATTTTACATGAGGTATAAAGTCGTGCGGTTTTGATCAAAAGGATCAAGTCCGTGCCGCATGGTATCAGAACAAAGTTCAATTAAGTGGTGAGAGAAATACTATCGAGAGGAATGGCGAGAAAAAATTATGGGTATGGATCTAACTTGGACGAGAATCGAGGTGGAGTTACTATGATCACCAATATTTCCAAGTAGAGACGTGAGTAGAGAAAAATAAGAGACAAATTCAGTACCTTGACCCTGACCATAGAGGAGCTTGGTGAAAGCTCGAACAATTAGAGCATTCAACACGTCTGAACTTAAGAACATAACATTTGAAGAGATCAAACATCTCAATAACGAAATAGGCGATACGGAGTAATCTAAAAATCTTGAGGATAAGTTATTGTGAGTGATCTAAAATCTTCGTTCAAGTTTTGAAGAGATGAAACGACTTGGCGCTGTGCAAACAGACTGTTGCCAGCCGAGCCGATATGATATTATCCATTCTACGGTAAAATTATTTGTTTGGATAAATGATAGAACTTGTTTATTTATTCTCTAAAAATTCATTTTATACAAATAAATCTGCTAGTTAGCGTCACAACTTTGATACTACTCTCTCGATTGTTGGCAAGGACCACTAAGACCTGTCCAAATTTTCTCGTCTTATTTGTGCGCAGTTGATTGTAACTTCGGGACCGCAAGGATAAGCCGTTCTCCTTTGGTTCCTCTAGTAAAGTTTAGATTGCAGAATCCAAGGTTATCATAGGTAATAAAACGACAAAGATGAATGATCCCTAAACAGTGGACCCGGTAACATGTGAGGTGTCAAAACGTGTAGTTTTGGATTATTTCGTAAACGATATTTTCGTTGCTCTTTATAAATTATTAAAAGACAGCGACTGTCTGCTTGGACTGTCGACCTCATGCCGTATTAATTATTGAGGTAAAGCCACTTTTACTCAAATAAACCGGCTAAGATTTCTAATTCGTTTATAAAAGATTAAGATTTCTTTGTTATATTTATATAACGTTTTGAAGTTTAATTTTCATGAACTATCCAAACCGTATATTAAACTTGTATATATCACTGTGTCACAATGTCTAAACATATTTTATAACTTTTAGTTTATAGTTTTACTTTCTAATGCTATTTTTTGCGGCTAAAAGTTCATTTACAATATTCATGTTTCTATAGTGATAAGCAAAATAAACAAACACATGCATCATTATATCAAAATATCAAAGTTTCTGAACTTTTTTTAGTAAACTCTTATAAGTGCCTCCAACCCCGTTAAATCTTTGTTATGTTTCTTATTTGCCCCTTTCTACCAGTTCTTACCTTTTTATGATTCTTATTTTTTTAAAGTAATACTATATGCTTCCATCTCATTACCATTTCCATTTAATTACATGTAAATGTGCAATTAAATATATGCCATAAAAATAATAATTGTTATTAACTTAGTTCAATATTATTCAGTATTATCAATATTTAACTATCTAAACAAAGCAAAAAGTTATACAATCGTTTTTCTCTTTTTTCTCTCCTTAAACTCTTTCGAAAAAACCCTAATTTTTATCATTAGCTTCTCCGCGGCCGTAACTCTTTTTCCGGCGTGGGAGGCTCCTTTCTTGTTTTGCATGGCTGATCTTCATCCGCAGTCGTGCCCACCTCCTTTTCGGCTCTATATGGTTTCCATGTCTCTGGTCTGGCGGTGTGGCGAGTTGTTGTTGTCGGTGGTGGTTCTGTTTGCCTCTTTCTTAGTGATGACGAGATCTGGTTGCGAGGCTATGGGATTTTGATATTCATACATTTTCATGCATTTAGACTTGTGTATAGTTCTTGTTTTGACTTCATTTCACCATCATTCGTACCATTTTGTTGATCATTATTGCATCTAGAGTTTATAGCTATCTAGGATTAGGAGTAGGCACTTTAGGCTTGCATTTGGAGTGTTCTTGGTGTGTTACAGGTGCTTTAGAGTTTAGGTGTAGTTAAGGAGCAAAAGAGGACCTCAAGGGATGAAGAATGGAGCTTGAAAGATGAAAGGAGAAAGACAGGGAAGAAGTATCGGCCTGTGTATCGGTTCAGGAGGCCAATACCTTTTGTTCTGAAGATCACGAAAAATACAGGGAAGGAGTATCGGCCTGCGTATCGGTCAAAGTGGCCGATACATTTTTCCCTGTGAAGACCATTTTCAGACTGCTTTATTTACGAAAATGCCACTGCGTGGCTCCCAACTATAAATACTCATTTTGGGGGATTAAAAACCCTAAGCTACCTAAGCCTAGTTTTCTTTCTTCTTATGTTTATGATTTAGGATTTGTAAAACTTTGATTTTGAATTTTAATTAAGTATTTATCTTGTTTCTCTTAATCTCTCTTTCTATCATGATTTCTCATATCTCTCTTATGATTAGGGAGTAGAGTTTTTTGGTTTTGTGGATGAGGTTAATTTAGATGGTTTATGTGATGATTAGTGATGCTTAGGACTTATTTATGAATGATCCTCCTCTAATTAGTTGATCTCTATGCTAGGTTGCAAGGAATTGTTGAAACTAGATGATAGGCTTTTTCATGCCCGAAAGGTGTTCGATGAAATGCTTGAATGAACTTTTTAGAGGATTTTAACATCTTAGCCTAAGAGATTAGATGTCTAAGGTGATTATTGGTAATGAGAACTTGAAAATAATGCTTGTTTATCTCTTAATCACAAATGGGAATTTGATCTTGATTAGGGATTAGACAAAGGGATTAGTGCCAAGAGATTGGATTAGTCTAGTGATTAGTGTTCTTAGCCTAAGGATTAGCTTTGCTAAAAGGTATTTGATGGATATTAATGCATGCTTGTCTTGTAATTTGCAAATGAGAATTGAATGATTGCTTGATTAGCATAGGAGTTATGAACATGAGAATGTGATTAGCTTAATTATGATCATTAGCCTTGTTTAGCAATGTTTGATTGATTGAAGAATCATTGATTGTCTCTAAACCACCTAGTTTCCATAGCCTCATCCTAGGACCCTTCTTTTAGCTTATTTGTCTTCTTGTTTAGTGTTTTGCTTTGTTCTTGCTTGTTTTGTTTACTTCTTGTTTTGATTTGTCTCTAGGTTGTTAGATAAACCCTTTCTATTTGGTTTCCTTAGCTTGAGTAGTTTCTTGCATTCTTGAATGGCTACTCTTCTTGCCTCCCTGGATTGATACCTTAAGTACTATAATGACACGAGTAGACTTGAGGAATTGAGCTAGAACCTAGAAAAGTCTATCATCAATTTGGCGCCGTTGCCGGGGAGGTGTAGCAATAGCCATTAGGATTTAGATTCTACATTAGACTAAGCTTTTATTTTGTTTTTGTTTGTGTGGTTAGTAACTCTCTTTCAAGTTTTTGTTCTTTTTGCAAGGTACAATCACAAAGAAGAGAGCATGGCTTTAGAGATAGCTTCAATGTTGAGGGCTATGCTAGAAACTCAAGAAAGAGAGATGGCTTGGGACCCTACAAGTCATCATGGTCTTGAAAGAACATCCACTTATCAAGGTGATCTTCCAAATGAGTACTCTTCTCATGAGTACCAATATGGCTATAGTGATGGATACCAATCTTGGAGCATAGAGCATGAGCATGAAGCAACTTACTCCTCCCAATCATGTGATGAAGAGCTTCTCAACTTGGCAAGGTTTACATTGGAAGGACAAGAGAGGTACAATGAGAGCTTAAGAATGATCAACAATGACTTTGCCAATTTGCCTCAAGATGCAAGTATTGTTGAGCCAACACATGAGGAGAATGCTCAAGCCCAAGATAAGTTCTTGAAAGAATCTGAATAGACTATCAAGGAATTTGAAATGCTTCTTGGTTGCACTATTGGTGAAGATCTTCTGATAAGGTATGGAGATGAGGATGATGAAGAGACAATCATGGGTAATTCAACCAATGGAAACAATGAAGGAGTAGAGTTGTGAGAGTTAAGGAAGAGTCTTATGAAGATGGATTGGTTGTTGAGTACAAGGTTATCAAGGAAGAGAACACACAAGATGAGCTCTCAATCATGGAAGAAGTGCCAAAGCAACCAAATCCCATGCAAAAGTCAATTGGAAGAAATCCTATGGAGAAACAAGATAGTCCCAATGAAGAATCCTTCAAGGGGGATAAAGAAGATGGATCTCCAATGGCTCAACCCTTTCACAACTACCTCGATATAGTCTCCACCATATCACCAAGCTTTCATGATCCAAGGAAGATCCCTTTTGAGAAGATAAGGATGAAAGAGTTTAGGGGGTGGTTCTACGATGAGTATGATCCCGGTGATACAAACTCATGCCACATCCCTAACCAAAAAGAGTGAAGGGATAGTCAAGCTTAGTGACTCAAAACAAGCTCACTCGGGAGGAATTCCCATGTCTATCCTTTTGGGGAGTTTTGGGGTAAATTCAAAGAAGAAGAGAATGAGTTTTGGGATTGAGCAAAGGGCCTTCAATGCTAAATAAAAGGATGAGAAGCCAATGCAATGGTCTAAGTTTGGGGGAAGTCTAACGCTAAGTCAAAGATGCCTCCACCTCCCATCCCTCCTCTCCATTCCACTCTTCAAGTAACACTCCAACCTTTGTAAATATTTTGCTTCTTTTCTTGCATTTGTTTGTTTTCCCGGTCTTTCCTCCTCTCTTCTTTCACACAAGGGACTGTGTGATTTAAGTTTGGGGGAAGGACCAATTACTAATTATGTTTTTCTTTGATCTTATTTTCCTTCTTGCATTTTGAGGAAACCCCTAAAAATCGAAAAATTTCAAAAAAATTTCACAAAAAGAAAGCATTGTAGGATCGAGTCTAGTTCATTATGTAGGATGCATGCATTGAGGACGATGATGATTTTGCCTTGTAGAGGCTCACCATTTAAGTTGCTCGTTGCTTTGATTGATTTTCAAACAAAGGAAAACCCATTACTTGACTTTGAAATTCTGAAACTCCCTATCTTTGTGAAGCATGCTTGAACTTAACTCAATTCCATGATGATTGACTTTATCTTGACTTTGAAATATTTTGCTTAGGGGCTTGAAATGAGATCCCATGGTCCTTGCACGAGTTATGCTTTCCCTTTTACCACTCTCTTGATTAACTCGGGCAGCCATTGACCTTATGATCATGGCCTCCCTTACCCAAAGACCCTAAACCTTTCCTTGAAGCCTAAATTGATTTGTGAGTGAGGCATGTTCTTGATAGCTTTTGGCATGTGCAAAAACTTGAGAGTATCGGGAACGACTATGGTCTTTTCTCATTTTAGCTAGCTCTATTTTCCATAAGAGTCTAGCATTAGGATGGGAAACAAGTTTGGGGGAGAGATGAGAGTTATCTTGGGAATAAAAGGATCATTGAAAAGAGTTGAAAAAAGGGTTCAAAAAGAGAAAGAAGGTCACTAGGAATTCATATCTAAAGAGAGCATTGTGTAAAAGGAAAGAAAAAGAAGTAAGTATTGATCATGATGAGATCAAATGTATTGATCATGCTAAGACACTTTATGCTGCGGCTCAAGACTTGCCATATTTGGCTTTTAGGTTAAACACATTGTAAAACCTATAAAACATGTTGTATGGCCGCAAAAATGAAATAACAAGTTTTGTGACTCTATTCTCTCTCTATTCTCTGCGCCTCCTCTCTCTCTTTAATCTCAAGAACCCTAAGTCTCATTCATCTTCATTCTCTAAAAACATCATGGTATCAGAGCATAGATCTCTATTCTCTTGATTCTCTCTTTTGTTTCATAAATCTCTTGGTTTTAAATCCATTACTCTCTAAGTTCTCATCATTCTCTACTCTAAAACCCTAATACTCTCTGTCTCTACTTTCTGTCCTAAAACTCACGGTTTATTTCACTCTTTCTGCCCAGAATCTTCTTGATACTTGTTCTCTTCATCAAACTTGTTCTCTGTCCTAAAACCCTAACGCCTCTCACTCCTTCTCTGCCTAAAACCCTAACGCTTGTTTCCTCTCTCTACTCACCATGGAAGATTCAGTTCACATCAGCTCAAGCTTGAGGCCTATTGTTGTTCCTGTTGTGCTCAAAGGGATCAACTACAGAACATGGCAAAGGACCATCAAGACTGCCATTTGTGGAAGAGGATTGTGGGATCACATCTTAGAGGATAAAACACCAACTGAAGAAGATGAAACCAAGAAGAAGGATGAGGAAACCAAGAAGGCAGAGGCTAAATGGTTTCAAGAAGACCAGCTGGTGCTTGGCTTTCTCCAAAACTCTCTTGACCCATCCATCCTTGAAGCTTATTCTCATTGTGAGACAGCCAAGTCACTGTGGGACACTCTCAAGAAGATTTATGGAGATGTTTCTAATCTGAGCAGGGTATATGAAGTCAAGAAGGCCATAAGTGAGCTGAAACAAGAAGACCATGACTTTACCAAGTATCTTGGGAAGTTTTCTTCAGCATGGTCTGAACTTGAGATGCTAAGGCCAAGTACTATGAACCCCAAGATTCTCATTGAGAGAAAGGAGCAAGACAAGATCTTTGGCCTTCTACTCAACTTGGATCCGGTTTACAATGATGTCATCATGAAGATCCTAAGGGAGAATACACTTCCTGATTTTGAAGAGGTGTGTTCAAGGATCCAAAAGGAAGAAGGAAACATTGGTTTGTTTGGAGGAAAGGGGGAGTTGGTGACTGCCAACAAAGCCGGCTTTAAACCTGAGGAGAAGAAGGCTGCAGCTTGTGATCATTGCAAGAGGAAAGGCCATTCCAAGGATAAGTGTTGGATCCTTCATCCCCACCTCAAACCAGCCAAGTTCAAGGACTCAAGGGCAAATGCAAACATCTCCCAAGAAGCTGTGAAGGAGCCTGCCTCTACTTCAGCTCAAGGAGGGGAGCTTGCACTCTACACAGCCACTGAGTATGTTAAGAAGAGTAACCTTGAGGACCTCATCAAGGCTTATGCCTCTAAGCTCTCTGGCATCTCTTTATTTTCTCATAAATTGCTTGCTAAAACTGATCATAAGTTGGTAGTAGATTCAGGAGCTTCTCACCACATGATTAGTAATGCTAAGTTGTTAGAGGACATTAAACCTGCCCTAGGAAGAGTAATTATAGCTGATGGTCAAGGGATTCCTATAATTGGTACAGGAAAGTTAAGATTGTTTAACAAGGAAAGTGATGCTTTTTATGTTCCTAAGTTTAAATCTAACTTGCTGTCGGTTAAAAGGATCACCAAGGACTTGAATTGCAATGTTATCTTTGGGCCTAATGAAGTTTGTTTTCAGGATATTAAGAATGGAAAGGTTATTGGAAGAGGTGATACACAAGATGAACTTTATCTCCTTGAAGACACTTCTCCAAGCAACTCGGATACCTTAGCTTTTAAATCCTGTTTTTCTTTCAATCAAAATGTCCTATGGCATGCTAGACTAGGACATCCTCATGCTCGTGCTTTGAACTTAATGTTGCCTAATGTTAGCTTTGATCATTCAACTTGTGAAGCTTGTATTCTTGGCAAACATTGTAGAACTATCTTTCCTAAATCAACTACTATCTATGAACATTGCTTTGATCTTGTGCACTCTGATGTTTGGACTTCACCTTGTCTTTCTAGAGATAGGAACAAGTATTTTGTGACCTTCATAGATGAAAAATCAAAATATACTTGGGTTACATTGCTGCCATCTAAAGATAGGGTGTTTGATGCATTTCTAAACTTTCAAAACTATGTTACTAATCAATTTAATGCCAAGATTAAAGTGTTTAGATCAGATAATGGAGGGGAGTACACAAGCCAAAGATTCAAAGCTCACTTGAACAAGTATGGGATCCTACATCAAACAAGCTGCCCACACACTCCTCAACAAAATGGTGTGGCTGAAAGGAAGAATAGACATCTGATGGAGGTTGCTAGGTCTATGATGTTCCACACCAACGTTCCTAAGAGGTTTTGGGGAGATGCAGTGTTGGCAGCATGCTATCTTACCAACAGGATCCCGACTAGAGTCCTTCAAGACATTTCACCATATGAGGTATTGAACAAAACCAAACCTTTTATTGAACACTTACGTGTGTTTGGTTGTGTTTGTTTTGTATATATCACAGGAGATCAAAGGAATAAGCTGGATGCTAAGAGCACAAGATGTATGTTCCTTGGATACTCCACAACTCAGAAGGGCTACAAGTGTTTTGATCCAAGCAACAACAGGACCTATGTTTCAAGGGATGTTAAGTTCATTGAGGGGCAGAGATACTATGAGAAGAAGGATTGGGAAGGTTTGAAGGATCTCTCAAGATCACCCTCTGATTTGGCTACAAGTTTAAAGTACTTGTTGGATCACTTGGGAAATGACACCCCACGGCCAGAGAAGCCTGAAACAACTACCCAAGAAGCTCAACAAGAGGATATTGAACCAGCAACACACACACATGACCCGGCTGAAGAAGACATTCCACCTCAAGATCAGAACCAAGTGGACTTGGATATGAATGAGGATACTCAAGATCAGAACCAAGTGGACTTGGATATGAATGAGGATGAGATGATTTATCAAGAGGCAGTGGGTAATGAGGAGGTGGTTGATCAACCGGTTCAGCAACTCAGGAGAAGCACAAGGGAAAAGAAAGATCCATCAGAATGGATGAAGACAAGGGTCTTCTACAACAACCAAGCAGTAGCTCATCCTAGTCAGTCTACTTGTTCTATTAACTTGCTACCATCTAGTCACAAGGCCTTTCTTGGAAAGATTGAGCTAAACCAGGTTCCTAAGACTTATGAAGAGGCTGAGGGTATCAAGGTATGGATGGATGCAGTAAAGGATGAGAAAGAAGCTATGGAGAGGAACCACACTTGGATTGTGGAGAAGCTGCCAAAAAGGAAGAAGACTGTTAGCTCTAAATGGGTCTTCACAATCAAGTATAAAAGAAATGGAGACATAGAGAGGTACAAGGCAAGGCTATTAGCAAGGGGATTCACTCAAACGTATGGAGAAGACTATACGGATTCCTTTGCACCAGTGGCTAAACTTCATACAGTGAGAGTTACATTGAGATTAGCCACAAACCTCTCATGGAATCTATGGCAAATGGATGTGAAGAATGCTTTTCTACAAGGTGAACTTGAGGAGGAAGTATATATGACTCCTCCACCAGGATTGAAACACTTATGTAAGGATGGTGAGGTATTGAGGCTGAGAAGGGCGATTTATGGCTTGAAGCAATCACCAAGAGCTTGGTACCATAAGCTCAGTCATACACTTATGGACCATGGTTTCAAGAAGTCTCAATCTGATCACACATTGTTCACACTTCAAAGTGCTCTAGGAGTGGTGGTAGTTCTGATTTATGTGGATGATTTGATTATTACAGGAAGTGATAATGATGGGATTCAATCCACAAAGGCTTACCTCAAGAGTTCCTTTGATATTAAAGACCTTGGTGAGTTGAAGTACTTCTTGGGCATTGAAGTATGCGGATTCAATGATGGATTATTTCTGTCCCAAAGGAAGTATGTTAAAGACTTGTTGACAGAAACCAGTATGAAAGATTGCAAGATTGCAAAGACTCCTCTTGAAGATGGCTACCAAGTCAATAGAAAGGGGGAGAAATCTGATGAAGTCAAGTTCAAGGATGTCTCATTGTATAGGAGGCTGGTTGGGAAGCTTATCTACCTCACTCTCACAAGACCAGATTTATGTTTTGCTGTGAATCAAGTTAGCCAACATATGCAATCACCCACAGTGTATCATTGGAGTTTGATTGAGAGGATCCTCAGATATCTCAAAGGATCAACTGGACAGGGTATTTGGATGGGTAAGAATGAAAGCACAGAAATTGTTGGCTATTGGGATGCAGATTGGGCTGGTGATAAGAGTGATAGGAGATCAACAACCGGCTATTGCACCTTTATTGGAGGCAACTTGGTAACTTGGAAGACAAAGAAGCAGAAGGTGGTATCTTTTTCTAGTGTTGAAGCTGAGTATAGGGCAATGAGGAAGCTTGCAACCGAGTTAACATGGCTATAGGCCTTGCTTAAGGACTTTGGTATAGAGCAATCAAGTCCAATCACCTTTCATTGTGACAACCAGGCTGCTATTCACATTGCAACCAACTCAGTGTTTCATGAGAGGACAAAACACATTGAGATTGATTGTCACAAGGTAAGGGAGAAGATTGAAGATGGAACCATTCTGCCTTGTTACACAAAGAGTGAAGATCAGCTTGCAGACATCTTCACAAAGGCTGCTAGTCTTAAGGTTTGCACTCATGTCTTTGGCAAACTAGGGCTGGTAGCTATCCATGATTAGAACTCTCCTGATTCATGAGCAGCATACTCTTTTTCCCTTGATGTGGTTTTGTCCCAAGTGGTTTTCCACATCAAAGTTTTTAATGAGGTGTTGCCATGATCATTCCAAGTTCAGTCTTTAGGGTGATTCCAAAGTCTGAACTTGAGGGGGAGTATTGATCAATGATAGATCAAATGTATTGATCATGCTAAGACACTTTATGCTGCGGCTCAAGACTTGCCATATTTGGCTTTTAGGTTAAACACATTGTAAAACCTATAAAACATGTTGTATGGCCGCAAAAATGAAATAACAAGTTTTGTGACTCTATTCTCTCTCTATTCTCTGCGCCTCCTCTCTCTCTTTAATCTCAAGAACCCTAAGTCTCATTCATCTTCATTCTCTAAAAACATCAGTAAGTCCCCTAAGATTGAATCAAAAAGAAAAGAAAGTAAGATTAAGTAATAAGAGGGGAAAGTTATGAAAAAGATTGCTCAAGTTTGAAAAAAAAAAAAAATTCAGTTAAGTGTTCCTAGTTGGCTAAAAGAAAAGAGAGAAAAAGCTAATGGGGTGTGTGTTTTGGTGAAAAAGAATGATCATGGGTTGGGGTTTGGTGAGTGTTTGTCTTTCATTATGGGAATGTATAGAGAAATCTTATAGGAATTGGGTAGAACAATGAGAAAAGAACTTTGTATGCATGAATTGTTCCCTTTCTTAGATAGATTTTGTGTAATGCCAATTGCTCATATTCTTGAGAGTTAACCACCCCGAAAGAAACTCTACTTAGCCACCTCAAATAGCCTTTCTTGAACCTTACCGATTGGGATTGATTGATTACCCCTTTATGAGATCGCACTTAACCTTTAATGAATGTAGGGAATTGAGTTGATGATTGCTTGTGTTCTATGAGATCTCGGGATGTTAGAGTAGGGGTTGAAGGGAACGGTAATGTGGAAGTACATGGAATGATGATATGATTAGAGCAACTTGTAACTTCTTTGAAAGACCTTGTGTCTTGTTGTGAGTTTTGTGGTTTTGAGCCCCCACCTTCAAACCTTTCTCCCAACTTGTTTTGATTGTCTTATGCTTGCTTGTGGACAAGCAAGGTCTAAGTTTGGGGGAATTGATATTCATACATTTTCATGCGTTTAGACTTGTGTATAGTTCTTGTTTTGCCTTCTTTTCAACATCATTCGTACCATTTTCTTGATCAGTGTTGCATCTAGAGTTTATAGGTATCTCGGATTAGGAGTAGGCACATAAGGCTTGCATTTAGAGTGTTCTTGGTGTGTTACAGGTGCTTTGGAGTTTAGGTGTAGCTAACGAGCAAAAGAGGACCTCAAGGGATGAAGAATGGAGCTTGAAAGATGAAGGGAGAAAGACAGGGAAGAAGTATCGGCCTGTGCATCGGTTCAGGAGGCCGATACCTTTTGTTCTGAAGATCACGAAAAATACAGGGAAGAAGTATCGGCATGCGTATCAGTCAAAGTGGCCGATACATTTTTCCCTGTGAAGACATTTTTCAGACTGCTTTATTTACAAAAATGCCACTGCGTGGCTCCCAACTATAAATACTCATTTTGGGGGATTAAAACCCTAAGCTGCCTAAGCCTACTTTTCTCTCTTCTTATGTTTATAATTTAGGATTTGTAAAACTTTGATTTTGAATTTTAATTAAGTATTTATCTTGTTTCTCTTAATATCTCTTTCTATATATGATTTCTCATATCTCTTTTATGATTAGGGAGTAGAGTTTTTGGGTTTTGTGGATGAGGTTAATTTAAGTGGTTTATGTGATGATTAGTGATGCTTAGGACTTATTTATGAATGATCTTTCTCTAATTAGTTGATCTCTATGCTAGGTTGCAAGGAATTGTTGAAACTAGATGATAGGCTTTTTCATGCCCGAAAGGTGTTCGATGAAATGCTTGAATGAACTTTTTAGAGGATTTTCACATCTTAGCCTAAGAGATTAGATGTCTAAGGTGATTATTGGTAATGAGAACTTGAAACTAATGCTTTTTTATCTCTTAATCACAAATGGGAATTTGATCTTGATTAGGGATTAGACAAAGGGATTAGTGTCAAGAGATTGGATTAGTCTAGTGATTAGTGTTCTTAGCCTAAGGATTAGCTTTGCTAAAAGGTATTTGATGGATATTAATGCATGCTTGTCTTGTATTTTGCAAATGAGAATTGAATGATTGCTTGATTAGCATAGGATTTATGAACTTGAGAATTTGATTAGCTTAATTATGATCATTAGCCTTGTTTAGCAATGTTTGATTGATTGAAGAATCATTGATTGTCTCTAAACCACCTAGTTTCCATAGCCTCATCCTAGGACCTTTCTTTTAGCTTATTTGTCTTCTTGTTTAGTGTGCCCTTCTCCATCTGGGTGTGCTTTCCCGGTGGTGGATTTGACGGATCTGAAGTCGTGGGCGTGGTGCAATGGCTCATGGGTTGAAGGCATTCACGCTTGCCCGATGTCTCTTCTAGGTGGGGTTGCTGCTCGGGGACGCCGGCTCTCCTCCGGTTAGAGTTTTCCCAGTGGCGTTGATGATGATTGGTCCTTTCCCCGTTGGCCGCCTTGTTCGCTTCCATGGAGTATGTGAAATCTCCTTCTCTTCCGGTGTTCTGTTTTTTTGGTTCCCTTCGTCAGCTCATGTTAGTAGAAGCAGTGGTGGTCATGTGTCTCAACTTTCGGCTCTGGTCCGGTGGCGTCGCCATCTCCTCCTTGTCTCTCTATCGCGGTGGTGGTTTTTGGTCGTGTTTGCGCCTACTCAGCGGCGGCAACATCTACCATTTCTTTCTTTGGTGGCGGTCTTGTGCTTCTAGTGGTCAGCGTGGCCGGTGATCTTCTCTGTGTTGGTGTATTCGCTTACTCTGCAGAGGCCGTGGCCGAGTTTATTCGGCGGCTTACACTTGTTAGCTAGGGTTTCTCTGGTTGTTGGGCCTTTTTGGGCCTAAAGTTGTATGGTAAATTGTCTAAGATTTGGTTCTGGATTTGGGCTACGACGAGCTCATTAGGAAACTTGTATGAAAGTGGCCAACAAACAAAAAACAAAACAAAAATTTAATTTTAATAAAAAATTGTTCAAAAAAACATATATCTAAACAATAAATTATATCTAAACAATATTTAATTTAAACTTAGATTATAGCAATGAACTAGTGATATTAGTACAAAAGCTAAGTTATAAGTTCTAAGCATATTTTCACTATAATCTATTTTTAAAAGTTATACTTTTGTGTCCTCGGTAAAATATATTTCTGGATCCACTACCACCATCCATGTTCTCTAAACCCCTCTCCAAGACTTGGTCTTTATAAGAAACACAACTATATATTCTCTTCATTTTTTTTTCTTTATTTGACGAAAATACCCATAAGGTCACAACAATTCACAAGAACCACACAATTGGAACTTAACACGTAGATTTTTAGCCTTTAAATAGAACAGCATAGAAAGAAGAGGAGAGACACAAACAAATAACACAAATTGGATACTGCAGCTATGGCTCCGACTTTGCAAGGCGAGTGGATCAAGGTAAGCATTCAATCTAATTAATTTCTATCAAATACATAATTTTGCAAAAGAGAAACATAGTTTATTAGTAAAACTATATATGTAAATATGACACTTTGACACTGATAGCCTTTCTGTGTTCTCCTCACTTGACCCATCCGTATAAGTCCTGATATTCATGGATTTTCAATCCAGTAAATGAGCATTAATTAAGATTTTGTTCATCCGCACATAAGAATCAAATATTGATGAGTATCCATATGATAATGTATCATCATCATGTTATTAATTTATCTTGGTCATTGGTCGATTAACAGGTGGAGCAGAAAGGAGGACAGGGACCAGGACCAAGATGCTCACATGGCATAGCCGTGGTCGGAGACAAACTCTACTCTTACGGCGGCGAGTTAACTCCAAACATTTCCATCGACAAAGACCTTTACGTCTTTGACTTCAACACTCACACTTGGTCGATCGAAACGGGGAGCGGAGATGTCCCTAACATCAAGGTCTTGGGCACCCGCATGGTGTCCGTGGGAACTAAGCTCTATCTATTCGGAGGCCGCGATGAAAATAGACAGTTCGAACACTTTCACTCGTACGACACAGTGAACAAGGAGTGGAAGTTCCTGACGAAGCTGGATGAAGAAGGAGGACTCGAGGCTCGTACTTTCCATTCGATGGCATCGGATGAAAACCACGTGTATGTATTCGGTGGGGTGAGTAAAGGCGGGACGTTGGAAAGCCCCTTTCGTTTCAGGACAATCGAGGCGTATAACATTGCTGATGGAAAATGGGCTCAGCTACCGGATCCTGGAGAGCAGTACGATAATTTCCATGTAAGAGGAGGAGCCGGATTCGCTGTGGTGCAAGGGAAGATTTGGGTGGTTTACGGGTTTACGACTGATTTTGATGATCCTAAAGGGGACTTCGAGTCTGATCAAGTGCAATTTTATGATCCAGCTACTAAAAAATGGACCGAAGTGGAGACTAAAGGAGAGAAACCTTCTGCGAGGAGCGTGTTTGCGCATGCGGTTGTGGGGAAATATATACTAATATTTGGAGGTGAGACCTGGCCGGACCCAAACTTCCATTACGGTCCCGGGACGTTGTCCGATGAGGGTTTCGCGTTGGACACTGAGACACTCGTATGGGAAAAGTTTGGAGGCGGAGATGAACCGAGTAAAGGAGGTTGGTCCGCCCACACGACTGCCACCGTCTATGGAAAGAAAGGTCTCCTTATGCATGGAGCAAAACTTCCGACCAACAACCGAAATGATGAGCTTTACTTCTACGCAGTCAATTCCGAGTAATCAATGCTCTCACCCTCAAGCTCTGTTTGTGTGGTCAATATAATTATGTACCAATAAAGGTTTGTGAGACCTACGAAAAAAACCAACTATGCGTGGCTTTTTTTTTTAATTAAATCAAATTATATGTGTACTTTGTCTGTATGTGTGTGTTAATGGCTTGGAAACTGTCGGCCGTGGAATCACAATTACGTATGGACGTGTTTGTAATAAATGATATGATTGTTATCTACAATTTTTTCTTATCATTTTAATTTCCCTCACTCTTCTTAACACTTTTTCCCCTAGATCTATATCTATTCAAGTAGATGACGACCTATATATATAGACTATCTAGACCATGAATTGAACGGTACACAGTAAGTGCTTATAATTTGGGCTATCTTGTACTCAAGGCTGATTGTTTTATTGCACAAAAAAAAAAATGTCTCAGTTTTCTTGTCTTGTTCGTTATTACAGTAGCTTCTTGTTTTAACTCGGTCTTTGATCACATATTGCAACACAATCTTAGATCAGAAAATTGATAAACCCATTGATTCTCCATTTCTGATTCCATCTTCTTGATATCATAAAGACTCTCAATTTTGATCTGCCTCGGCTTCGTGGCAGCCATAACTTCCGATTAAGCGTTCTAGGCACTAGGCGTTGGATCACCGCTCGACTAGCGCCTTGCGCTTTTTTGAACACTGCCTAAGATGATTGTAGTGTCCAGAGGAATGAAAAGAAGTTCGGTTCAATCCATTCATCCCATATCAAATGCCCAACCTGAAGGTTCCCTTCTTGTGTCGAATGCTTACCGTCGAAAAAGAGATAATCTTCAGGCTTAGCGCATACATTTTTAGTCGTGCAACTGCATCCATTGACAGAGCCAGTTCCACAACAAGCAGCGATTCCCATCTCGAACGCTGCATCACAAAATGATAAATGTCACAACTTTTTTTCAAATATCAATATGGTTGTGATGATGACTTACTGTAAGTCTTATAAGTCCTATATATGCGGACCAATCAAAGATTGTAGTTATGTGATTGTTTTACCTTTCGTTCTGCTTTTATAGCAGTGATGACTCGACCCACAAAATCTTGTTTCTGATCATCTGAGGGTTTCGGATTGTTCTTGACATAGTTCAAGTGATCATCAGAGCCAATGTAGAACAAATAGATAGACTAAGAACGTGCTTGAGTTGTCCATTTGTTCTTATTTTCAGAGAACTTCATCACTTGTTGTGAGAGAGTCATCTGCAAATCTCCCTCAAGCGTTGACCTAATTTCTACCATCCTAATATATACATTGTGATAACCGAGTTCATCATAAAGGCCAGATGCTCGTCTTGCTTGGTATGAGTTAACGTGCTCGGTGAAATCTATGGGTCAAGGTTTGTCTTTATAAGAGAACAGACTAAGGTCAGAAAACGAATAGGAAGGTGTAAGGTCGTCGAGAGACGGGCGTGTTTATAACTGATGAAAGAGAAGTCCAAGCTGGTCGACAGACGAGCTCGGGTTACAATTCAGGACGTGTTAATTCTAGAGAGAGAAAGTAGTAAGTGCACAAATCCAAAAAAGTTACATTAATGTAAGATGCACAGTCCTATTTATAGTAAAATACGGTCGCCCTTTTATACGGGCCGTTGACTCCTTGTCGAGTTCGTGACGAATGTGCCGTACTTCAGGTGAAAAATGGGTCGATCCGAACTCGTCTTTGTCTGTTAGTGGAGCTGAGGTAGCTTGTGGCTACAATCCGAGCCAATCCGGAATGATCTGTGCGATCCAAGCCGAGTTGAGCATGGCGAGTTGGAAGTCCAAGCATGTTTGTGTCTGGATTATCTCTCAGTTTTGGGCCGAGTCTGTTTTTGTTGGGCCGACTAATATCCAGAGAACAGGTATGGGCCGGACTAAGTAGATGGGTGCTAAACCCATGTATAACATTAGCCCCCCCCCCCAGTTTATCGATCTTTGAGTTTGCTGAAGTCGGCGGATTGCCTAAGTTTAGTTGGGCCGATACTTGTTCGGTGGATCCTTGGCGGCTCTGTTCGTGTTAGCTTTCTTTTAGGTTGGTGTTTTGATCTTCGGGAATACCAAAGGGTTTCTTGGGAAGACTCTAGAAGTCGAAGGGCCGCCTAGATGTAATAATGACGCCTATAACCGCCGGATACCGAAGAGTCATGTAGGCTTAATGATGGCGTCTTCCTCGAAGAAATCCCACTCTGTTATAAATATTTCTCTCACTGTTCTCCGTCCTTCATTTCTCGCCTTTTGCAGGTATTTTTCTCTTCCTTCTTTCTAGAAATTCCTTTCTCTATCTAGATTTTGTTGTATTCTTTCGTGATGAGGATTGATTCGAACTTTGAGTCGTCTTCCGAGTACGATGATACGCATTCGACGAGATTATCCAAAGGAAATTCCGCTCAGTCCAGCTCGTCTGCTGGGAAAACTGATTCTTCGACCAGTTCGGTGCAGCAAAACGAGGTGATCGGTCATTCTCCGAGATCGAGTCGTGAGAATCTTCGTGAGCGCGACACTCCCTTGTTCGTCTTGCTTCCTCCTGTTTCTAGCTCATCAAAAGGGCCTAGGAAGAAAGGTCGGCAGGCTTCGGTCGAACCCGAGAAGACCACAAAGTCTCGACCTCCTCGTGTTGTTCTTAGAACGAAGTGCACCGAGGATAATTTGAATTGGATTGCAAGCAATTGTGTTCGCTCTGCTGTTGTTACTGCTGATCGGCTCGAGTTTCGTCTCCCGTCGGAAGATGAGGCCTTGGCGTTTTCCGGAGCGGTGGATACGCCTTTATGATATTTGGTTTAAGTCTACGCATCTTATATTTCCTTTGACGAAGCTGCTCGTTGCTTATTGTGAGGAAAGGAGGATCGTGATGTCTCAGCTATGCCCGGCGGCGATTCATAACCTGGTCGGTTGCCTTGTTTTGGCGGCCGAATGTGATGTCGTGATGAGCTTTGATTTTTCGAGGAAATTTCAACGATAGCTGTGAACGTTGGGACTATTGGGACGCGTTACGTCCGTATGAGGTCCCGAAACGGTATTAAGCTTGTTATCGGGAAGCCATCTAAGACGGACGACTGGCACGATCGATACTTTTATGTGCGGGTTAACTCGGCTTCAGAATCTGACCCGGCGAGGCCGTATAGAACGAAGTGGAAAATAGATCATGGTATTACTTGTTTCTGTTTTTGTTTGTTCCCTTTTGTTGACTGACTTACGCTCGTTCTCTGGTTTTGTAGCTCGCCATCTTTTTACTGCTCCTCGTCCCGAAGGGTTTTACGAGGATTTCAAGAAACTTGTTGCGCTCAGGATTCAGAAGTGGCCGGACATTCACACCGAGAGAGTGAAAATATCTGTGGAACGTCTTGACGAGGGTACTTCTCGTTTTTTGTTCCCCTTTTGTTGAAGTCGGGGCCTAATCGTTGTTGTTTTTTTTCTTCAGGTAGTTGGCATCTTCGTACTATTGAGTCCTTGATTGACTTGAATAACCAACCCGTTCGCTATTATCCGAAGAGGAGAAAAGTGAAAAACATGGGTCGCGTGGAGATCAAGATTGTTGATATTAGTCATAGCAACCGGGATCCTGGCGACGAAGGTTCGCTCGGGCCAATTCCTTGGGAGATTCTTCGGGATGAGCATGAAGGGGTCTGTGAGGCGATGGAGGAGGTGGAGGCCGAGAAGAAGCAGAAAAAGAAAAAGAATAAAAGGAAGCGGTCTGAGGTCGATGTTCAGGTTTGGGAGGTCGAGAATGCCTCCGAGGTGCCTTCCTTGGGAAAGAAGGCGAGGTCGGCATCTGATGCTGTTGTTGAGGTTGAGGCTCGAGAAGCCATAGGCAACGTTCGGGTAGAGGCTGAGACTACCGAGTGTGCTGACGTTGGAGAAGTTGGCCGATGGTGAGGATGCTTTGACTGCTGAGAATACTGGTATGAATGGTGAGGTTGTTGGACTTCAACCGGAGTCGGAAGAGCCTGATTACACCTTTTCCTTCAATTATGAGGGAGGAAAACCGATTATTTTCAATGGGACAGCATGCGCTGGTCTGTTCCGTACCCTCAGGGATGGTCCAACGGAGGATCTTCCCCCGACCAACTCTTTCTTTATGCCGGAGTTTCACAAACAGTCTGCTCTGGATTTCGCTCAGGTATGTATTCTTACTATCTTGGCTGTTGTGGCTTGGCCAGATGTATTTTAACTTGTGTTTTTTGTTCAGGGTTTTTGCAACTACAACACCCTTTTTAGGCACTACGAGCACGAGCTGCTTGGTCGTAGGGTCTTGATCGGATAATTGAAGGGGGACCTTCTTAAGGCTCAAAAGGTTTTTGTTGAGCTCGAAGGCTTTCGTGAGCAGGTGAAAGCCGTAGATGAAATTCGTGCTTCCCTTAAAGCTGAAGAGGGTAAAGTGGCTGTTTTGGAGGAGAAAGTTGAGGAGCTTGCTGCTAAAAATGCTCGGTTAGATACCGAGAACAAGAAATGTCTGTTGGATTGTTCAAACGCACGGGCAGAAGTTGATGAGTCGGCTATGCGTGTTAATGAACTGGAGGACAAACTTAAGTCCGAGTGCGACCGTTTGAAGGCCTCTTGTAAGCATGAAGTGCTCGAGGAGAGAACAAGGCTGTTCGGGAAAGCTCAAGCTCGACTCTCCAAGAATAAGAAGTCGAGGGAGGAGGAGGCTCTCCGGAGGATGTAACAGATAAAGATGAACCAGGCTGCTGTAGTTGCATCGATCTTGAAGGCGCTCGTCCGAGATGTCTTTGACATCCTGGTATCCATAATAGTTAAGGCAGAGTATAACGTGGCCACCCTTAAGCGTGAACTTCTTCAGATCCAGTTCACAGATTTGAATGAGGGGGACTTTGTTATGACTCCTCTGGGAGATCACGGCTGCGGAGAGAGCTCGGTTGGGCTTGTTCCAAATCCTTACGGCTCAAATATAGAGATTGTGACTCCCGAGGTGGCGGGTTCCCTTCGCCTTGAGGGGCTTGAAGGTGAGGATTTGGTTGGTCATGATGGCCGTGGTGTTGGAGACCAGGTCGTGGGCCAGGTTGGGAACCAGCCCGAAGGCCTTTTTCGTGATCATCCTGGGGATCTTGCTGCTGATCAGGCTGGAGATCGTTCTGTCAATGCTCCCTAGTTTTCTGTTCTTTTTTGTTGTATTGTAAACTCCCCTTGTTTTTGTATGTTCGGATCCGTGCTTTACGCACGTTTTTATATATTTGAATGAAGTTACTTTCTCTTTTTTCTTTGCATGTTTGGACTGTTTGACTTCGTGTGCTCGGTTTTTGTTACGAGTGACTTTCTCGGTTTTAAGTTTGTTTTAAGAGGAACGAGTAGTATGCTCGGCTTACCATGTAAGCCCGACCAGGATAGTTGTGCGAAGCTGGGTTCGGTTTATTTTTTCTGTCAGTCATTCTTGTGCGGGGACTGGGCCTGGCTTTTTAATGGGAACGAGGTTGTGATCGTTGTCCCGAGAGGTCAGGTGCGAGTAAGTGCTCAGCTTATCCTTAAGGTCTGATCGGGACACTTGTGCGAAAACTAGGTTTGGCTTATTTCATGTCGATCAGCTTTGTGTGGGATTTGGGCCCGGCTTGCGTGTTTGGGAGCACACTGTATCGATCATTTGGCCAGAATGTCGATTTGTTCGGATACTTATAAATAGTAATAAGATAGTACGGTAATTAATAAAGTTTTTTATTGATATATCTTAGCCTCCTGAGAGGTTGCCTACGTACCCCGAAAGGGGATCAAGCCGATCGTAGTTCACATTACATCTTGGAGTGATCCGAGCCCGTGTGTAGCGAGCTCGGCTCTCTCTTTTTTTAGCGCGCTGTCGGTGTCTTCAGTCTTCAGTTTATTTGCGTTGTCTGTTCGGTTTAGTGGTAGTATCGATCCATGGTTCGACGACCAGGTAAGCTTGTGATTTGTGGCGGAGTTTGTGCTCTTTCGGAAGCATGTTCATGAATTTGTTGGTCTCCTCAGAGAGTAAAAAGGCCGAACGGCGTAGGGAATTTAACGCACTGACGATAGCTGGAAGGGACTGCTTTCATATCGTGTATCCATGGTGTACACAAGACGACGTTGTAAATGGCTGGTCGGTCGACGGCCACGAACTTGATGAGTTTGGATATTCTGCCGACATAGACAGGGAGCTTAATTGTTCTGATCGTATTGATTGAATTCCTGGAAAAGCCTGTTAGGGGCTTCGCAGATGGCTTTATACGATAATTACTAAGCTCCATGCGTTGCAAGATTTCCTTGAAGATTAAGTCGACCATGCTTCCAATGTCGACTAAAAATTTGAAGACTTCGCAGTCGCCTATTCGAAGTGCGATGACGAGTGGGTCATTGTGCGGTTTATCCAGTCCTTTTTCGTCTTGCTCGGTGAAGGTTATATCGCTTCCGATTTTGATCTCGCCGTTTCTGTTCCTTTTCCACTGCTGCTGGATCCCTGCTCGGCGCTCGTACTCCTTAATCGACGGTACCGAGTCATTGGTCAATGGTAATCCTCCCATTATCATGTTTATGCGCCTTCTTGGGGTAGGCGTTTGATAGGTCAAGAATTATCCCTATTCTACTGCAAGTGCACAGTTATGCTATTGTAGTACTCAGGGTATCATATCCACAAGGACTCACGACTCACACGATAGATTATATGTTCTCCAGTTAAGCTAAATCAATCAGAAGAAAGCAGTAAATGAAAGCAAGTAAACAAGGAAGTGTTTTCAATAAGAGAAAGGTGTCAGACTTAGGAAGTTCTCGGGAATTATGCAATGTCAGATACTTAACTAACCGGATTCAGATTAAACACAGGTTCAAGAACTAGAAACATAATGCTAAACAATCCAACTCTCGCTGAGATTGTTTCTATATCTAGCAACCTAGCGATCCAAATCTCTTTGTGATCCTAGAGTTCTAAACAAGCATTAAGAACAGGTTCTATCGGTTCACAATTCTCCTAAACCAAATCTCTTTGTATCTAGTCAAATTGCTCACACTAAGTTTATTCAGATTATAACTCACACTCTCGTGCTAAGTTAATTATCTCAGATCTAAACTCTAGGTGATCAGTCCAGAATTCAGTACTAAAAGCAACTTAGGTGATGAACGAACAGATTGTGAATCCTAATAAATCAGTTATCTGAACATGCATAAAACCCTTATGAGAATTCCTAAATCTAAGTAGGTTACTACTCAGACATATTATCAGTTAAACAACACATCATGAATAGAAAACCAAAACACTGAATAGATAAGATAAAGGGGTTCAAAATCCTTCTCTCAAAGGTTACAAGTAGCAAGAATCAGCCCCTTAGCAAAATCTCTCAATCTCCAAAAGCAAAAACCAAAAGTAAGAACAAGATAGAAGATAATAAGTCTGAAAACCTAATAAAAACTCCTAAACGTGTTTTGGGGCTAGATTAGAATTAGGGAAACTGCTGGGTCTTTTTGCAATTCTTTGAAAGTTGTCTTCAACTCGCGCATATGACTCTGTCGTGCTCAGTGTCGACCGACACCAAAGTGAGTGTCGGTCGACATCCACTCGTGGCAATGACACCAACTTCAGCTCGTTGCACAAATCACCAGAAACGTCCTATAATCCCACTCTTTTCTCCAAACGTAAGCCTACCTGTAGAAGACTCAATAGACTCGAAAAACCAGGTTAAAGACTCAATATATACAACTATATCATGGTTGAAAACCTAGAAAAACCATGATATATCAACTCCCCCACACTTAGCTCTTGCTTTCCCTCAAGCAAGTGAAAGAACTAAAGCATAAGAAAGAGGTTTGAAAACTTAGAAACTCATTTCGTCTTAGGAACTTTCGCATTCACATTCACTTAGTAAACCACTGAAAACTTTCCTACAGATCTCAAGACCACAATATACTTCCCCCACACATAGCAATTGTCCCAAGTAAACTCCACAATCAGATTAGGACATTCAAGTTCACCACACTAACCTCTGTATACAATTAGGTGCAGTCTCACAGAGGGAGTATCGATCAGAGGACACATGGACTCAACTCATTCGGTACTTGTTCACCAAACTGTCGGTTTCTGGTTCCTTTAATTTCTCTTAGCACTGATTTTTTCCCACTGAGTATCATTTTATTTTTTCCATCAGTGCTCTTCCCTTTTTACTTGGGGTTTAACTTTGGATCTTTCCATGGATACACAGGAAGTAATAGGGGTCTCTACCACTACCGTGACCACTTCGAAGCTACTAGCTTGTCCTCAATTTTTATCACTTTTTTTTTTACTTTCAAGGGAGGGGAAAATAAGAAACCATACTTTAGACATGATCACAGGCTGTATCAAGCACATCAGAGGAATCCGATCCAGAGATACCAAGCCCCTAAGTGAGAAATATAAGTCAGGATTAGAGATAAGGCTAGTGATGGATCCTCTGAATACCTGGTTAGATGTGGGTGTCCTTGGTAAGTTGATCTGTGTGGGTTTTCTAATAGTCATAGAGCTCCTGCAAGTCTTTCCAATGGTCACATAGTTCCTGTTCCAGCAAAAAGTTGCCTCGAAAAATCATAGTTTCATACACATTTTGACTCGATAAAATAATTTTGAAAACAACTGAAGACAGGGGACTGACTCTAAGAAAACAAAACACAATGTCAGTAGCCACCTCCCCCACACTTAAACTGCACTGTCCCCAGTGCAATTGTAGCATGAGATCGGTAGAAAGCAAGGCATAAGTATCCGAGAACTTGAGAGAACAGAAACCTTACATGTTGTCGCAGTCGATGTCGACCGACACACATCCAGTGTCGGACGACACAAGGCTTTGGTCGACATTGATTTACTCCTAATCGAGCATAATCGATTTCCATTCATGTTTTCGAGTTTGGTGTCGACCGACACTGCTGTCTGCAAATCTATTTCTTACGGCTCTAACACACAAAAACTAGAAAAATCAAAAGACTCAAGGACAAAGACTCAAAAGAAACGAAAACTAACCTACAGTGGGTTGCCTCCCACTCAGCGCTTGTTTAACGTCAATAGCTTGACTGTATCGCGATCAGGCATTGGGTGGATTATACAGATGGACAATGTTGCCTTCTAGAATTTCAGCTTTCGCCCAGTAATGTTTCACCCTTTGCCCATTGTCTGTGAACGCCTCGCCTTTGGAATTCATCAAGATAACAACTCCGTGTGGTCTAGCTTTCTTGACGGTGAATGGTCCTGGCCAACGAGAACGCAGCTTGCCAGGAAACAAAGTTAGACGAGAGTTGTAGAGAAGAACCTGATCATTGGGTTCGAAGTTGCGTGAGATGATCTTCTTTTCATGATATGCCCTTGTACGCTCCTTGTACAGCTTTGAGTTCTCATAGGCGTGGTGGCGAATCTCATCTAACTCATTAAGATGTATCAGACGTATCTCAACTGCAGGTTTGAGGTCATAGTTCATCTGTTTGACAGTCCATCTGGCTTTGTGCTCTAGCTCAACTGGAAGGTGACAGGCTTTCCCATAGAGGAGATGGAATGGTGTAGTCCCCAGTGGTGTCTTAAACGCAGTCCTGTAGGCTCATAGCGCATCATCTAGCTTAGCAGACCAATCCTTCCTAGTCTTTCTCACTGTCTTCTCCAGAATCTCCTTGATCTGTCGGTTTGAAACCTCAACATGTCCACTAGTCTGAGGGTGATACGGAGTAGCCACACGATGATTAACACCATGCTTTTTAAGCAACTTCTCGAAGACCTTTTTGATGAAGAGAGAACCATTATCACTTATCACAATCTTAGGCACTCCAAATCTGGGGAAGATGATAGCCTTTAACAGCTTAAGAACTACCGAAGAGTCATTGGTCGGACTAGCAAGCGCTTCAACCCACTTAGAGACATAGTCCACAATAACCAACATATAATTGTTTCCTTAAGAAGATGGAAACGGTCCCATGAAATCGATGCCCCAGCAGTCAAAGACTTCAACCTCGAGGATGAAGTTTTGTGGCATCTCATGCCTCTTGCTTATTTTCCCCCTCCTCTGACACACATCACACTGCGAGACAAACAACTGAGCATCTTTGAACATCGTAGGCCACCAGAAGCCTGCTTGAAGAACCTTGGACACTGTCTTGAATGTAGCAAACTTTCCAGCATACTCAGAACCATGGCAGTGGTACAGCACATTATCAACTTCAGACTCTGCGATGCAACGTCTGTAGATACCATCAGAGCAGTGCTTGTACAAGTAGGGTTCATCCCAAAAATAGCATCTGACTTCCCTAAGGAACTTCTTTTTAGCATAGCCTTTAAATACTTCAGGCTCATCATATGCAGCAAGGTAGTTAGCTATGTCGGCGTACCAAGGTCTAGCAGAGAGAGAGCTTTGGGTGACTGCAGCTATGAACATGTCAGCTCCAGCATTGATATATCATGGTTTTTACCGGTTTTATGCCATGATATAGTTGTGTTTTTAGTGTCTTTTGTGTTCTTTTAGAGTCTTTTACAGGTTTAATCAGGTTTGGAGCTAATGTGGAGATTTTGGAGTATTTTGGGAGTTTTGGAGCATTTTGGCCGAGAGTTTAACTCACTATCCGATTTGATGATCATGCATCGATCGACACACCTTTGGTGTCGATCGACACACTAGCGAGATGGGCCGAAATACGGCGGTTAATGAAGTTATGAAGATTTGCAGAAAAGCCCAGAAAAGTTCTAGTATTTACACAGAAGCCCCAGCCGAGATTATGCATATATAATTAGAGTTTTGGCTTTTATTTTAGATACGCTTTCATACTTAGAGCTAAGAGATTTTTAGAGCTTTTGGGGCTGATCTAATCATGTACTTCACCTATTTTGGAGAAGATTTCGAACCCCTTTATCTATTTAATTTCTTATATGCAATCTATTATTTCTATGATTTATGTTTCATTAATCATGTCTGAGTAGATTCATAGTTAAGTTTAGGGTTTCTCATTAAGGATTTGATGATTTGCTAGACTTGTTTAATTCAGTTAAGGATTCACATGATTAGAATGTTCTTCAAACTAAATTGTGCTTAATGCTAGTTCTAACCTGATCAATTAGAATCTAGATCTTAGGTTGCTAAATACGACACGAGAGTGTGGTTTAGAATCTGAACTAATTAGGTTGAGCAATTAAATTATTCGCAAAGAGATTTGGTTTAGTTTAATTGTGAACATATCGAACTTTAAATTAATGTTGGTTTAATCTGTTAGTAATTGCAAAGAGATTTGGATTACTGCACTTAGACTTAGAGGATTTTCGCAAAGAGATTTGGTTAATTCTAATTCCGTGATTTGAGTTCTAGAACTGAGTTTAATTTGATCATGACTGATTAACTTGTCTGCTTGTCTGATTTCCTGAGAATTCCCTAGACTTAGCGCTTTTAGTTTATTGCTTTCACAACAAATTCCTGCTACTGATTTACTTTATTGCCTTGCTTTTATTTCATTCACCACTTGCTTTATTCTTAGTATTAATCTTTACGGTTCTCATCTATCGAGACCAGAGTCTCTGTGGATTCGATACCCTATATACTACATTGACATTACTGTGCACTTGCAGTTAGTATAGGGATTAATTCTTGACCTATCAAGTTTTTGGCGCCGTTGCCGGGGACTCATAGAGTCTTCGATAGGACCGAACTTAGGGTTTTTACTATGAATTTTTCTTTTTTTTTTTGTTTTTGTTTTCGTTTTTTTATTTTATTTTACTGATTTCTTCTCTGATTTCTTCTCTGTCGCAGGTACCGATTTCGCCTTGCGTCGATCGTTACACCTCTTGTGTCGATCGTCACTAAGCGATTTGAGATTGAATCGATTGTTGCACTGTTAGCATCGATCGTTGCTTGACGATTACAGACAGTTTATGCAGAAGCATGAAACTCGAAGTAATCCGAACTCGAACCCAATCAATCTCGATCTTGAAGAACTTGGACGTCTAGAGAGGACTAACAGAAGAGAAAGAAGAGAAAGAATGGTAGTACAGAGAACAATTCTGGTACGCGATGCTCAAGGTACTCTGAGGGACCAAGATAACAACCCGTACAATGCTGCTTGGCAAAGGGTTGATGCTGAAGGGAATGTCATCCCTGATCCTCCTGAGCCACCGGAGCAGAACCAGAACCAGGGTCAAGGACAGGCCCGAGGTAGAGAGATGGTTGTCCATGAGAGGACCTTAGCTGACTACAACAGACCGGATGAGTTTCATGCTAACCGGTCAGCTTTGGTGATTCCTGGCTTCGAGAGGAATGATTTTGAGATCAAGACCATCTACTACTCGCTGATGAGACAGAATGCATTCCATGGTCACCCCACAGAGCAGCCTATGGATCACATAGATTCGTTTGAGGACATAGTCACTGGCATGAAGTATGATGGAGTTTGCCAGGATTATCTGTTCCTTAAACTCTTTCCGCACAGTCTCGCTGGAGACGCTGGTGCATGGCTGAAGCAACTGCCACCTGGGCAGTTTGATACTTGGGCAGCCCTGAAGAGTGAGTTCCTGCGTCATTTCTATGATGATGCGCGTTCAGACCAGTCCAGACAGGACATTCTCACATTTTCCCAAGGAGCTGTGGAGCCTTTAAAAGCTGCCTGGATGAGATTCAAGAAGTACCAGCGTGACTGCCCACACAATGGATTCACTGAAGTCCAGTTGCTTGGTATCTTCTTCAGAGGCATAGATCTGCCATATCAGTCTGCGCTGGATAACTCCAGTAATGCAAACTTCAACACCAGGACTCCTGCACAAGCTAAGCAGTTGATTGAGAACCTGGTGAGCAGCAACAGTTGCAAGACTATGGATGAGAGGAGGAAGAAATCTGGTGGAAGTGTAGAGAATACAGAGATGGCTGAATTGAGATCTAGAATGGACACAATCTGCAATCTCCTAGCTAATAAGAAAGCTGTCCATTTTGCTCAAGATGTTGAGGTAATTCAGACTGAGGAGGACACTCATGAAGAAGATGTGAATTACATTGGAGGATCTGGTTTCCAAGGGAACAGATTTGGTAATCAGCAGGGTAACAGGTTCTTCAATGGAGGACAAAAGAGTGCCTTCACAGGCAATCAGAACTCTTTTGGACAGACTAGTGGTTTTCAGAAACCCTTTGGACAGGGTACTCAGAGAACCTATGGATCTTCATCTTATCAGACTCCTCCTGCACCCACAGCTCATGAGAGTAGGATGGAAGCTATGATGGAACAACTAATGGAGAGTCAGACCAAGAGTACTGTTGACAGCAATAAGAAGTTGGATGCTGTCTATGAAGACCTCAATGGGAAGTTTGAGTCCCTGAACACTCACATGAAACAGTTGGACACTCAGGTGAACCAGATTTCCAGCTCTATAAAGGGAAAAGGAGTAGCAGACACTCATATTAAGGCCTGGTCTGTATACATTGATGATGGATCTCACCTATGTGAAGGAATGAAGCTAAGTACAGCTGAATTGGTGGAGTGATAGGTTGTAAGTTTTAATCCCTATTCTAAACTGCAAGTGAACAGCAATGTCAAAGTAGTATATAGGGTTATCGAATCCACAGGGACACTTGGTCTCAATAGATCAGAACAGTAGAGACTAATACTAGAAAGAAAACAAGGTAATTGAATTAAAAGCGGTGCGAGAAAGTAAATCAGTAGCAGAGATTAACGGTTGTGAAAGCAAGTAATTAAAAGCGTCAAGCCTAGGGTATTCTCAGGAAATCAGACAAGCAGACAGTTCATTCAGCAAGGATCTAATTAAGCACAGTTCTAGAACTCAAAACACAGATATAGAATTAACCAAATTCCTTTGCGATAATTCTCTAAGTCTAAGTGCAGCAAACCAAACTTTCGTTTGCGAGAACTAACAGATTAAACTAGCATTAATCCCAAGTTTGATATGTTCACAATTATCCTAAACCAAACTTCCGTTTGCGCAAAGTTTAATTGCCCAATTTAATTAGTTCAGATTCCTAAACCCCACTTCCGTGACGTATTTAGCAACCTAAGATCTAGATTCTAATTGATCAGGTTAGAACTAGCTTTAAGCACAATTAAATTGAAGAACAGATATAGTTATGAATCCTTAACTGAATTTGAACAAGTCTAGCAAGTCATGAAATCCTATGTGAGAAACCCTAAACCTAACAAGGAATCTACTCAGACATAGATAATGAAAACATGATCATATGATGAATAAATTGCATAAAAGAATAAGAGTAAAAGGGGTTCGAAATCTTCTCCAAATACATATGAAGTAATAGGTTCAGATCAGCCCCAAAAGCTCTAAAAATCCTCTGCTCTTCATTATTAAAGCGTAATGTAAAGCGTATCTAATTAAAATACTAAAAACTCTATTATATATGCCTAATCTCGGCTGGGGCTTCTGTGTAAATACTGAAACTATCTTGGGCTTCTTTGCAAATCTTCATAACTTCATTAAACCGACGCGTACGGCCCATCTCGCTAGTGTGTCGACCGATGCACAAGGTGTGTCGGTCGATGCATGATCAATAAATCGGACAGTGAGTTAAGCTCTCGGCCAAAACGTCCCAAAAGTCCCAAAATGCTCCAAATATCTCCAATTAGCTCCAAACCTGATTAAACCTGTAAAAGACTCTAAACAAAGACAAAAGACACTAAAAACACATCTATATCATGGTCTAAAATGGGTAAAAACCATGATATATCAACTCCCCCACACTTAGCCTTTGCTTGCCCTCAAGCAAAACATAGAACTAAAGCTTGGTGAAGAGGTTTGAAAACTTTCAGAAACTCATTTCATCCTAGAAGCTACAATACTCAGATTCCCCTTAGTAAACCACTGAAAGAATCAATTACAGGATATCAAGACCAACATGTACTTCCCCCACACTTAGCAACTGTCCTAGGTAAACTGCACAATCACATTCAAGCATTCAAATTCTCCCTACTGACTTCTGCAAGTATTTAAGTGCGGTCTCACCTAAGGAGTATCGATCAAAGGGCACATGGATTCTTACCTTATCAGCTCTAGACCACCATACTATCTTTCTCTAGTCCCTTTCTTCTCTTTCCCTTCTTTAACAACTGATTTTTCCCCATTGGGTATCATTTTATTTTTTTTATCAGTGTTTTTCCCGTTATGGGGTGTACTTTGGACACATCCCATGGATCACATGAGAGAAAATAGTGTTTGCTACCCTTCCCATGACCACTTCGGAGTTACTAACTCATCCTCAGTTTATTATTATTATTTTTTTTTACTTTATAGAAGGGGAGAAGGGAACTAAATAGGATAGGTTGACAGGCTGTGTCAGAACTAACAAGGGAATCCGACACAAAGTATACCAAGCCCTTAGGTGAGAAATCTAAGTCAGTATTAAGGTTGAAGTCAGTAAAGGATCCTCTGATACCTGAAGTGATGTGGGTGTTCCCAGTAGGTTGATCTGTGATGGGGTTTTCTAATAGTCAGAGATAGATCCTGCAACTTCATCCCAATGGTTACTTAAGTTCCTGCAAGTCTTGTAAATCTTCTCAGAAAATCATAGTTTCTTACTTAAACAATTTTGACTCAATAAAACAAATTTTTTTTGAAAAACGGACTGACTCTTAAGAAAACAGAAAACAAAAGTCAGTATCACCTCCCCCACACTTAAGACACACTGTCCCCAGTAGTGTCCAGCGAAGGATCGGTAAAAAGAAAGAAAAATTGTTAAAGTTCTGTTGAGTTCTGTCGGGTTTACCTCCATCGCTCATGCATCGATCGTTGCACTAAGTGCATCGACCGTTACTTGGCGATTTTCGTGTATGGTCGATCGTTGCTAAAGACCGCAACGATCGCTGCAATGCGATTCCTTTCGTGTTGTGACGATCGACACAGAAGTGCGTCGATCGTTGCACTGCGATTTATCCGAGACCTGCAAACATAAACTGCAGCAGAAACAAAAACAAACGTAAAATCCTAACAAAAACACCAAAAATTAAGTAGAAAAACACCAGTACCTAATGGTGGGTTGCCTCCCACCCAGCGCTTGTTTAAGGTCAATAGCTTGACCGGACGGATGAGAATTTTCAGGTACCAGGAGGTCCTGACAGAGACTTTTTCTGTCTCTGTTCAAGTCTCCTCATCCAAGGTGGTGAGTAGGCTGTTGCGGAATGCTCATGTCCAAGAAAAGATGGAGTGAAATGTGCTCCAGGATCTATAACCATAGTATTATCCGGCTGCTCAAAATCTGCATCCCTTATGGTGAATGTCTGCCCATCTATCAGCGGCTTCCGCAGCTTATCCATCTCGTAGTGCAGTGGTTCATCTCCCAGATGGAGGTCTATCAAGCTGTTCCTAACATCAATCAATGCTCCTGCTGTAGCCAAAAAGGGTCTCCCAAGCAATAATGCTTCATCCGGATCACAGTCATATCTCAGTACAAGGAAGTCCGTTGGAACTAAGTAGTTTCCAACTCTTACCGGAATGTCCATAAGGAGCCCTTCAGGAACTCGTATGGACTGATCAGCTAGGACAAGAGAAGTCCTAGTAGGAGTAAAATCCAACATACCCAGCTTCTCTGCCACAGAGTAAGGCATCAAACTTCCAGCAGCTCCTAAATCACACAGAGAGCGTCTAAAACTATCCTCAAAGATAGAACAATCCAGCACAAAGACTCCAGGATCAGGCAGCTTCTTCGGGATCTTAGTTAGCAGAACATCACTAATATGCTGAGGAACTATTATCACCCAGTCTTTCAGATCATCATCCAGGGGCAACATCTTGTTCAGGTACCTTTGCACACATGGATGATAAGGTGGATCATCAGAAGTTGGAATTTCTTCCAATTCTTCACCAATCCCTTCTAATTTCTTCAGCTCTTCAATCTCTTGCCTAATTACTTCAGACACTGAGGAGTGTTGTCTAAAAATCTGTTCGTAGATCTCCTGTTGAGTAATCTCAGAGGCTCCATTGAATAGGCGATCAAGCTCCAAGTCAGCATCTATGCCATTATCATCCGACAGTTCTGTCTGTTCACGCCCTGCAACGACCGACACTAAGGGTGTGTCGATCGTTGCCATCCCGACTGGTGTATCGATCGGCACAGATGTTGCATCGATCGACGCACTGCAGCAGATTTCACCCGAGAGTTTTTCACAAATATCCGAAAATTCTTGTTCTGTCACCAACTCAGCTGTACTTAGCTCAAATCTTTCACCTAGGTGAGATCCATCATTAATGTACACAGACCAGGCCTTAACATGAGTGTCTGCCACTCCTTTTCCCTTCAGTGAGCTGGACATCTGGTTCACCTGAGTGTCCAACTGCTTCATGTGAGTGCTCAGAGACTCAAACTTCCCATTGAGGTCTTCATAGACAGCGTCCAACTTCTTGTTGCAGTCCACAGAAATCTTGGTCTGACTCTCAATCAGTTGTTCCATCATAGCCTCCATTTTGCTCTCATGGGCTGTAGGTGCAGGAGGAGTCTGATAGGATGTAGATCCATAGGTTCTCTGATTACCTTGTCCATAGGTCTTCTGAAAACCACCAGTCTGTCCTCCATTGGAGAATTTGTTCCCATGTTGATTACCAAATCTATTACCTTGGAAACCAGAACCTCCTATGAAATTCACATCTTCTTCCTGAGTTTCCTCCTCAGTCTGAATCACCTCTACATCTTGGGCAAAGTGGACAGCTTTCTTACTTGTCAGGAGATTGTAGACTGTGTCCAATCTGGATCTTATATTAGCTATATCAGAATTCTCTACAGTTCCACCAGATTTCTTCCTCCTTTCATCCATTGTCTTGCAACTGTTGCTGCCAATCAGGTTCTCAATCAACTGCTTAGCTTGTGTAGGAGTCCTGGTGTTGAAATTAGCATTACTGGAATTATCCAGCGCAGTCTGATAAGGGAGATCTATGCCTCTGAAGAAGATACCAATCAGCTGTACTTCTGTGAATCCATGGTGTGGACAGTCACGCTGATACTGCTTAAATCTCATCCAGGCAGTCTTCAAGGGCTCCACAGCTCCTTGGGAAAAAGTGAGTATGTCCTGTCTGGACTGATCCGAGCGCGCATCATCATAAAAGTGACGCAGGAACTCACTCTTTAAGGCTGCCCAGGTAGTATACTGACCAGGTGCCAGTTGTCTCAGCCATGCACTAGCGTCTCCAGCAAGACTGTGCGGAAATAGCTTAAGGAACAGATAGTCCGGGCATACTCCTTCATACTTCATGCCAGTGACTATGTCCTCAAACTTGTCAATGTGATCCATAGGCTGCTCTGCTTGAAGACCATGAAAAGCAATCTGTCTCATCAGCTGGTAGTAGATGGTCTTTACCTCAAAATCATTCCTCTCAAAAGCAGGAAGCACTAGAGCTGCTCGGTTTGCATGAAACTCATCAGGTCTGTTGTAGTCAGCTAGTGTCCTCTCATGAACCACCATCTCTCTACCTTGGGCCTGTCCTTGACCCTGGTTTTGGTTCAGCTCCTGTTGCTGTTGCTCAGGAGGATCAGGGATGACATTCCCTTCAGCATCAACCCGATGCCCAGCAGCATTGTACGGGTTGTTATCTCGGTCCCTCAGGGTACCTTCAGCATCTGGTATCAAGATCAGACGTTCTCGTACCATTCTCTCTCTCTTTTCTCTTCTGATAGTCCTTTCTAGACGTCCAAGTTCCTCTAGTCCGAGATTAAGCAAGCTCGAGTTCAGTTTACTTCGAGTTTTCTGCGTTGGCATAAACTGTCTGTAATCGTCCAGCAACGATCGATGCTATCAGTGCAACGATCGATTCAATCTCAGAATCGCCTAGTGACGATCGACGCAAGGGATGCAACGATCGACGCAAGGCGAAAGTCGTACCTGCGACAGAAAGAAACAGAGAAAAAGTTAGCAAAATATAAAAACAAAACGAAAAAGCAAAAACAAAAAGAAAAATTTCTAGTAAAAACCCTAAGTTCGGTCCTATCGAAGACTCTAAGAGTCCCCGGCAACGGCGCCAAAAACTTGATAGGTTGTAAGTTTAATCCCTATTCTAAACTGCAAGTGAACAGCAATGTCAAAGTAGTATATAGGGTTATCGAATCCACAGGGACACTTGGTCTCAATAGATCAGAACAGTAGAGACTAATACTAGAAAGAAAACAAGGTAATTGAATTAAAAGCGGTGCGAGAAAGTAAATCAGTAGCAGAGATTAACGGTTGTGAAAGCAAGTAATTAAAAGCGTCAAGCCTAGGGTATTCTCAGGAAATCAGACAAGCAGACAGTTCATTCAGCAAGGATCTAATTAAGCACAGTTCTAGAACTCAAAACACAGATAGAGAATTAACCAAATTCCTTTGCGATAATTCTCTAAGTCTAAGTGCAGCAAACCAAACTTTCGTTTGCGAGAACTAACAGATTAAACTAGCATTAATCCCAAGTTTGATATGTTCACAATTATCCTAAACCAAACTTCCGTTTGCGCAAAGTTTAATTGCCCAATTTAATTAGTTCAGATTCCTAAACCCCACTTCCGTGACGTATTTAGCAACCTAAGATCTAGATTCTAATTGATCAGGTTAGAACTAGCTTTAAGCACAATTAAATTGAAGAACAGATATAGTTATGAATCCTTAACTGAATTTGAACAAGTCTAGCAAGTCATGAAATCCTATGTGAGAAACCCTAAACCTAACAAGGAATCTACTCAGACATAGATAATGAAAACATGATCATATGATGAATAAATTGCATAAAAGAATAAGAGTAAAAGGGGTTCGAAATCTTCTCCAAATACAGATGAAGTAATAGGTTCAGATCAGCCCCAAAAGCTCTAAAAATCCTCTGCTCTTAATTATTAAAGCGTAATGTAAAGCGTATCTAACTAAAACACTAAAAACTCTATTATATATGCCTAATCTCGGCTGGGGCTTCTGTGTAAATACTGAAACTATCTTGGGCTTCTTTGCAAATCTTCATAACTTCATTAAACCGACGCGTACGGCCCATCTCGCTAGTGTGTCGACCGATGCACAAGGTGTGTCGGTCGATGCATGATCAATAAATCGGACAGTGAGTTAAGCTCTCGGCCAAAACGTCCCAAAAGTCCCAAAATGCTCCAAATATCTCCAATTAGCTCCAAACCTGATTAAACCTGTAAAAGACTCTAAACAAAGACAAAAGACAATAAAAACACATCTATATCATGGTCTAAAATGGGTAAAAACCATGATATATCATGGAGGAGAGTGAAAACTCGGATTTTGGAGAAAATCTCTCGGGTGAAAACTGTGAAAACAGTGTTGCATCGATCGACACACATCTAGTGTCGGTCGATGCAGGTCGTGAACAGACAGACTTGCCGGATGATAACAATATTGATGCAGATTTGGAGCTTAATCGCTTGTTCCCTGGAGTGTCTGAGATTACTCAGGAGGAGATTTATGGAAAATTAATTAGACAATATCCCTCAGTATCTGAAGTGATTAAGCAGGAAATTGAAGATCTTAAGAAGCTAGAGGAGATTGGTGAAGAGTTGTAAGAAATTCCATCATCTGATGATCCACCATATCACCCATGTGTGCAGAGGTATTTGAACAAGATGTTGCCTTTGGATGAAGAGCTGAAAGATTGGGTGATTATAGTCCCTCAACAGATAAGTGATGTTCTGTTAACCAAGGTTCCAAAGAAGCTGCCTGATTCTGAGATTTTTGTGCTAAGTTGTTCTATCTTTGAGGATAGTTTTAGGCGCTCTCTTTGTGATTTAGGAGCTGCTGGAAGTCTTATGCCATACTCTGTGGCAGAGAAGCTGGGAATGCTGGATTTTAAGCCTACTAGGACCTCTCTTGTCCTAGCTGATCAGTCTATAAGATTTTCGGAAGGACTTCTTGAGGACATCCCGGTGAGAGTTGGAAACTACTTAGTTCCAACGGACTTCCTAGTACTGAAATATGACTGTGATCCGGATGAAGCGTTACTACTTGGAAGACCATTCTTGGCTACAGCGGGGGCAGTGATAGATGTTAGACACAGTCTGATAGACCTCCATCTGGGAGATGAGCCGCTGCATTTTGAGATGGACAAGCTGCGCAAGCCACTGATAGATGGGCAGACCTTCACCATTATGGATGCAGATGATGAGCAGCCGGATGATACCGTGATTCTAAATCCTGGAGCACATTTTACTCCTTTTCTTGGACATGAGCATTCTGCAACGGCCTACTCGCCACCCTGGATGAGGAGACTTGAACGGAGACAGAAAAAGTCTCTGTCAAGTTCTCTTGGTGCCTGAAAGATCTTGTTCGTCCGGTCAAGCTAATGACCTTAAACAAGCGCTGAGTGGGAGGCAACCCACTGTTTTCGTTTTTGCATTTTGATTTTAGTGTTTTTATAGGATTTTACGCTTGTTTCTAGTTTTGGTGAGTTTTTGTTTGCAGGTCTCGGATTAAATCGCAGTGCGTCGATCGACACACCATTTTGTCGATCGTCACAACACGACAGAAATCGCACTGCAGCGATCGTTGCGGTCCTGAGCAACGATCGACCATACACGAAAAATCGCCTAGAAACGGTCGATGCACCTAGTGCAACGATCGATGCCTGAGCGACAGAGGTAAAACCCGAGAGAACTTTTTGCCATAAACAAATTTTTCTTTTTGCCAACCCTTCGCTTGACACTACTGGGGACATTGTGTCTTAAGTGTGGGGGAGGTTCTACTAACTTCTTTCTTTTGTTTTCTTAGAGTCATTTAAAATTTTTCAAAATTTTTGTTTTATTGAGTCAAAATTTGTTTAAAGTAAGAAACAATGATTTTTTGAGAAGATTAGCAGCACTTGCAGGAACTTAAGTAACCATTGGGATGAAGCTGCAGATTATCTCTGACTATTAGAAAACCCAGACATGGATCAACCTACTGAGGACACCCACATCGCTTCAGGTATCAGAGGATCTTTTACTGACTTCACCCTAATACTGATTTAGATTTTCTCACCTAAGGGCTTGGTATACTTTGTGTCGGATTCCCTTGTTAGTTCTGACACAGCCTGTAAACCTGTCCTATCTAGTTCCCTTCTCCCCTTCCATAAAATAAAAAAAAAATATAATAAATTGAGGATGAGTTAGTAACTCCGAAGTGGTCATGGGAATGGTAGTTGAAACTCTCATATCCTGTGCATCCATGGAATGTGTCCAAAGTACACCCCTTAACGGGAAGAGCACTGATAAAAAAAATAAAATGATACCCAATGGGGAAAAATCAGAATGCTAAGGAAGGGAAAAGAGAAGAAAGGGACTAGAGAAAGATAGTATGGTGGTCTAGAGCTGATAAGGTAAGAGTCCATGTGCCTTTGATCGTTACTCCTTAGGTGAGACCGCACTTAAATACTTGCAGAAGTCAGTAGGGAGAATTTGAATGCTTGAATGTGATTGTGGAGTTTACTTAGGACAGTTGCTAAGTGTGGGGAAAGTATATGTTGGTCTTGATGTCTGCAGGTTGATTCTTTCATGTGGATTACTAAGGGGAATCTGAGTGTTGCTGCTTCTAGGATGAAAAGAGTTTCTGAAGAGTTTTCAAACCTCTTCACTACATTTTAGTTCTCTGTTTTGCTTGAGGGCAAGCAAAGGCTAAGTGTGGGGGAGTTGATATATCATGGTTTTTACCGGTTTTATGCCATGATATAGTTGTGTTTTTAGTGTCTTTTGTGTTCTTTTAGAGTCTTTTACAGGTTTAATCAGGTTTGGAGCTAATGTGGAGATTTTGGAGTATTTTGGGAGTTTTGGAGCATTTTGGCCGAGAGTTTAACTCACTGTCCGATTTGATGATCATGCATCGATCGACACACCTTTGGTGTCGATCGACACACTAGCGAGATGGGCCGAAATACGGCGGTTAATGAAGTTATGAAGATTTGCAGAAAAGCCCAGAAAAGTTCCAGTATTTACACAGAAGCCCCAGCCGAGATTATGCATATATATTTCGAGTTTTGGCTTTTATTTTAGATACGCTTTCATACTTAGAGCTAAGAGGTTTTTAGAGCTTTTGGGGCTGATCTAATCATGTACTTCACCTATTTTGGAGAAGATTTCGAACTCCTTTATCTATTTAATTTCTTATATGCAATCTATTATTTCTAAGATTTCTGTTTCATTAATCATGTCTGAGTAGATTCATAGTTAAGTTTAGGGTTTCTCATTAAGGATTTGATGACTTGCTAGACTTGTTTAATTCAGTTAAGGATTCACATGATTAGAATGTTCTTCAAACTAAATTGTGCTTAATGCTAGTTCTAACCTGATCAATTAGAATCTAGATCTTAGGTTGCTAAATACGACACGAGAGTGTGGTTTAGAATCTGAACTATTTAGGTTGAACAATTAAATTATTCGCAAAGAGATTTGGTTTAGTTTAATTGTGAACATATCGAACTTGAAATTAATGCTGGTTTAATCTGTTAGTAATTGCAAAGAGATTTGGATTACTGCACTTAGACTTAGAGGATTTTCGCAAAGAGATTTGGTTAATTCTAATTCCGTGATTTGAGTTCTAGAACTGAGTTTAATTTGATCATGACTGATTAACTTGTCTGCTTGTCTGATTTCCTGAGAATTCCCTAGACTTAGTGCTTTTAGTTTATTGCTTTCACAACAAATTCCTGCTACTGATTTACTTTATTGCCTTGCTTTTATTTCATTCACCACTTGTTTTATTCTTAGTATTAATCTCTACGGTTCTGATCTATCGAGACCAGAGTCTCTGTGGATTCGATACCCTATATACTACATTGACATTACTGTGCACTTGCAGTTAGTATAGGGATTAATTCTTGACCTATCAAGCATCAGAAATAGCAGCCTGCATTCGCAACAGATGTCGACTGACATCAGTGTTGATGTTGACCGACATCGTTCCTAATCGACCAAGCGATGTCGTGCGTGATCGATTATCGTCCGCTTTTTAGAGTCAGGTGTCGACCGACATGAACGGAGTGTCGACCGACACCTACTCTGCAACCCGTGTATAAGGCAGTGAACTCGCAGAAACTGCCTGAAATCCCGTCTTAACCATGTAGATGTTCTCCTCTGGTAGAAAATCATCTACAGGAACGTCCTCATCGATCCTAATCCGTGATAAGTGATCAGCAACACCATTCTCTACTCCTTTTCTTGTCTCTCACCTTTATGTCAAACTCTTGGAGCAACAATATCCATCTCAGCAACCTTGGCTTAGCATCTTTTTTTTGCATCAGATACTTAAGCGCAGAGTGGTCAGTATGCACAACTACCTTGGACCCAATCAGGTAGGGGCGGAACTTCTCGAAAGCAAACACAACTGCCAACAACTCATTCTCAGTGGTTGCATAAATCCTTTGAGCATCATCGAGAGTTCTACTGGCATAATAGATAGCATGGAGCTTCCTGTCCTTCTTCTGCCCAAGCACAGCTACTACCGCATAATCACTAGCATCACACATCACCTCAAAAGGCAGATTCCAATCTAGTGGTTTCACAATGGGAGCTGAGATCAAGGCATGTTTCAGCTCCTTGAATGCAGCATGACACTCATCTGTGAACTCAAACTTCACATCTTTGCATAGAAGTGCAGTGAGTGGTCTAGCTATTTTGCTGAAATCTTTAATAAATCTCCTATAAAAACCAGCATGCCCAAGAAAAATCCTAACTCCTTTCACTGAATCCGGTGCCTGCAGCCCTGTCATCACCTCAATCTTAGCTCTGTCCACTTCAATTCCTGCCTCAAAAACTCTATGCCCAAGTACAATGCCATTTTTGACCATAAAATGACACTTCTCCCAATTCAAAACCAGGTGCTTTTCCTCGTAGCGAGCTAGCACCTTGCATAGATTATCAAGACAAACATGGTAAGATGGTCCATAGGCAGAAAAATCATCCATGAAGACCTCCATAAAATCCTCTATCATGTCTGTGAAGATAGACATCATGCACCTCTAGAACGTCGCAGGAGCATTACACAGTCCGAATGGCATTATGCAGTATGCGAAGGTGCCATAAGGACACGTAAATGTGGTCTTTTCTTGGTCCTCTGGTTGGATAGGGATCTAAAAGAAACCAGAATAGCCATCCAGGAAGCAGTAGTAAGGATGATTCGCCAACCTTTCCAACATATGATCAATGAAAGGGAGTGGAAAGTGGTCTTTTATGGTGGCTGCATTCAACTTCCTGTAGTCTATGCACATCCGGTGACCAGTGATTATCCTTATAGGAATCAGCTCATTCTTGTCATTCTTTACCACTGTGACTCCTCCCTTCTTAGGAACCACATGAATTGGGCTGACCGAATCACTGTCTAATATAGGATAAATATTCCCAGCTTGCAACAGCTTCATGATCTCTTTCTTCACAACCGCTTGCAGGTTAGGATTCAAACGCCTCTGATTCTCGATTGATGACTTGCTCTCATCCTCAAGGTGTATCCTGTGCATGCACAACTCTGGAGAGATACCTGAAATATCATCAAGAGAATAGCCAAGAGCTTTGCGATGCTTGCGCAGCTTGCTTAGCAGTAAAGTGAGTTATGTGTTATTCAAATCAGCATTGACAATAACAGGATAAGTGGAATTCTTACCTAGGAATGCATATTTGAGGCCTGCAGGCAGCTGCTTCAGCTCGATCTTCGGAGCTTTCTCCTCGCTCCAATCTCTCGCAACTATGTCCAACCGATTCGCTTGTGGTGTCGGTCGACATTGAATGTCATCGGCTACTTCCAAGTTCATCACTTGCTCACTAGCGTCCATTAGCCTAAAATACCCAGTAACAGCTTCATCCTCCAGCTCCAACTCATGCTCGGAACTCATTAAATCTCTCTCCAAAGGGTTGACAGGATGCATCTGATCGAAGAATTCTGCAGCCATATTCTCAATCGTATCGACATAGAAGGTCTGTCCATCAATGGTGGGGTGTCTCATCAGCTTATCCATGTCAAAATTCATCACCAGATCACCCACATTGAGTCCAATCTTTCCTCTCTTTGCATCAATTATGGCACCAGCTGTAGCCAAAAATGGTCTGCCCAAGATAAGAGGGTCCTTAAGCTCATCATTGTACTGCAGGACTACGAAGTCAGTTGGGATAACACATTCACCAATCTTCACCGGTACATCTTCCAAGAGACCTTCAGGAATCCTTATGGAGCGATCAGCTAGAATCAAGGAGATCCTAGTAGGTGTGAAATCTGTCATTCCCATCTGCTTAGCAACTGAATATGGCATCAGATTGACACTTGAACCCAAATCACAAAGTGACCTCTCAAATCTGTCTCTGAAGATGGTAAAGTCCAAGACAAAGCTCCCTGGATCCTTTTGCTTCTCGGGAACTCTGTTAAAGATGACAGCACTACAGACCTCAGTGATCATCATCATACTCTCTTCATCTCCCATGTCATAAGTTAACATATGCTTCAAACATCTCTTCAACACTGGGTTGTTGTTGATAGCGTCCATCAATGGAATTGGGAGAGTGAGCTTGCTCAGCATAGCCAAGTATTTAGCTTTGAACCGTTCAAATTTAGATTGCTTCGGGTTTCTCGGGAAAGGTACCTTGGGTTTATACACTCTCCCAGCAGCTACATGAGCTTTCTTTGTAGCATCAGAGTTTGTACGCTGCTGGTGTCGACCGACATCATCTTGGTGTCGATCGACATTGCCCGATTTCGATATGTCATCGACCTCAGAATCGATCTCGGTCGATTTTTGTTCGTCACAAGAACTCGAAGAAGTGGGTGTCGCCCGACGTGCAGAGGCAGTGTCGGTCGACGCTCGTTTCGCAGCTTCGTACTCTTCTTCAAATTCTTCTATCTCTTCGATCCCCTTATCATTGATATGCCTAATAGGGATGGTGTGCAGCTCCTTCCCACTCCGCAGTGATATTGCATTGATGCTTGGGGTTGGTATATGTGCTTCCGGGAGGAAATCCGGCTTGCCTCTTAATAGTTCCAGCACTTTGAGCAACTTGAGAGTCTAATCGCTTCATATGTGTGTTCAAGGATTCAAACTTCTCATTCAAATCAGTGTAGACAACATCTATCTTCTTTTTAAAATCCACAGCAGTCTTTGTCTGACCCTCTAGCAACTGCTCCATCATAGCTTCGAGGTTACTCTCATGAGGACTAGTAGCAAGAGGTATCTGATAGGAAGATGATCCATATGTCCTCTAATAAGAGTTGTTCTGCTGAAAAGGCTTTTGGTAACCAGCATTCTGACCATATCCAGAAGAGTTTTGATTGCTTGTGAAAGCACTCTTCTGTCCACCATTAAAGAACCTGTTGTTCTGCTGATTCCCAAACATGTTTCCTTGAAATCCAGAACCACTAATGTAGTTCACATATTCTTCTGTGCAGCCTTCTTCAGGACCAAACTCTTCAGCCTCTTGAGCAAAGTGGACATGCTTCTTACCAGTCCACAAGCTGTGAACAATATCCAACTTGTTATGCATCTCAGCCATCTGTAGATTATCAAATTTTCCACCAGACTCTTTCCTTCTCTGATCTGCAGTCTTAGCACTGTTGTTGCTCACCAAGTTCTCAGTCAACACTCTATCTTGTTCAGGAGTCTTTGTGTTGAAGTTGCCATTGCTGGCAGCATCTAATGCAGACTGGTACTAAAGATCCACACCTCTGAAGAAAATGCCCAGCAGCTGAACTTCAGAGAATCCATGATGAGGAAAATCTCGTTGGTACCTCTTAAACCTCACCCAAGCAGACTTAAATGGCTTTGTAGGTCCCTGAGTGAATGTCAGAAGATCCTGTCTGAGCTGATCGGAGCGAACATCGTCATAGAAATATTGCAGGAATTCTCTCTTCACTGCATCCCAAGTAGTTAACTTCCCAGGTGGAAGTTGCTTAAGCCAAGCTGCAGCTTCTCCAACAAGAGTGTATGGAAAAATCTTGAGGAAAAGGAAGTCATAACCCACTCCATTGTGCTTCATCCCTGTGTCGAAGGCTTCAAAATCCTCAATGTGGTCCATGGGTTGCTCATTGGGAAGACCATGGAAAGGATGCTACCTCAGTAGTGTATAGTAGACAGTCTTGAGCTCAAATTCATTCATTTCAAAAGGAGGAGGTGCAATTGCTGACCGGTTAGCATAAAACTCATAAGGTCGGTTGTAATCAGTAAGAGTCCTCTCAGCAGCAGGAGGATTAGGTTTCTGTCCGTTACCTCCAGCATTGACCATCTGCCTCTCATCTCAAGGCTGCTCAGGTTCAGGGATCACACGTCCCTCAGCATCGATCCTTTGCCCCTGATCATTGTATGGGTTGTTCTGTGCGTCTCTCAGAACTCCCTCAGCATCTGGTCTCAAAATCAAACGATTATTCATCATTCTTGTTCTTTGACCTTTTATGTTCGTTCTCTCAAGTTTAGCAAGCTCCTCAAGTCTGAGGTTCAGAAGTTCTTCGCTCTGGTTGCTTCGGGTATGACGATTAGGCATACACTGAACTCAAAACACTGGTCTCGAGCTCGATGTCGGGCGACACTAGGAGATGTCGGTCGACACTGAATGCGGATATCGATTCCTGCAGCAACAAAACAAGCCAAACCGAGAAAAATCAGTACCAAAAAAAATAAAAACAACTTAGACTAAACTTTAAAACAAAATCTATCGGCGAACTCAGTTGAGTCCCCGGCAACGGCGCCAAAAACTTGATAGGTCAAGAATTATCCCTATTCTACTGCAAGTGCACAGTTATGCTATTGTAGTACTCAAGGTATTGTATCCACAAGGACTCACGACTCACACGATAGATTATATGTTCTCCAGTTAAGCTAAATCAATCAGAAGAAAGCAGTAAACGAAAGCAAGTAAACAAGGAAGTGTTTTCAATAACGTCAGACTTAGGAAGTTCTCGGGAATTATGCAATGTCAGATACTTAACTAACCGGATTCAGATTAAACACAGGTTCAAGAACTAGAAACACAATGCTAAACAATCCAACTCTCACAGAGATTGTTTCTATATCTAGCAACCTAGCGATCCAATTCTCTTTGTGATCCTAGAGTTCTAAACAAGCATTAAGAACAGTTTCTATCGGTTCACAATTCTCCTAAACCAAATCTCTTTGTATCTAGTCAAATTGCTCACACTAAGTTTATTCAGATTATAACTCACACTCTCGTGCTAAGTTAATTATGTCAGATCTAACCTCTAGGTGATCAGTCCAGAATTCAGTATTAAAAGCAACTTAGATGATGAATGAACAGATTGTGAATCCTAATAAATCAGTTATCTGAACATGCATAAAACCCTTATGAGAATTCCTAAATCTAAGTAGGTTACTACTCAGACATATTATCAGTTAAACAACACATCATGAATAGAAAACCAAAAGACTGAATAGATAAGATAAAGGGGTTCGAAATCCTTCTCTCAAAGGTTACAAGTAGCAAGAATCAGCCCCTTAGCAAAATCTCTCAATCTCAAAAAGTAAGAACAAGATAGAAGATAATGAGTCTGAAAACCTAATAAAAACTCCTAAACACGTTTTGGGGCTAGATTAGAATTAGGGAAACTTTCGGGTCTTTTGCAATTCTTCGAAAGTTTTCTTCAACTCGCGCATATGACTCTGTCGCGCTCAGTGTCGACCGACACCAAAGTGAGTGTCGGTCGACATCCACTCGTGGCCGAGACACCAACTTCAGCTTGTTGCACAAATCAACAGAAACGTCCTAAAATCCCACTCTTTTCTCCAAACGCAAGCCTACCTGTAGAAGACTCAACAGACTCGAAAAACTAGGTTAAAGACTCAATATACACAACTATATCATGGTTGAAAACCTAGAAAACCATGATATATCAGTGTTCCTTCCATATCTTGCTCGTCGTGGGCTCGTTTATGTGCTGCTTTGTTCGCATCTATCTGACTGATTTCCTCAGAAAAAAAACCACTTGTTTCTTATTTTCTTCCTGGACGAGTTTGAAACGTTCGGCTTTGTTTTTTGGTTGTGTCACTTTGTTGACTTGTTTTGCAGGAGGTTGGTTGCGGGTTGCCACCAACTTTTTGTCGTCCTTTTGGTAATCAGCGTAAAGGAGAGCTTGCAAGTTTCTATAGTCGGTTGTGTTGTGACCTGCTCGTTGGTGATAGTCGCAAAAGAGTTTTCTTTTATCGCCACCCCGAACATACTTGTTGGTCCAGGGTTTACCCTGGTTCTGATCTTGTTTATGGCCTTGTGGCGGACGATCTTGGCGATAGTTTTGGGTGGATCGTTCTTCTTCCTGCTGATAGTCTTGCGATTGGTCGCTGACGTAGTATGCCGACTTCCCTTTTCTTGGGATATCTTCCTCCTTTATCCTTTTGTAATATTGGTTGTAGTGTTGGCATGGTTCGTGTTGCTCGACAGTTTTCTCTGTCTTTTCTCTCGAGTTTGAGCTTTTTAGTCCGAACTTCTTCGCCAGGTTTCCTTTTCTTCTTCGAGGTCGATGAAAATGGTTGCTCGGTGAAGAGCGTCTTCGAGCGAGCCCGGCCTGTTTTTCTTTAGATTTTCGCGGAAACTGGATTCGTACCATAGACTGTTCCGTAATGCGGGTAGGCCTTCGCTGTCGGTAATTGATATTTTCGCGAGGATGCTCTTGAAACCGGTAATGTACGATCGGAGGCTCTCCTTTTGTCCTTGCGTGATGGCCCAGAGGTCGGCGTTAGACACTTCTTCCTGGATGTATATTGAGTAGTGTTTGATAAATGCTAACGTTAGATCCTGGTATCCGACGAATAGCTGGCAATAGCCTACATCGCGTTCCCTGAGGTTGAACTTTTTCGGCCCATTGCGATGCGGAAGACAGTCAGAAATTGCCTTGGATTGGAGCTTCCGTCATATGTTATCAACTTGATCTTCCCATGATGTTGGACTTGGACGTCCGTGTGACGGCGGGTAAAAGGAGTGGTTTGGGTCTCTTCAACTACGCGGTCAATCTCGCGGGCCGAGCTGATCGCTTGATGGACTTTCGATGTCATACTTCGTAGCTTTAATTTCAGATCCTCGATCTCGTTGTCTCTATGAGCGTCTTCTGCCGAGCTGCTTGGAGCTCCAGTGATGAGAGGTTGTTCATTGGTTTCCTCGATATGCTGCGTTGAAGAATGTGAGAGTGTTCGTCTGCCTTGTCCGATGTTCGGGGTCGGCGATCCTTCAAATAAGACTCATTGCAGACGTGGTGTGAATTTTGTCAGCAGAGGCGCGGTTGCTTGTTGGCCTGATGTTTGTAGATCGTTGATCTGCCTTTGGCTCAATGCTTGTGCTGTGACGAGCTGGTCAGAACGAGTGTTACTCCCTCGAGAAAGCTCGTCTACTTGGGTCATGAGAGCTTTGAGTAAGTCGTACATGTTCGGCTCGCCGGACTGGTTGTTTTCCATTTGTTGATTTTGCTTGGTACCCGGAGGTACTTCTGCTTTGGAACGTTGGATGATCGGGTTAGCAACCGGGGAGATGTGACGAGTCTTATCAGGTTGACCCTTTGCTTGCGAGGTTGCTCCCAAACCAGAGCTGTCTGGGAGTGTAATGACGTCCTTGTGGGGTGGAGGTCCTGTAATTCTGATCTTGCCTAGTAGTGAAGAAAAAGCTTCAGTCCCCACATACGGTGCCAATTGTGATAACCGAGTTCGTCACAAAGGCCATATGCTTGTCTTGCTTGGTCTGAGTTAACGTACTCGGTGAAATCTATGGGTCAAGGTTTGTCTTTATAAGAGAGTAGACTAAGGTCGGAAAACGAACAGGAAGGTGGAAGGTCGTCGAGAAACGAGCGTGTTTATAACTGATGAAAGAGAAGTCCGAGGTGGTCGACAAACGAGCTCGGGTTACAATTCGGGACGTGTTAATTCTAGAGAGAGAAAGTAGTAAGTGCACAAATCCCAAAAAGTTACATTAATGTACGATGAGCAGTCCTATTTATAGTAAAATACAGTCGCCCTTTTGTACGGAACGTTGACTCCTTGTCGAGTTCGTGACAAATGGGCCGTACTTCAGGTGAAAAATGGGCCGATCCGAACCTGTCTTTGTGTGTTAGTGGAGCCGAGCTGACTTGAGGCACTACAAGAAAACATTGTTAGTGACACCCAAAGTAGTCGGTTTTCAGTCGCAAAACCAAAATTTACGACTGATTTACGACTATACCTTTCAATTGTCTATTCTTGGTCGCAAAATTATACTGTCGCAATTCAATCGTAATTTTACGACCGAATTGCGACGCAAATAAGACTGCAATTAGGCGTTGCAATTCCGTTGCAAATACGTCGTATCTATGTCCGACTGATTTACGACTGATTGTACAACTACTTACCGACATAACATTTAGTTGTATAATAGTCGTAACGGTTTACGTCTAAATCGCGACTGAATGGCTACCAAATAGCGACTGCTCTAACCACTTTTGACCAACGTTTCAATATTTGGTATGCATTTTACCATTTTGAATCATGTTTCAAATACACAAAATAGAAACTAAATTGGTTGACAGAAATGTAAGTAGAGCTTATAAACATTAACCATTACATCAGTCTATTCAAAAAACAACATAACCATTTCAACCATTCAAGTTCAAAAAATAGATTGACATCAACAAAGAGTAAAGCTTCTTCCACTGTCTCAGAACGTTCCTTCAATCCCATGGCTAGTGTTTCCTCTGATATTCCAAGTAGAAGCTTCTTGGCTTGTAGATGCATCACCTTCATACGGTACGCTTCAGGAATCTCAAGCGGAGCTTCCTAGTACACAATAACATAAACAACCTGAGAGATATGCAGAAACTGGTTATATTGATAAACATATACCAATGATTCTACGAAAACCTTAAGAAAACGAAACTAATACACAAGAAAGACTATACAAACATCCAAAAAACAAATTTATTGCTATTTCCTTGAGAACTTGTACACTTACTAAATGCATTCATGATTCTTAGAGTAAACAAATCAATACTCGCCTAAGAACTTATACAACTATCACTTTTTCCATGAAAAACTGAACGTACCTATTCTTCTTGGACAGAAGTTTGTTCTCGTGGAAGTAGCTCATCCCTGCTCTTATCTCATCTTGTGGTGTAGGAGGACTTCTTCGGATTTCATCAGTGCAAAAAGCAGCTTGAATCTGTTGCAACAAAGACAGAGGTTTAGTAGTATGCAATGCACGCAAAAGCTTCATCGAGAGTTCTTTGTTTGAGTTAGTATACCTCTCTTTGCAAAGCTTCATCGATTTCTTGTTTATCATCAGGAGCAATGTCCTTCGCATATAACTGAGTCAAACTATCACAAATCCTGAAAGCATCGAAACAAAAATCATCCGTAACAAAAAGTCACAAGAATCAAAATGTCGAGGACTTCATAAAAAGTTCACAAACTTTTGGAGCAAAGACTGGCGAACAGATTGAGTAGGATGAGCAGTTAATGTTGGAATTGTGTCCAGCAATCTCTGTACTGTCTCTATAACGTAAGAGTATGTCAGTGATCAGACATAAGTCATACAATGCTGGGGGTCATGATGGCTTGCTAGAGTCCGCTCATGATCTATAAGTCTTGGACTTATTGCCTTTATTGTATGATCCCATATGGGTCACACGCTTAAGCTAGCAGGAAATAATGTTGGAACGGCTTAGCAGAAGTACGACAAAAGTGCTAGGCATTTGTCGTACTAAGAGAGAAAGACTAATGGGTCTGATTAAATGGAATTTAATCAGATTGGGCCCAAAAGCCCAAAAGGGAAAGAGAAGGCTTTTAAATGACTAAAAGCCAATTCTCTTCTCCCTTAACCCACCCTAGCCGCGAATCCTCTCTCCCTCTGCGCCTCTCTCCTCGTGGTCTAGCAGCCATTCCTGTGATCGCGTGTGTGAACCTTTGGAGGATTCATCCCTCGGTGCATCTCTCTGATCTCTGACCTGTTCTATTCCTTCCGCTGCAACAAACAGGTAAAAGGTGAGATCATCTAATGTTTCTAATCAAGAGAACCTAGATCTGTATGTTTAGGATGATCTGAATCTGTGAATTACATCAGGATCAACTAAACGAGTTCCTACAGTGGTATCAGAGCCATTGGTTCTTAGGATTTCTTGTTTTAGATTCATGTTTAGGTTGTTTATTCTGTTTAGAAGTGTTCTGAATCAATTACTGATAAGAAAAACACTTAAGAAACTGAATTGAATCCTGAACAAACGTTTGAAATCACAAAACCGAGCTATATGACTCGGGTTTTGTTGATCGGCCAAGGAGTGATCGACCGGCTTGGCCGGTTGGTTATCACGGCCGAGAGGTATGGCCGGTTCGATCGACCGCGAGGCAAGCGTCGCATGGATCCGTAAGGATCGCATGGACTGCGTCGTCCGGTTGGATCGAATCGATCGTGGGCTTAGGCGGGCGGATCGGATCGTCCGATCGAAGGATCGATCGCGTCCCGGCTGTGCATCGCCTCGTCCCGTCCCGAGCTTCCCGGCTGTCCCGATCTCGACGATCATCCCGTCCGGTCATCTCGATCTCGGATCGTGCGGCTTGCGGCTGGACGATCGTGACTTGATCGAGAAGCTAGGTCACGACCAACTCGGTTTGGTTCGTGACCAAATCGGTTCGGTTCAAGGCTCGGTTCAAAACTTAATTAAAATCATCGTTCTGGTTTAATAAACAGATTTTAATAATTTTATTAAATCTGGTTAAACCGGGATAAGAAATCCAATGTCGAAAGAAATATTGGATTTAGTGCCTAAACCAGGAATTTCTAATTTGATTTGGTTGGACCAAATAAATTGAGAAATTCCGGTTTAGTAAATAACCGGTTGACAATTGTGGTCATCGTAGTAATTAAAACTTGGTTAGACCAGTTTTAATGAACCAGACCGGTTATGTCAATTAATTGGACAATTGGGTCATGTCTTGGACATGGACCAATTCTTGGGCCTCGGGCCAAGAAGTTAAAACAATTGGGCCAATTATTTGAGTCTTTCTTCAGATCAATTTAAAATTTATTTTATAAAATTATAAAGTCGATTTTAAATTAAAGTTTCCGAAATTTTGAAATTAGAAAGTTTCTTAAAATAGAAGTTTCTGGATTTGCGGGTTTTGGATTTTAAGAAATTTCTAAAGTTAGAAAGTTTCCGTTTTTAGAAAGTTTCCAATTTTAGAAAGTTTCCAAAAGTAGTAGGTTTCCAAAAATAGAAAGTTTCCCGAAATAGTAATCTTCTATTTTGGGAATAAATTTTAACAAACCTACGAACCTCAAATAATATCAAGCGTTGGATGTCTTGTCCAGGCTATGTCAGCTGTCAAAGCCCATTCAATTGCATTCATGGCCTTACAGTGTGAGGATGTCTGCTTTTGCGTGGGTAAGACGGTTTGTGATTCATAAATGTCATTGGGAGTCCCAGACATTAATGATTACATGACTGTATAGTCTGGTTTTCTTGACTAGGCCATCGGGAGTCCCGGGCCTTGAGACATCAGAGTGGATTGGGCCTCGGGCCCAGATTCACAACCAAGAGTTATATCACGGATATAATTAGCCGATATAGGGCTTACCGATATAAGCTAAGGTTGGGTGACGGCCAGTGGCCCACTTTAATCTTAGTTATATGTGGATCTTGGAATCATTATATTCTATTGAGGGTAACTTAGGTTATTGAATATAATGCATGATTAATCATATTAAACTTTAATACGAGATTAATCATTTTGAACATATAACTAATAACCTTTTTATTTATATATTTCAGATATGACTACTACAAGCACACAAAACACGTTCTCGATCCGGTCTGTTCTCGAGAAGGAGAAGCTGACTGGAACGAACTTCCTGACATGGTCAAGGAACTTGAGGCTGGTCCTCAAGCAGGAGAAGAAGGATTATGTCCTTCGAGATCCCCTCCCCGAGAGGCCTCTTGCCAATGCTGCCAGGACTCTGCAAAATGCTTGGGAAAAGCATTCGTCAGATGAAAATGATGTTTATTGCCTGATGTTGGTGACAATGACTCCAGAGCTGCAAAAGCAGTTCGAAAGTGTATTGTCTCCAATCGAGATCATGGCAAGCCTGAAATCGCTTTTTCAGGAGCAGGCTAGGACCGAGAGGTTCCAGACAGTTAAGAACCTCTTGGACTGTAAGTTGGCTGCGAATGCGGCAGTGAGTCCTCATGTGTTGAAGATGATGGGTTATCTCGATCATCTTCACAAACTCGACTGCCCAATCAGCCAGGAACTTGCCTGCGACATCATTCTGCAGTCTTTACCTGCAAGCTATGATCAGTTCATTCTGAACTTTAACATGCATGGCTTGAGTAAGACACTACCTGAGCTTCACGGAATGCTCAAGACTGCAGAGCCCAACTTGAAGAAAACCGCCAAGGACCCCAATGTACTTATGGTACAAAAGGGCAAGGGGTTTAAGAAGTCTTCTGCTAAGGATAAGGGAAAGGCCAAGGGTGTCCAAGTCGTGGACTCAGACACGCCAAAGCCCAAGCCCAAGTCCAAGGCTGGGCCTACTGACATGTGCAGGTTCTGCAAAGAACTGGGGCATTGGAGAAGAGATTGCAAGAAATTCCAGGAAGGTCTAAAGGAATTAAAGAAGAAGACTTTCGAGACTTCTTCATCAGGTATTTTTGTTATAGAAGTTAATACAACTACTTCTGATAATACCTCATGGGTCATGGATACTGGTTGTGGGGCTCATATTTGTACTAATATGCAGGCACTCAGCAACAGTAGAAGGCTGAAGCAAGGACAAGTGGAACTACGAGTTGGGAATGGAGCGAAAGTTTCAGCACTAGCTGTAGGAACTTACTTGTTGTCTTTACCTTCGGGATTGATTTTAGAACTTAATAATTGTTATTTTGTACCTGCTATAAGCAGAAATATTATTTCAATTTCTTTGTTGGATTTGGAAGGTTATGATTTTTCAGTTAAGAATAAATTATGTTCCTTCAATCGCAACAATTTGTTCTATGGTTCGGCCCCTCTTACGAATGGGCTTTACATACTCGATCAATCCGCGCCAATTTATAACATCAATACAAAACGGTTTAAACCTAATGAGGAAAACCGAACGTTTCTATGGCATTGTCGTTTAGGGCACATCAGCGAGAAACGCATCAAGAGGCTCCATTCGAATGGACTTCTTGGCTCATTTGACTTTGAGTCATGTGAGAAATGCGAATCCTGCATGATGGGCAAAATGACACGGGCCCCCTTTAATAAACCTAACGAGAGGGCCAGTGACTTATTGGGCCTGATACACACTGATGTGTGTGGCCCAATGTCCACTAATGCAAGAGGAAACTATCAGTACTTCATTACCTTCACTGATGATTTCAGTAGGTATGGATATGTTTACTTGATGAAACATAAGTCTGAATCTTTTGAGAAGTTCAGAGAATTCCAAAATGAAGTACAGAACCAACTTGGCAAAAGCATTAAGGCTCTTCGGTCCGACCGAGGAGGAGAATACTTAAGCCAAGAATTCAGTGATCATCTGAGAGAGTGTGGGATTGTATCCCAACTCACTCCTCCTGGAACACCTCAATGGAATGGTGTGTCTGAGAGGAGAAATCGGACCTTATTGGATATGGTTCGATCTATGATGAGTCACACAGACCTTCCAATATCCCTTTGGGGATATGCTCTGCTAACAGCAGTGTTCACACTAAACAGAGCGCCATCAAAGGCAGTAGCAAAGACACCATATGAATTATGGACTGGAGAAGCTCCAGTGCTGTCTTATCTCAGAATTTGGGGTTGTGAAGCCTATGTCAAGAGATTAATCTCAGACAAGCTTACACCAAAATCTGACAAATGTTACTTCATTGGTTATCCACGGGAAACCAAGGCTTATTACTTCTATCTACGTTCCGAGAACAAGATCTTTGTTGCCCGGGATTGTAACTTTCTTGAGAGAGAGTTTCTCTCTAAGAAAGACAGTGGGAGTAAGGTACTGCTTGAAGAAATTCAAGATGAACAGGATACTGCTCAACCTAATGAGGAAGAGCAGCAGGAGGATCTACAAGAAATTGTAGAGCCTGAACCTGTAGTACCTGAAGTTCGAAGATCCGGGAGGATCCGTCACGAACCCGAGAGATATCAGGGATTCCTCGTGACTGACTGTCATGATCTTTTGATCATTGATGGTGATGAACCATCGAACTTCAATCAAGCCATGATGGGCCCAGATTCCTCTAAGTGGCGCAAGGCCACTGATTCCGAAATGGACTCCATGTCGGTCAACCAAGTATTTTCGTTGGTTGACTTACCCGTTGGTGTAAAAGCCATCGAGTGCAAATGGATCTTCAAGAAGAAGATTGACGTGGATGGAAATGTCCAGATTTATAAAGCCAGGTTGGTGGCAAAAGGTTTCAGACAAGTTCACGGTGTGGACTACGATGAAACCTATTCACCGGTGGCTATGATGAAATCTATTCGGATTCTACTAGCAACTGCAGCTTTTCATGATTATGAAATTTGGCAGATGGACGTGAAAACCGCCTTCCTGAATGGTATTCTGGAAGAGGATGTGTATATGACGCAACCTGACGGTTACATAGATCCAAAGAATGCTGGGAAAGTATGCAAACTTCATAAATCCATTTATGGATTGAAGCAAGCATCGAGGAGCTGGAATCTTCGTTTTGATGAAGCGATCAAGCAATTTGACTTTATCAGAAACGAAGAAGAACAATGCGTGTATAAGAAAACTAGTGGGAGCAAAATCGTTTTTCTTATTCTGTATGTTGATGACATACTGCTTCTCGGAAACGACATTCCAATGCTGAAGTCTGTAAAAGACTGGCTTGGAAGTTGTTTTTCCATGAAAGACATGGGTGAAGCCGCATACGTTCTTGGAATTAGGATCTATCGGGATAGACCTAAGAGGCTGATAGGCTTGTGTCAAGACTCATACATTGACAAAGTCCTACAAAGATTCAGCATGAAAGATTCCAAGAAGGGCTTCACGCCAATGGTACATGGCACAACGCTAAGCAAGAAGCAGAGCCCTACGTCGGCTGCTGAGCTTGAGCGCATGAAGAATATTCCTTATGCATCTGCAATAGGATCTGTCATGTATGCCATGATCTGTACTCGTCCTGATGTTGCTTACGCATTGAACATGACGAGTAGATACCAGTCAAATCCAGGTGAAAACCATTGGATTGCCGTAAAGAACATCTTGAAGTATCTAAGACATACTAAGGATAAGTTCTTAGTGTACGGTGGAAGTGATGTGCTTAAAGTCAGTGGATTCACGGACGCAAGTTTCCAGACAGACACAGATGATTTCCGGTCACAGTCCGGTTATGTCTTTTGTCTGAATGGCGGTGCAGTAAGTTGGAGAAGCTCCAAGCAGGACACCGTTGCTGATTCCACTACAGAAGCTGAATATATCGCCGCCTCAGAAGCAGCGAAGGAAGCTGTTTGGATTCGAAAGTTCATTATGGAACTAGGTGTGATACCAGATGCGGCTGAGCCTCTGGCACTATTTTGTGACAACAATGGTGCTATAGCTCAGGCAAAGGAACCAAGATCACACCAGAAATCCAAGCATGTTCAAAGAAGATATCACTTGATACGTGACATCATTAATAGAAAGGAAGTCAAGATCAGCCGAGTTCCGACAGATGATAATGTCGCTGATCCGTTGACAAAGCCACTCCCAAGGCCTAAGCTCGAGTTCCTGACTGAAGCTGTAGGCATTAGAAACATTGAAATGTAATCTAAATTTGAGTGGGAGTTTTGTGAGCTTTATTTTAGTTATTTGATATGTTCTTGTAAAACATTATTATTTATGTTTTAATGAAATTATTATTTCAAGATTATTTTAACTGTGATGAAATAATCGTTCCAAAATGATATGAACCATTTTATAGGTCATCGAAGTAAATGATTTGATCTTGAGTCATCGAAGTCATTTAGCTTGATCATGAGATCCTATATTTGATAAATGTTTTATATCATCCTGTCCCTAGTCGAAGGTTGTTGAAATTGGAACACCAACAACCGTGTAAGATTGGATTGGTACGTGACTTATGACAAAGTCTCAGTGTGTCATAGATGCTCGGCATCAAAGTCAGTACATAGGTGTATGTTGGGAACATACGACCGGACAAGACCCGCTAATAAGAACTCTTCAGGATATTTATATCTGTGTCATAAGAGATTCTTACTACGACTATAGAGTATAGTCCTTAGACCTGAGTTCGCATGCATGTGACTGCATATGGACTGATGCACTTTGATCATTGTCTAACGCTATCGTTCTGCGATAGCTATAAGGACCTTGTTTGGGTACATCATGAAATGAGTAGTTTACAGTGATGGAACAAGATGGGATTTGTCCCTCCAATATAAATGGAGTGAATATCTCTAGGCCAATCGGAGATTTGAATACTGGAAAACGCATGGCCATGCTCAAACGGACTTTCCCGAGTCGTTTGGATTGTCAGTATCAAATCAGAGTCCGATGAACAAGATTAGGCTTTATAAGGATGACACTAATCTTGCCTTATGACTAATCGAGATATTGAGACGAAAGGGATTATGAATACAGAGATTCCAGTTCAAGTGGGAGATTGTTGGAATTGTGTCCAGCAATCTCTGTACTGTCTCTATAACGTAAGAGTATGTCAGTGATCAGACATAAGTCATACAATGCTGGGGGTCATGATGGCTTGCTAGAGTCCGCTCATGATCTATAAGTCTTGGACTTATTGCCTTTATTGTATGATCCCATATGGGTCACACGCTTAAGCTAGCAGGAAATAATGTTGGAACGGCTTAGCAGAAGTACGACAAAAGTGCTAGGCATTTGTCGTACTAAGAGAGAAAGACTAATGGGTCTGATTAAATGGAATTTAATCAGATTGGGCCCAAAAGCCCAAAAGGGAAAGAGAAGGCTTTTAAATGACTAAAAGCCAATTCTCTTCTCCCTTAACCCACCCTAGCCGCGAATCCTCTCTCCCTCTGCGCCTCTCTCCTCGTGGTCTAGCAGCCATTCCTGTGATCGCGTGTGTGAACCTTTGGAGGATTCATCCCTCGGTGCATCTCTCTGATCTCTGACCTGTTCTATTCCTTCCGCTGCAACAAACAGGTAAAAGGTGAGATCATCTAATGTTTCTAATCAAGAGAACCTAGATCTGTATGTTTAGGATGATCTGAATCTGTGAATTACATCAGGATCAACTAAACGAGTTCCTACAGTTAAGACCAAGTCAAAATCTGGTTCTTGAGAGCATCAAAGACCTTTTCAGGAGTCTTGTTAAGCTGCAAGAGCCTCTTGAGAGTCTCCTCAATGTCGGATTCAGTTGTTGCAGATGCCTCATCTGCGAAATCTCCTTTCTTAAGCTTCTTAATCCTGCGCATGTACGCAATCTGGACTTCCTCAGCGAGATTAGCCAAGCTAAGCATGTTGGAGAATGATTTTGTTACAACGATTGAATCCCCTGGATCTAAACTCGTCAGCATATTTCCAAGCTCCTCCAGCTTCTCAGTGTTGCGGTTTCCGTCGTAATCACCAGCAACCTCGTAACACTCTTGAGCCTTTAGTTAAAACAAAACAAAAACATTATCTGAATCAGAATGTTGAAACAAAAACAATACACAAACTCAAAAAACCAGTGTGTCTGATTTGCTCGATTTCACTAAAAAGGTTTGAGATTTCGGAATAATCTAAGAAGAAACAACAAACCCACATCATGATTTTTGATGAGAAACCTAAATGTATCTCAAATTTTAGATTTTTAAGACAGACTCTTTGTTCTGCTTTGTAGATAACAAGTTGAGAAAGAATGAGAATGATCTAAAGAGAGAAGTGAGAAATAGCAGAGAAGAAGATGTGATTTAGCGAAGGAGTCAACCTCACCCTCGACCTCTTCCTCTTCCTCCAGCAACAGACGCAACTCTTGGTTTCTTCCCTCTTCTGCCGATCATCGGAGAGATCGAGAGAGAATGGGAAATTTGTGTTTGATTTAGGGTTTCGCGTTTGAGAGGGTTAGAAATCGAGAGAGAAAGGAAATTTTGAGTTTGATTTACAGATCGAGGAAGAAGAAATGGAGGAACAGGCAAGAGGTCGGCACTTAGAAAATATTGGAAAAATTAGGGTTTTGTTTTGGCAACAAATTTGCCGGGTCAAAAAAATTGGGTCTAAATATTTTGCCTCTGGTGGGCTTACGAAAATTTAGAAATGTAGTTTGAAAAATCTAATTCTATAATTGAGAAGTGAAAACGCACCAGATTCATTCTCACGAGGTTAATGACCAAGATACCCTTAATGAAAATTTTAATAAAAAGTCCCACATCGGTAGTTGGAAGAATAATTCCCTAATATATATAGGGTAAGAGCCGAGAGAGAGAGAGAGAGAGACCGAGAGAGAGCTGCGATAGAGAGAGAGAAAGAGAGAGAGAGACCGAGAGAGAGAGAGAGACCGAGAGAGAGAGCAAGAGAGAGAGAGACCGAGAGAGGGAGCAAGAGAGAGAGAGCAAGAGAGAGAGACCGAGAGAGAGAGAGCAAGAGAGAGAGACCGAGAGAGAGAGAGCAAGAGAGAGAGAGAGACCGAGAGAGAGACCGAGAGAGAGAGACCGAGAGAGAGAACTGCGATAGAGACCGAGAGGAGACCCGAGAGAGAGAGAGAGAGAGAGAGAGAGAGCAAGAGAGAGAGAGAGACCGAGATAGAGAGAGAGAGAAGAAATTATAATTTAATTTTTTTTAGGTTTTTAAATTAGGGTTTAAGGATTAGGATTTAGGTTTTTGTTTTTAAGGTTTACATATTGAGTTTAGGGATTAGGGTTTGATTTTTATTTTTAATTTTTCGGTTTTCAAATTATGGTTTAGGGTTTCGAGGTTTAGAAATTAGGATTTAGGTTTTAGTTTTTTCATAAATTCGTTTTTTTGTCTAAAATAAAACATTTTTTATTATCGTTTTTGTTTTTTTTTTTTTTTAAATTTTAAATTTTTTAATTGTTAATTATTTTTAATACTAAAATTTGTATAATTATTTAATTGGTAAAAAAAAAGGGTGAACAAATGAGTTCCAATAATTTTTCTAATTATCTCAATATAAAGTAATTATCTCCATTATATTTAAAGGTAAACTTCCCAATATGATCATAATTCAAATTTAAAATACTTATCAAATATATAGTAGTTATTTTCTTTATATTTTGAAGAAATTTTCTAATTTCGATAATATCTGAATTTAATATACTTTATAATATTATAAAAGTAAATATTCTAAATGTATCTTCGAGAAAAAGTAGAATTTAACTAGAAAGTAAATATCTAGGAAAAAGTAAATATGTAAATTGGAGTTTATATGTAGGAAAAGTAAACTACGTAGTATATATGAAGGAAAAGTAAACTACATAGTTAAATCCTATCTAGGAAAAGTAAACTACGTATGAAACTTAACATAATCAAACTTCACAATCAGTAGTTATCTTTCGAAAGAAGTATATATGTAAGATTCGAAGGAAAGAATGTATCTTCAAAAGAAAGAATGTTTATCTAAAAAGTAAATATGTAAGATTTATGCAAATTCTTTTCCGCAAATTAATCAAACTTAACATTATTAAACTTAACAAAGAGTAGTTATCTTCCAATATACTTAACATAATAATCAAACTTAACAAATATCTATATGTATCTTCGGAAAAGGTAGGATTTATCTTAAAAGTAAATATGTCGGAATTATCAAACTTATCTTCCACGAAAAAGTTAAATTTACGATGAAAAAATGTTATTGATAATAATTTGGTAATATGATTTTGAAATTTTAATAAAAAGTCCCACATCGGTAGTTGGAAGAATAATTCCCTAATATATATAGGGTAAGAGCCGAGAGAGAGAGAGAGAGACCGAGAGAGAGAGAGAGAGACCGAGAGAGAGAGCTGTGATAGAGAGAGAGAGAGAGAGAGAGAGAGAGAGAGAGAGAGAGAGAGAGAGAGAGAGAGAGAGAGAGAGAGAGAGAGAGAGAGAGAGAGAGAGAGAGAGAGAGAGAGAGAGAGAGAGAGAGACCGAGAGAGAGAGACCGAGAGAGATATCGAGAGAGAGAGCAAGAGAGAGGGAGACCGAGAGAGAGAGAGAGAGCAAGAGAGAGGGAGACCGAGAGAGAGAGAGAGCAAGAGAGAGGGAGACCGAGAGAGAGAGCAAGAGAGAGGGAGACCGAGATAGAGAGAGAGAGAGAAGAAATTATAATTTAATTTTTTTTAGGTTTTTAAATTAGGGTTTAAGGATTAGGATTTAGGTTTTTAAGGTTTACATATTGAGTTTAGGGATTAGGGTTTAATTTTTATTTTTAATTTTTCGGTTTTCAAATTATGGTTTAGGGTTTCGAGGAATTAGGATTTAGGTTTTAGTTTTTTCATAAATTCGTTTTTTTGTCTAAAATAAAACATTTTTTATTATCGTTTTTGTTTTGTTTTTTTAATTTTAAAATTTTTAATTGTTAATTATTTTTAATACTAAATTTTGTATAATTATTTAATTGGTAAAAAAAGGGTGAACAAATGAGTTCCAATAATTTTTCTAATTATCTCAATATAAAGTAATTATCTCCATTATATTTAAAGGTAAACTTCCCAATATAAATTAATTATCTCCATTTTCTAATTATCTCAATATAAAGTAACAAAAACTATCGATATACTTCCATAAAGATATGATACTCAAAAATATACACAAATAAATAGAAAATAAACAAAAAAAGGAAAACTTAATTAACCTAATGACTATAATTACTTGTGTCATGTATATATATCAAAACATATGAATCGAAACTAAGCACACAATCAAAACGTCTAGAGTTTTTAGCAAAGTAGCTTCCTATATCAAGGTGACTTCAAAATCTTCTGTGAGTTATGGCCGAGAACAAAAATCGCTATGATAATCCAGGTAGTTCTATTATCTACATGATTTACGATATCCAAGAACTTCTTCTTCTAGATACAATCTCATCGTTATACTCTAAATAATTGATCTTCTTCTTAAACTCTTTTACAGACTGTGTCATCTTTGACGAATTAGACTATGAAACTACATGAATGGTGGTCCAGTCGATGATAGTAGTGGAACAAGTGACAGCGATGACACATCTGATAGTGAAATCGAGATTGAGGTTACACCAGGGGAAAAGAAATTACACCGAACAAAAGGACCAAGTGGATATACATACTGGTATGTAGTTCTTAATGTCTATCAATTATTGTGTGACCAAATATATAAATCTCGAATATTAATACAAAGTTAACTGGTTTTTACAGGTATTCAGATGATTAAACGAATGATACCGAAGATGGTGACCAAGAGAATGATGAGCATTATAATAGCGATGATACGGGTGATATTTCTGATACAGAGGATCCAGACGATCCAGACTACAAGATTTCCGACAATGATCAATGATGAAGAAGAGGAAGAAGAGGAAGAAGAAACCAAGAAACAAGTAGCTATGGGATTCTAAGATTGGCTACAATTTTCTTTTTTTAGTTTCTATTATCACTGAATTTGTTTTAGCATTCTTTGGTTTTTTTTTTAAATATCTAATACCTAAATAAAATAAATTATATGATATCTATTATCTAATATTAATTTTTTAGATTTAACATCATGGGCATGAATAATTTCTTACGATCTATTTATTTCTGTTGATTACTTGGTTTCTCTCATCTTTACCATCTAAGTGTATACATAAATCAAACCTATGTTTTGATTACTTTAATTTTGAAAACTCACTAACTTCGACCGTTGTTATTGATGAAAAATCAAAGTAATCAAACACTAAATTCAAGTGTATACATAGATCAAACTAAAATCAAAACATTTAACAGCTTCTTCAATGCTTCAAGCGAAAATACTAAGTGGACCGGTCTTACTAGAAGCAAAAACCTATGTTAGCATCTCTGCAGAGATCTCCGATGGCTTATCCATGTCCTGCGCAAAAAAAAATAGAAACCAATATTTCAATCGCTAACAAAACATTAAGAAAATATGCTTCAGAGATATACTTAGTTTCTACTGAATAGACTATTTCAATTTTAAAATTGGAATGAGTGATATTTAAGTCAAAGTGATAAAAGTGACAAACAAATTCATTCACTGATGATAAATCAAAAAACTTACGATTTCAATGAGATAATTCTTCGCAGTTATATACTTGTACGATTCGTCTCCAATGCGATTGATAACCCCATTTGCGTCCCGGTACACAACATATATATGTTTATGAACAATTTTATGAATATAATCTAAGGGTGTGTCTCCACCACTGAAACCTTGAACATTAATCGGATAATGATTTACACAATACTATACTTTTTACTAAAACAAAAACTCTATCCCCGCACGGGATGATAAACCTCATATCGTTCTTATATGGAAGAAAATTTTCTTAAAACTTTCTTATTGTATATACATCATATAAAATTAAAAAAGAAATATATTGTTAGAACCCAAGCTTCCATAAGCATTACAACTTTATTTATGTTTTTTGGCATCAACTTATGAAGCATGAATAATCAATATTATGCACACTGTTAAGGTCAATATAGCAGGCACCATTCTGCGGAATTACCGTGCGTTAAGGTTAAGGGCAAACCTCATTAGGAATGTATCTCTTTGTCACCACGGTTTTCCCAACGTTCACGCCCGGTAATCCTCAGAAATTCGTAACTGCAAGATGGATTTAGAGAAGATGGAAGATTTAAAGAGATTGACCGAAGGAAAACAAAAACAGTGTACATGAAAATTGAGTGATATAAACAAAAGGTAGAGAAAGAGGTGGAACTTTATAATGATGAAGAGATATGTTTACATGGTTTGTATTTATAGGCGTTTTTGATGTAATGGAAATCACTCACGTGAGTAGTTTGTTGAAGATGATGAAGTTAGCTGATTGGTCATAAGAAAGAAGCATGGTAGTGGGAAAATTGATGGAGGAGAAGAAATACATGCCTATCACTTGATTATTGGATGAATGTAAAGGTGGCTGAACGGGCCAATGGAAAAATGTATAAATAGATGGGATTGGCTGTCGGTTAGGGCTAGAGGAGAAGCAATGCAGACCTATGACTTGATTATCGAGAAAGTCTAAAGGTGGATGACTGACCCAATGGAAAATAGAAAGGGTAACCAATGCAACAAACATTGAGACACCATGTACTTAATTTCTCGCATTCAAAAAATTTCATAGTAAGAGAAATAAAGAGTGATTTAATTATGCAAATTTTTAAAAACCAATAGAAATTATGCAAAATTCTTAAAACTAAAAAATAAAGAGTAAATTAAGAAATCTAAAACGTGTTATTACACTGAAATTCTAATTATATCTGCATCTATGACATCTTAATCAAGATTTATTGGATTTACTCGTTGTACTACTTTCTAGGATTCCGCCAAATTCTAAATTATATCAAAGACAACTAACATAAATCCACTTATCGATAGCTAGAGTTTATTCATTATGGTTACATTCTTTCTTAGAGTTTATGGTCTAAAACAAAGTAATATGAAAGAAAATTTAGGGTTTGGGTAACCTGAAACCCTAAACCATATTTCCTTAACATAAGTCCTAAATAATATATTCTTAACCTAAACACTAATTGTACTTAACTAGGATTTAGAGTATAGAGTTTGAAGGATAATGTTTAAAGTTTTAAGTGTTGTACTTAGTTTTATATGTTATATAGTAACTGAGATTTTATTTATTGGATTTTGTTTATAATTTATAGTTTCAGGATTTATTTAGGGTTTAGGATTTATTTAGGGTATAGGGTTTAAAGGATAATATTTAAGGTTTTAAGTGTTGTACTTAATTTTACATATATATAGTAATTGGAGTTTTAGTTATTAGATTTTTGTTTATAATTTAGAGTTTTAGGGTTTGTTTAGGGTATAGGGTTTGAAGGGTAATGTTTAAGGTTTTAAGTGTTGTACTTAATTTCATATATATATATAGTAATTAGACCGCATATTTCACATATTCTAATACACTTTTTTGGCGTTTTCTATCAATCTGTAGGCGGGAGAAGGAGCTTTACCCTCATCGTCAATGTGTAAGTGTGGTCGAGAACAGAATCGTACCATATCCAATCTTGACATGACGGTGTCTTCGTATTTATCCTTCACACTCATAAGAGTGTTCATGATATTGTCAAAAACATTCATCTCAACATGCATCTAATCAAGATTATCAGTTTACCATACAGATGACTCCAAATTTTTTCTCCAGAGGTTATCGGTTTTTTGTTCTTACAAACCTTACAAGGGCAGTGAAACTTACCGCCGTTACTTTGCGCTAGAGGCTGGTTGTTTGCAAATGCCATGAACTGCTCCATCTCCATTTCGAATTCCTGGAAAAAAATTTACGTCGCTTCATCGATCCTCCTATACATCAACTCCCGAGAATTACTATAATTGTAATTTCCCGACATTTCATGAGTATAGAACAACTCGTTTTTATTTTGATTTCTCCTTTTTGGCAACTTTTTCTTTCGATTTCGGTGTATACTATTTGTGTTGTGAGTGGTTAAGAATGAGGAGGAGAAATCTGAGGTCTAAATATTTAGAACTGTTTACGACTGATTTGCGACTCCTTAACGACTGATTTGCGACTACTAGCAATGGTCGCAATAAGTGGTTACACTGACCTACAAACGAGGATTTGTGGTTCTATAACTACTTTTAACGACCGATTTGCGACTGAAGGTTTCCCGACTGCTTTTCAGTCGCAAATCAGTCGGTAATTGGCGACTGATTTGCGACTGATTTGCGACTGTTGCTTTTAGTCGTAAATGAACGACTGATGTACGACGAAACTCGTTTAGTCGTACATCAGTCGCGAAAGCGTCGCAAAGTTGTCGGTAATTTTAGCGACTGAAATATCAGTCGTAAAATGTAGTCGGTGATTCCCTGTTTTCTTGTAGTGAGGCTACGATCCGAGCCGAGCCGGAATGATCGGTGCGAACCGAGCGTGGCGAGTTGGAAGTCCGAGCATGTTCGTGTCTGGATTATCTCTCTATTTTGGGCCGAGTCTGTTTCTGTTGGACCGACTAATATCCTGAGAATTGGTATGAGCCGGACTAAGTAGATGGGTTGTAACGCCCCTTTCCCATTATCCGCTGACCACCTAGCTGACCGGTCAACAATCAAACAAGAACATGACAAAGTCAAACTCGGGCAAGTGTAACAGGAAAGGTTTGTCACAAGACGAAGCCAGAGACGGATCGGTTTGAGACAAAGGCTCACACTGACCTATCACTGACCCCGTTATCCTCACTTCCACAATACAAAGTTTCGCAACCTGAATTGTTTTCATGAGTTGTGTTGGTTCGGACTAAACCAATATATCAGGGAATCATGTTCATTACTGAGTAAATAAATGTTTGCTTAATGTTTATACCTTGATAAAACAACATTTGCTATTAAAGTTAACAAACAACCAACTCCACGCAATAAAATGACGCCAAAGCCGAACCGATAAAACAATCAAAACATCAAATCAAAAACCTCTGCCACAAGTGATCCCGAAACTACACCGAGAACCTCCCGCGTCCGTCGCTGCTAAACCTGAAAACACAAAAAGAGTCTAATGAGCGATCTAAGATCATCCAGTGAATTGGCTCCCCACATAGGGCTTCTCATCTATCTACATCTACACTTTCCCGCCCCAAAACCCAAAATAACAATCAAAAGGAGAAATGGTCTATCGCGTACTACCACGACGTGATAAACCCACAACACACAAGCACTTGCCAAAAGAACGGAAAGAGTTTAGGAAATCGAAGGCACTGCGGCACATGCCTTCAATTGGACTCGATCTATCTATCACGTAAACCAACTTACTCCACTTGGCCCCCTATATGCGAACTCGGTAACTTTCACAGGTTTATATAGTCACCGACGAGGTAACTACAACCACCCACGACTCTTAGACGTTAACACAAAGTCCGACGACCTAGGACACTATTCTCAGCCCATCGATATGCAGTGACTCGTTACCCCACAGTAACCTAAGCTTTCACGCAGGTCGTCCCCAGGACATGACCCCGTATTCTCCAAACCGCACACCTACCGGCGTCACTCAGTAGGTTCACGCCATAAACAACATCACCACCCGAAGGCACGTGATCTGGTTAGGCATCTACCCGAGGATCCAATCGTATCGGAAGTACCGGAACGCCTTCAAAACCTAGACTTGCGGGATTTAACGCACCCTAGAGTCCTAGTGCAGTAATGTAAACACGCAGACTCGCTGGGACTGTAACACCAATCACACAACCATCCACAACAAAATAAACAACGAAGTATCCCGCAAGCCAATCATACGCCAACACCACCACTCTGACCCGGTGCTATACCGAGCCAAAAACTACGAACTTAACCGGCCCCGTTACGGGATTAAGTGTCCACAAGGACCACTCGGCCCAACACCGAGAAAGTCTAAAACAGGCTTGCACACAAAGCTCAACAACTTCAAAGCATCAACCCAAACAACCACACAAGCAAGCCTATTAGGGTTTTCTAATGTATTTTACTTCATCCTGGTCCGCTACCTTGGATTAGCAAATTGCTAATCCGTAGACGGCTCATCAATTACACTTCTTTAATTACTCTTCCCTAAGTGTCTTTTAATAGACTCCTCGATCCGTCGGTTTAGATTTAGTTACTTACTAATTCTCCGACGTCTCATGGTTTCAATCATTCATTAGCCCACAACCCGCTATTTAACCTAATACCAACCTGTTATATAGTCTATACGCTTGTTAAGGTTTAATCCGTATTTTACTGTCGTCTTAATTCCCGTATATAGATTCAGTTAATATCGTTCTTTAATATACATATATGCGTATACGGCCCTAATCCATCAACGTCTATATGAATGCATCAACCAACTATTACTAACAACCTAACGACAATCAACGGTTTAATCCTAAGTTTCTAGCATGCATCTCCACATCCTATCTTGTTTACACTTAACCAATCAATTCCAATCATCAATCAATTCAATTTCTAATAACAGGTATGCAGTCCTTATTCTACGGCTTAGGTTCCCGGTCTACATGCATTCTATCTATACTACGAGATGAGCCGGCTCACAGCGATTTGGTGCGGACTGACGGAACTGATGCGGTATGGATCCCGAGTCTGCCAAACTGAACCCCGAACACCCTGACACGAATTCCCCGAAGTATCGAATCACCCGATGGTCGTTTACCGAGCGTTGACCGGTGGTTGAACGCGTAGACCGACGGTTGACCGTTGACTTTCCTTGGCTGATTTGACCAATCCCTACATCGGTCTTGACCAACCAATCAGACCGGGTTTGACTGAACCACCAAATCGGCGTTAACCGCCCAAGATTGAACCGTTGACCGGCTAAACCGGTTGACCGAGGCTTTTGACCCGGTTTAACCTAACCAAACCAATGTATAAACCGATGCAATTTCTCCCCAACCAACACTAAACCACACCTTGCCAAACCGACTGAAGAAATGGAGGTGAAGAAGCTTTTCTGGCTGTTCCTCCCGGCGTTGACCGACAGCAGAGCTGCGTTGACCAGCGGCTTAAGAGTTTCTCCGGTGTCTGCTGATGATCTCATGTGTAGGAGAGCTTCCAAGAAGATGAGAACTCGCTTTAGAAGGAGAAGAATTGCTGATCAAAGTGAAGAAGATGGTGTTGACCGGCGGCGGACCGGCGTTGACTGGTAGGTTCACTGCTTTTCCGGCGACTGGTGGCAAGCTCAGGCGGCTGAGGACACTCCTGAGACCACTAGAAAGCTTCTGAGATAGGTGGAATGGCTTGAATCAACCAAGATAATAGAGAGAACGAGGAGAACCTCACCGGCGGTGGATCTTCGGCGAGATTCTGGCGACCTCCGACGACGGCGACAACAAGAGATATGTGGCGGTTGTAGTAATTTAGCTAGATTCAGCTAGATTCAGCTTGGTTTGGGAGTTATAGGGTTATAAGAACATCAATCCATCATTGACCCGGAAGACTAGAGGATGGCTCACCAAGCCGGTACATGCATTCGAAGAGAAGCAGCTTTATCGTACCAGGGATATAGGTGCACATTTTAGATCGTATCTACCTAACCATGAGGAGTTAAGCTACAAATCTACATGTTATTTATAACTGACTCATCAAGGAATCTGCACGAACTGGAATCACATCAATACAATTTTCTATGAAGAAGTTATGCCCATTTCAAGACAGGTTATTTTCAGGGAACCCGATAAAGATCAACTTGCACATTTTGGAGTGCTCAGAACGAACCAAGATTAATCAAGGAGTAAAGGGACTTGTTATGGATTATTGATCCATCAGAAAATGCATGAGAGTTGGAATCACACCAATACCAGCTCGGACGTAGAAGATATGCAAGATCAAACCTGAAGGTTGCTGGACCTGCCTTATTTGGAAGCTCACGAATTTAGTGAACTCCAGAACTATGTTTGGCGACCAGGAGCACGTGAAACATCTCCTTGGGCTGAGTTTTATACTCTTTTTCCCTTAAGTGTGGTTTTATCCCAATTGGGTTTTCCCACTAAGGTTTTTAATGAGGTAAACTAAAGTCCGATACAAGAGAAGGAGAATCTGGCCCGTCCAACCTTCCTTCCTGTATTTTATTTTATGATTTCTACCAGGCTCTTTTTGGCCCACTTGTAACCTAGACTATTGGCTATTTAAGCCATTCTTTTGTTTCTAATAAGATTAAGCAAGTTTAAACTAAAAACCCTAAAGGAGTTTAGCCTAATTCGGCGCAGCCACTCTTTTCTCTCGTGTGGATTCCCCTTGAGGACGTAGTGCTGTTACTTGCTCGTGTTCTTGTGCTACTGAAGTTGATGAGGCCATAGAACCAGAACCACCACAAGTGCCATATGTTAGAGCTGGACCAAGAACAAGATCAGGAACAAGGGTGTTACGAGAGGAGTTCAACAAGGCTGTGGAGCATCTACTCAACATACCAACAGAGATCACATCAAGCCTGAACCATTATGCCTTAGAAGAAGCGTATGATATACAAGATGGTCCATGCATTAATCTGAGCTTGCACACGGTTCAAACAACAAAGGAGAAGGAACTTACCTTATTCAGCATTGCTCCTGTCCAATGCTCACCGTTTCATTAAACAAGAGCAGCATACAAAACGCAACACATCAGCCAACGGTCATCAACTCTTTTAAACTCGTCCAGAAAACATAAAAAGGTAAGTGTTTAATTAGTTGATTCAAACTATATGTGCTAACGGCTCTTTCTTTTGTTTTGTGTGTTTTTGTTTGAAAAGAGTCTGTATTTTATTTTATTTGTCATTAGAGTCCCAAAGTTAATTTAATTGTTTGTAATTTGCTTCAAAGACCCCTTAGAAGGGCAAACCTGCTTGGACTATCCTATAAAGTCCCATTACAGGAGTGTATTATTTTTCACCTATCAATAAAAACGAAAATTTTCCTTCAGAGAAATCTGTGTATGTGTGAATTCCATTCTGAGTTCATTGAGAGTTTGTGAGAAGCAATCTCTTGTTTCTGTCTTATCAAAGCTCCTTCCATAAGCTTTGTGGCGACCATCACTCCACCTTCAATCACCATCTCATTCATCAGCTCCATCAGGGAGAGTTACACAACCAGCTGATCAGGCTCCATCTCATATCCATCCCAATCCATCTTCTGTTCATTGCTGGGAGAGTTACACAACCAACAGCCTTGAATCCATCATCTTATTTGTGCCTACATCATCTGGTATCAGAGCCGAAAGGTTCCTAGATCAGGTGTATCTACTCTTTATGCTTTCGGTTTCATAGCAATAGATCCATAGTTCATTCATCTAGCTTCTGGTTTTCTTGCATCTTATATAAAAAAAGACTATAAAAAGGATTTGTTTTGTATCATCTTATTTGTTCTTTCAGATTTGCATCCATATTTTGTTTCATAAACCAAAAATCAAAAGAAAAATTGTCCAAGTTTTAATTCTGTGTATTTTTGTTTTACATAAGTTCTTGAGTCTTGATAAACCTTCAAACAAAAAGGAAAACGTTTTTGAGTGTTGATCTGATTTTCTTAGTACAAAAATTCACAAAAGAAGTTTGTTACATTATTTCTTTAGCTTTTAAAAAAAAAAAAAAGGTTAAGAAAGAAATTTTGGAAAAGAAGAGAGCCTCTCGTACTACTTGATTAAAGCTTGCTTTCAAATATTTTTTAGTTAAGAATCGTGAGAGTACTTAATTTACAAAAGGGAAAGTTCAATATTTTGTTTCAAAAAGAAATCAGCAACCTGTGTATACTTTTTGAAAAGGCTCTTGCAAACCTGACCAACTTTCTTCCTAAACCAAGTTTTGAAACGTGTTTGAAAAAAAAAGAAAAAAAAGAAAGAAAGCCAAACCATTATTGATCTTGAAAGGTTTTTTAGACCGTAAGAGTATTATTGATTACTTTTAACATCTAGTGTTTCACAAGCCTACTGATTTTGAACTTGGTTTACTCTTGCAATTATAATCACAAGAACACATTGATACTTTCTGAATTGTGATCTCGCAGGAATTGATTCAAACATGGGAGAAGGAGCTGCACAAGCTCAGATCACCATGAACCAACTACTAGAGGCTATGAGAGGCATCAGTGAACGCCTAACACAGCTTGAGCAGAGACCAATACCTACTGCACCTGTTAGGGGTCCAATCCGAAATCTCCACAGAGAACAAATGCAACAGGCTGAAGAAGAGACTGATAAGGATATACCAGACTTGGAGGACGATTTATCAGACCCTCAGCCAAGGAGACAACACCAAAGAGGCAGAGAAAGAGAGCACAACAGAGGCAATGTCAGACACAGAAGCAGAGAAAGAGAACAAGAAGAGGATAGAAATTATGGCAAAGACCTTAAGCTTAAACCTCCTACCTTTGCTGGAAAGGTCAATCCAGAAGCCTACCTTGATTGGGAAAGAAGAATGGACTACATCTTTGACTACTACCAACATTCAGAAGCAAGGAAGGTGTCTTTAGCTGCTGCTCAGTTAACAGACAATGCACTGACTTGGTGGGACAGAGAAGTGTCTGAAAGAAGAAGGCTTAGGCGTGGGATGATCAATACTTGGGATGACATGAAGTTTCAGCTAAAGAAGAGATATGTACCATCCTATTATTACAGAGATTTGCAAAGACGTTTCAGGAAGCTTTCACAAGGCAGCAAGACTGTGGAGGAATACTTTGAAGAGTATGAAACACTTAAGAACCGTCTGGAGGTTCAAGACTCAGAAGAAACACTCATGGCACAGTTTCTGGATGGTTTGCAAGATAGAATTGCAAGGAAAGTTGAAAGGCAGAACTATGAGAATATGGAGGAATTGTTGCACTATGCCATACAAGCTGAGCAACATATCAAGAGGAAGACTACTGCCACCAACAGAAACAAGTCTAACTGGAATCCTCAGCCATCAAAGAGTTTTGATAAGGAAAAGTCTATAGAAGTAGACAACCGGTTCAAGAAGACTGCTCCAAGCTCATCCAAGACACCTCAAGCAGAGCAAAATAAGACCCAAAGAAGCCGTGACATAACATGTTTCAAATGTCAAGGCAAGGGACATTATGCAAGAGATTGTCCTAACCAGAGGGTGATGATCCTCAAGGACAATGGGGAATATGAGTCACAAGATGAGGCAGAGGAAGAGCAAGCTGAATCTGAAGAAGAAGTCACTAATTATCCAGAAGTTGGGGAAGTCTTAGTGACCAGGAGAGCTCTTAGTGTCATGTTTGAACCAGAGACAATCCAAAGAGAAAACATCTTCCACACAAGATGCAGCATTGAATCAAAGGTATGCAGCTTGATTATTGATGGTGGTTCTTGTACTAACGTGGCTAGCAAGTATCTTGTTGACAAGCTAGGTTTCAAGAAGACCAAACATCCAAAGCCATACCGACTCAAGTGGCTGAATGATGAGACTGAGCTAAGGATCAATGAGCAAGTCATGGTGCCATTCAGCATAGGTAAGTATACTGATGAAGTAAAATGTGATGTGGTACCAATGCAATCAGGTCATATCCTTTTAGGAAGACCATGGCAATTTGATAAAGAGACCATACACAATGGACGTACAAACATCTACAGCTTTACACATCAGAATAAGAAGCACAATTTAGCTCCTCTCACACCACAGGAAGTTCATGCCATGCAAATAGCCATGGACAAAGGAGCTAAGACAAGTAAAACAAACTTATACATTTCTCCAATGAGTGTTCTGAAGTCTTTAGATCATAAAGAACAGGTGCTACTCATGATCTTTAGAGAAAGCTTGTTTTCAGGAACAGGAGATCAGGAGCTACCAAGTGAAGTGCACACTATCCTGGACAAGTATAAGGGTGTTTTTCCAGAAGATATACCTTTAGGTCTTCCACCTCTAAGGGGCATAGAGCATCAGATAGATTTGGTACCAGGAGCACCTCTACCAAACAGACCAGCCTACAGAGTTAATCCTAAAGAAGCTAAGGAGTTGGAAAAACAAGTTCAGGAGCTCATGTCAAAGGGGTACATCAGGGAGAGTCTTAGCCCATGTGCCGTGCCTGTTTTGTTGGTGCCTAAGAAAGATGGAACTTGGAGAATGTGTGTTGATTGCTGGGCTATAAACAACATCACAATCAAATACAGGCATCCAATACCAAGGCTGGATGACATGCTAGATGAGCTAAGTGGAGCCACTATCTTCTCAAAGATAGACCTTAAGAGTGGTTATCACCAAGTAAGGATGAAAGAAGGAGATGAATGGAAGACAACATTCAAAACAAAGCAAGGGCTTTATGAATGGCTTGTCATGCCATTTGGACTTACAAATGCTCCCAGTACCTTCATGAGACTCATGAATCACGTCCTAAGGCAGTACATCTGTAAGTTTGTTGTTGTCTATTTTGATGACATACTGATATATAGCCAATGTTTGTCTGATCATATCCAGCATCTAGAACAGGTTCTAGATACACTTAGGCTAGAAGGCTTATATGCAAACTTAAAGAAATGTACTTTCTGCACTGATCAATTGGTGTTTTTAGGATATGTTGTGAGTTCACAGGGATTAAAGGTAGATGAGGAGAAGATCAAAGCCATTCAGGAATGGCCAACACCATCTACAATTGGTCATGTGAGGAGTTTTCATGGGCTGGCTAGTTTTTACAGAAGATTTATCAAGGATTTCAGCACAATTGCAGCACCATTAACCTCTGTGATCAAGAAGAATACAACCTTTGTGTGGGGACAAGCTCGGGAAGAAGCTTTCAACAAGCTCAAACAATGCCTGAGCCATGCACCGGTTTTGGTACTTCCTAACTTTGACATTACATTTGAAATTGAATGTGATGCTTCTGGAACAGGAATAGGAGCTGTTCTAACTCAAGGAGGAAGGCCAATTGCATTCTTTAGTGAAAAGCTCAGTGGTGCTACACTCAATTATCCTACCTATGACAAAGAGCTTTATGCTTTAGTAAGATCACTTGAAACTTGGCAACACTATTGACTATCAAAAGAGTTTGTGATTCATACAGACCGTGAGACTCTAAAGCACCTAAGAGGACAAACCAATCTCAAGAAGAGACACGCAAAGTGGCTGGAGTTTGTGGAGACATTCCCATATGTGATCAAATACAAGAAAGGCAAAGAGAACATTGTAGCTGATGCATTATCAAGGAGACACACGCTTATATCTACAATGGAGGCTAAGATCATGGGATTTGAACACATCAAAGGTGTGTATGAAGCTGATCCAGACTTCCAAGAAGTCTACAAAGAAACCACCAAGGCAGCCTTGGGAGCATTTTATCAGCAGGATGGGTTTCTCTTCAAGGACAGAAGGCTATGCATTCCCTAAGGATCCATGAGAGAGTTGCTGACCAAAGAAGCTCATGGATGTGGTTTAATGGGTCATTTTGGCAGGGACAAAACGTTGATTGTTCTTAAGGACCACTTCTTCTGGCCACACATGAGAAGAGATGTGGAGAGACATTGTGCCAAATGCATCACTTGTCTAAAGGCTAAATCCAGGTTACATCCAAACGGTTTATACTTACCATTGCCTATTCCTAATGCACCATGGGTGGATATCTCTATGGATTTTGTTTTAGGTCTGCCAAAGATCAACCACAAGGATTCTATCTTTGTAGTTGTAGACAGGTTCTCAAAGATGGCTCACTTCATTCCATGCAACAAGACCAATGATGCTGTGCAAATAGCTGATTTGTTCTTTAAAGAAGTGGTGAGGCTACATGGGATACCAAGAACCATTGTGTCTGATCGTGATACCAAATTTCTCAGCCATTTTTGGAAAACACTATGGCGGAAGTTGGGAACAAAGCTGTTGTTTTCAACCACTTGCCATCCTCAAACTGATGGGCAAACAGAGGTAGTAAACCGTACACTCTCAACCTTATTGAGAGCCACGGTTGGTAAGAATTTAAAGACTTGGTTATCATGCTTACCCTACATTGAGTTTGCTTATAATCATGCCACACACTCTGCTACTAACCATTCTCCTTTTGAAGTTGTCTATGGGTTTAAACCAAATACCCCACTAGATCTTATATCTCTGCCACAGGCTATATACTCAAGTCCAGAAGGAGAAACTAAAGCTGAGTTTGTTAAGAAGCTCCATGCGAAGATTAAGGAGAACCTGGAGAAGAAGACTGAGAAGTACAAACAACAAGCTGACAAGCACAGAAAAGAAGTGACGTTCCAATCAGGAGATTGGGTTTGGTTGCACATGAGGCATGAGAGGTTTCCAAACCAGAGAAAGTCCAAGCTTGCACCAAGAGGAGATGGACCATTCAAAGTCCTAGAAAAGATCAATGACAATGCCTACAAGCTGGAACTTCCAGGTGAGTTTCAAATATCTCCCACTTTCAATGTTACTAATTTGTCTCATTACAATGCAGGTGAAGAAGTTCTGAGGACAGAACCTTTCCAAGGGGGAGGGAATGATGAGGCCATAGAACCAGAACCACCACAAGTGCCATATGTTAGAGCTGGACCAAGAACAAGATCAGGAACAAGGGTGTTACGAGAGGAGTTCAACAAGGCTGTGGAGCATCTACTCAACATACCAACAGAGATCACACCAAGCCTGAACCATTATGCCTTAGAAGAAGCGTATGATATACAAGATGGTCCATGCATTAATCTGAGCTTGCACACGGTTCAAACAACAAAGGAGAAGGAACTTACCTTATTCAGCATTGCTCCTGTCCAATGCTCACCGTTTCATTAAACAAGAGCAGCATACAAAACGCAACACATCAGCCAACGGTCATCAACTCTTTTAAACTCGTCCAGAAAACATAAAAAGGTAAGTGTTTAATTAATTGATTCAAACTATATGTGCTAACGGCTCTTTCTTTTGTTTTGTGTGTTTTTGTTTGAAAAGAGTCTGTATTTTATTTTATTTGTCATTAGAGTCCCAGAGTTAATTTAATTGTTTGTAATTTGCTTCAAAGACTCCTTAGAAGGGCAAACCTGCTTGGACTATCCTATAAAGTCCCATTACAGGAGTGTATTATTTTTCACCTATCAATAAAAACGAAAATTTTCCTTCAGAGAAATCTGTGTATGTGTGAATTCCATTCTGAGTTCATTGAGAGTTTGTGAGAAGCAATCTCTTGTTTCTGTCTTATCAAAGCTCCTTCCATAAGCTTTGTGGCGACCATCACTCCACCTTCAATCACCATCTCATTCATCAGCTCCATCAGGGAGAGTTACACAACCAGCTGATCAGGCTCCATCTCATATCCATCCCAATCCATCTTCTGTTCATTGCTGGGAGAGTTACACAACCAACAGCCTTGAATCCATCATCTTATTTGTGCCTACATCAGAAGTGTTCCTTTTGTGACAATTCCATCTATCCATCCATTAAGAAGCCTTGAGAGCGCCTTCGGCCAGCAAGCTTTTCCCATTCGATCACCGACCGTCGACCATCGACCATCGACCAGAGATCAACCAGAGAGCGTCTCCGACCAGCTGGGCGATCCAAACTCCGATCCATCCTCAATCTTACATCATCTGGTATTAGAGCTTAGGCTCGTGACACCCCTGGTTATATCTAATCTCTTTGCTCTTTTCATTTTGTATTTTTTGTTTGCTTTCTTATAAATCGAAAATCCAAAAAAAAAAATTGTCTTGTCTTGCTATTGTTCGTCGTTGTTCCTGTCTTGTTTCTTTCATCACTTGTTTTTGATTTACTGTTGCCTGTCTTGCTGCATCTACTCAGAAAATCAAAAAAAAAAAGTATTAGAAAACGATCACTAGGTTGAGTCCCAAACCTGCCGCATATAGTTCCTTCATTAGAGTTGTTTGCGACTGCTTTTGGTATTGTACTTGTGTTGCTCATTTTTTGTTGCTTGATTTGTTCCTCTTTCATTTCATTCATTAAAAAAAAACAAAAGAGACAAAGTTTCTTGAGTTTGATTCGTTTTTTTTTTTCATTAGCATAACTTAAGAAGTGTTTTTCCATATTTGCATTCTGCATTCAATCCGAAAATTAAAAAAAAAACGTGTTTGCCTTTTTTATTCTTATCATATTCCATTGTCTCATTTGGATCAGGTAGACCGGGATCCCAATGAAACATTGAGGCTCGCGGAAACGGAATATTTATCATGGGAAGGAGCCAAGATGAGTACACTAGTTAAAACTCTAAGGCCTACGGGAAGTCAGGGCTCAAATGAGGATAATACGGAACAAAGAGGCCAATGGTGTTTTGTGGATGGTTCGTGGAAGGAGGGGGATGTATTTGCGGGCCAAGGTTGGTACAGCTGCTATGAAGGAGGTGTAAACACAATGATGGGTGCCAGGAATAGTAGACAAAGTCTTTCGCCGTTACATGCGGAGTTTGAGTCTCTCCTCTGGGCCATGGAAAGCATGATGTTCTTCGATCAAAGACATATAACTTTTGCAACAGATTGTTCAGAAGTGGTGAAGATAATCTCGGATCCGGAGAACTGGCCAGCTTTTGAAGTTTACACAGAAGAATACGACAAGAGAAGGAAGTTTTTTACGACTTTTGTTCTCAAGCAGATCTCACGCACTCAAAACAAGACGGCAGATAGACTAGCACGAAGTGCGCGTCTCAGGCAGTCAACAAGCACACATATTGGGCCGGAACCACCGATATGGATGATAGGAAATTAGTGTTCATTTTTTATCTTGTTGTCAAAAAAAAAAAAAAAAAAAAAAAAAAAAAAAAAAAAAAAAAGAGGCTGTCACTCGAAATTTGATTTCCTTAAGTGGTTTTGCATTTTTGAAATTCAGCATTATAAAAGAGGCAAGTCTTTATTTGTTAGATTTTTCAATTAGTCCTATCCCAAGAAAGTCATTATTATTGCATTAGATACTCGTTTGACACATCTTATCATTTAATTGCATTTAGATATTTATTGAACATTGTTATACAAGGCTTTCAACAAGTGTGCGTGCAAAGAAAATTAATCTTGTTGATTTAGAAATTAATCTCGGTTGCATTGTTTCATTCTTTTTTTTGTGCAATTGTGTTTTCCTTTTTGTGCTGGTCTCCTTTTATTTCTTCTTTGTACGTTTGATCGTTTGTTTAAGTGTGCAGGATTGAATTATGAAGGCTAACCAAGTAAACCAACTAGGCAGACCGGCCGACTTCAACCAGCTGATGGCCGCCGTTCAAGCCATAGGAGCTAAGCTAGATCGTTTGGAGCGACCGCCCGACCACTCTCGACCTGGTCGAGTGCGACAAGGACGACCAGACCATGGTCACAACCTAGACAACGTTGGAGAAGACCATGCTTCGGACAAGATGGAACCCGAGCCACCAGACCATTACCGGCCCCAGCCTCCCACCAGACTAAGACATTCACAAACTTATAAATCTCGGTATAATTCTTATGCCGTAGACTCACAACCAATGTCTTTTTCAGGTACTAAAGACTACTTTCATTGGGAGGAATACCTAGAAGACTATTTTTGGGATCACAACATCCCAAAAAGAGATCAGCCCTCGTATGCTATCTGAACCCTGACCGGAGATGCCTATACATGGTGGAAGAACGAGGAGAAATGGCGAGCTCATTACAATGAGCCAGCATGGACGTGGAAGGATCTGAAAAGGCTCGTATACGAGCAATATGTCACGCCAAGACCAAAGCCCCAGGGTCATTTACGCCCTTCAACCGCCTTGACCAAAGTTCCAATGTTCGAACCGTCTCGATCAAAGGTTAAATTGTCCCGACCCAACTCTTTCCCATCTGATTGTAATGAATCAAAAACTGTTTTAATGCACTTGGGATTGCCCAAAAGTGTTGAGAAGTACGCAAGAATGATAGAGAGTCCAATAGACCGCACACACCAAAGGACCGGAGGCGAGACCGAGAAACAAGTGGAACCGCCCGACCCAAACACAGCTGAGAGTGTTAATCAGGTAAGTATTTCTCTAACAAAGTTCATATCTATTGATTCCACAGAAGTACTAAAAGATTTGACGAACTTGAAAGAACATGAGGAATCAAAAGATGATTTGGACCCACAAGTAGACCTTAATCATAATTTAAGCTCAGCTCGTTTATCATCTCCCAAAGAACACCTAATGCACTTGTTTCTTGCGAAAGGTGTAAATAATATTGCAGGAACCAAAGGACCGGACCGAAAAGAAATACCACCCGACCTTGGATGCTACTTGAACGAGGCCAAAGAAGATGATGGTACAAAAACTTGTCATTGGCAAGAAAACCAGAAGAGAGGCGTACTGTTGGATCACTTACTCAAAGAAGAACCGCCTGATGCTCCCTACGTCAACGAGCTCTGTATTCATCAAGGTAAGGCCATGGACTTACAAAACCGCATGAAAGCTAACTTGCTTTCTCTTGGTGCAGGTTATACGATTTCAAGGTCGAAATCTTTTCAAGAGGGAGAGTATGATAAGGACATCAACCCATCATTGACCCGGCAGACTAGAGGATGGCTCACCAAGCCGGTACATGCATTCGGAGAGAAGCAGCTTTATCATACCAGGGATATAGGTGCACATTTTGGACCGTATCTACCTAACCATGAGGAATTAAGCTACAAATATACATGTTGTGGAAACCTGACTCATCAAGGAATCTGCAGGAACTGGAATCACATCAATACAATTTTCTATGAAGAAGTTATGCCCGTTTCAAGACATGTGATTTTCAGGGAACCCGATAAAGACCAACTTGCACATTTTGGAGTGCTCAGAACGAACCAAGATGAATAAAGGAGTAAAGGGACTTGTTATGGATTCTTTATTTATCAGAAAATGCATGAGAGTTGGAATCACACCAATACCAGCTCGGACGTAGAAGATATTTCAAGATCAAACCCGAAGGTTGCTGGACCTGCCTTATTTGGAAGCTCACAGATTTAGTGAACTCCAGAACTATGTTTGGCGACCAGGAGCACGTGCAACATCTCCTTGGACTGAGGTTTATACTCTTTTCCCTTAAGTGTGGTTTTATCCCAATTGGGGTTTCCCACTAAGGTTTTTAATGAGGTAAACTAAAGCCCGATACAAGAGAAGGAAAATCTGGCCCGTCCAACCTTCCTTCTTGTATTTTATTTTATGATTTCGACCAGGCCCTTTTTGGCCCACTTGTAACCTAGACTATTGGATATTTAAGCCATTCTTTTGTTTCTAATAAGATTAAGCAAGTTTAAACTAAAAACCCTAAAGGAGTTTAGCCTAATTCGGCGCAGCCACTCTTCTCTCTCGCGTGGATTCCTCTTGAGGACGTAGTGCTGTTACTTGCTCGTGTTCTTGTGCTACTGAAGTGTTCATTTTGTGACAATTCCATCTATCCATCCTTTGAGAGGCCTTGAGAGCGCCTTCGGCCAGCAAGCTTTTCCCATTCGATCACCGACCGTCGACCATCGACCATCGACCAGAGATCAACCAGAGAGTGTCTCCGACCAGCTGGGCGATCCAAACTCCTATCCATCCTCAATCTTACATCATCTAAATGATATAAGATCTGAGGTGGATAGTTGTTTGGGTCGCCCAGCTGGTCTGAGACGCTCTCTGGTTGATCCGTGGTCGATGGTCGAATGGAAAAAGCTTACTGGCCGAAGGCGCTCTCAAGGCTTCTCAATGGATGGTTAGATGGAGTTGATGATGGATTGAAGAAAGCCACTCAAAGATGTAAAAGCATTTGTGATAAGATCAAGAATCTAAGCTTTAGTGAATCCACACATAAGACATAAATTCATAATGTTTTCTAAGAAGGGGAATCCGCACAACTTAGAGAAACAAGAACAAAGCATAAAAGCTTTATAAGAGAGAACTCTTATTTTTTTTTCCAAAAAAATTTCTATATATTTACAATAAAACAATTGAGCTTTTTATAGCTCTTACAAGGTGATCTTTACAATAAAATACATTAAAAATGATTTACATTTATACAAAAAGAGAAAAATTAGCTAAATCAAATATTAGTCTTCTTGCCATCAATTTAGCCATTGTCATTGAATTAGAATCTTTGACATTTGATGAAGTTATTAGCTTGAGATTCTTATAATAAACCATGTATTGAAGACCTTGATTCACTCTACCTTTTGATATTGCATCATTCACTCACTCTTCAAATGGTTTTGTCCTCAAAACTAAAACTAAATATTACATTTTTTTTTGCTTTTCTTAAAAACTTTTTTTTTTTGAAAAATCTGAAAACAAAAACAGAAACAAATGGGGAACTTTTTTTCGTTTAATGAAAGAAACAAAACAAGATTTTTTTTTATGTTTTTTTTTGAAGTAAATAGAATCAAAGAACAAAAAAATAAAATATATTTTTTTGGTTTTAAAATGTAATGACAAAAGAAAAAAGAAAATCAAAACGATAGTGATAGGAGCGCTTAAGCTCTAATACCAAATGATGTAATATCCGAGGTGGATAGTTGTTTGGGTCGCCCAGCTGGTTGAAGACGCTCTCTGGTTGATCCGTGGTCAATGGTCGAATGGAAAAAATCTTGTTGGCCGAAGGCGCTCTCAAGGATTCTCAATGGATGGTTAGATGGAGTTGATGATGGATTGAAGAACGCCACTCAAAGGTGTGAAAGCCTTTGTGTTAAGATCAAGAATCTAAGCCTTAATGAATCCACACATAAGACATAAATTCATAATGTTTCTAAGAAGGGGAATCCGCACAACTTAGAGAAACAAGAACAAAGCATAAAAGTTTTATAAGAGAGAACTCTTTTTCCAAAAAAATTCTATATATTTACAATAAAACAATTGAGCTTTTTATAGCTCTTACAAGGCGATCTTTACAATAAAATACATTAAAAGAAATGATTTACATTTATACAAAAAGAGGAAAATTAGCTAAATCAAATATTAGTTTTCTTGCCACCAATTTAGCCATTGTCATTGAATGAGAATCCTTGACATTTTATGAAGTTATGAGCTTGAGATTCTCATAATAAACCCATGAATTTGGAAAAAAATAAGAGTTCTCTCTTATAAAACTTTTATGCTTTGTTCTTTGTTTCTCTAAGTTGTGCGGATTCCCCTTCTTAGAAAATATTTTGAATTTATGTCTTATGTGTGGATTCACTAAGACTTAGATTCTTGATCTTATCACAAAGGCTTTTGCACCTTTGAGTGGCGATCTTCAATTCACCATCAACTCCATCTAACCATCCATTAAAAAGCCTTGAGAGCGCCTTCGGCCAGCAAGCTTTTTCCATTCGACCATCGACCACGAATCAACCAGAGAGCGTCTCCGACCAGCTGGGCGATCCAAACTCCGATCCATCCTCAATCTTACATCATAGGGTTTTCTTGTTGCACAAGTTATGAAGAACACTCAAGAACACTTTGAATATTCTTGAGTTTCTCTGAAGATACAAAGGATTTCTATGGGTTTCTGATGAATGTAGTGAGAGGAGAGAGGTGAGATCGACATGGGAAGGTAGAGAGAGGTTCAGATCTGAGGTTTTTGGTGATATGAATGTGATGAAATGGTTTATTCCATGCAATGCATTGTTTAAACTCCGTTTCTTCCACTCTTGGTTTTCTAAATATTTTTTTTATTTAAAAAGATGAACATTTGGCCCGTCTCGGCTTCCATCTCACATTTTGCCCTTGAACTTTGGCAAAATTACAGTTTTGGCCCTATTGACTTTTCTTCTGCCCGTTGACCACATTTTTGGAAACATGATGTTACATGGGTGCTAAACCATGTATAACATGTTGGGAATCCGAGCCAATTCTACCAGATTTAGAATGCTCGCGAGTTCCCGATAGCCTAGGATCTAGGGTCTAGTTAATTGAATCATGAATCAGATCTGTGTTTACCTGGAGATTTAGCAGCGGAAGATTATGGCAACACGAGATCTGCAGCGCCCCAAACGTTGCGCCTCTACTGTTCAGTCCACACGCACACAAGCTGGAATCCGCCGGGATGCTAGGACCGGTGCTCGGATCTCCCTGGGACTTTTTGTTTCTTGAGGTTCTGTGTTTTCTCTCTGAGAAAAACAGTCTGGGCGGCGCTCAAGTCTATCGGGTCGAATGTGCAAAACACATTTATATATCGACCTAAAGTGAACCGAAACATCAGTCTCGGTTTCGCCTTTGTGTCGACCTTCACACTTAGTGGTGTCGATCGACACACCTCCTGTATCGACTGACCCCCCTAATGGTGTCGATCGATACATCTCATAGAAACTCATATTCGATGTGCATCCAATACACATCGATCAGATCATATGCCAATGATCAATCCCATATGGACTATGTCCAACTTACTTAGGTGTGTGACCCTGTAGGTTCACACGATACCAGAAACGAGTTACAACTCATCTGTCATAAGCGGTTTCTAGCAAAACATTATGACTACCTAGTATCATAAGAATTATCCGATCTCGACAATACAACTATCATTAGAGTTAGCACAATATGATTTCAGGACATAATCCCAACAATCTCCCACTTGTACTGGAATCATCTATTCCTACAATCCCTTCGTCTCTATATCTCGATATGGCATAAGGCAAGAGACTGTGTCATCCTTATTATAGCCAACATCATGTTCATCGAATTTCTGATCTATACTGATAAAACAAACGACTGACAATCACCTCGTTTGAGCACGGCCATGCATTTTCTCAGTATCAAATCTTCGATGGGCCCTGAGATATTTATCTCCCGTTTTCCAGGAGGGACAAATCCCATCTTGTTCCATCCCTGTTTCTACACATACTTCATGACACGCACAAGCAATGCCGTTATAGCCGCCAGTTACGGAACGACGTTTGACAAGGTCAACACGCACCAATTCATATGCTAGAAAGCATGATGAACTCAGGTCTAAGGACTATACTCTATAGTCGTAATGAGAACCTCCCATGACACTGATGTAACTATCCTGTGGAGTTCTCATTAAGCAGGTCATGTCCAATCATATGTTCACCAACATACATCTATGTGACTGACTGTGATAATCATATCATTGACTTCATGAAACTTAGTCCAACAGTCACCTCACATACTAGTCTGCGCGGTTGTTAGTGTCCCATTTTAACAACCTTGACTAGGGACAATCATAATTTATGTCATCTTTTACTTATAGGGTTTCATGATCAAGTCCTCGACTTGATGACCTATACGATGATCATAAAATACTTTGGGACTATTATTTAATTATACAATAATTAAATAATACTGATGTCAGTCTTAACTTACACAAACACTGCCATAGCATGTCTCTGTAAAGTTTACAACATAACTAAAATAACTCCCACTAGAATCAAGATCATCTCTTCAGATATCTTATACCTACAGCAACAGAATAAATTATGTGCTTAGGTTGTGGGAGAGTTTGCGGTGTTCTGCTTGAAACAATTTCAATAGAGTACACCACCATTCAGATAAAAGCACTATTCTACGGTCCACTGCTTGGAGCCTTTCCAACAGTTAGCACCGCTATTCAGACAAAGAGACATAACCAGGTGGGAACCGGGAATCGTCTTTGTCCGACTAACTACTTTCAACTGGTTCGTCACTTTATCAGTTTACCACGAACCTATCCTTGGTGTTTCTCAACACTTGGGATGTTTCTGGCAACTGTTTAGTGACTATTACCGGAATATATTGGTATATTCTCGTCATGCTTAAGCTGCATCTAGACGAGCGCAAAATATGGCATTTATGATGGATTCTATTGCAGCAGCATTAGAACTCACACTCATTAATATTAGTTCAGACAGTGTTCAGAAACACTTCTTCTTACTAATATTGTTACCAGCTCAGCCAGTGTCCAAGACACTTCATATTGCTTAGATTATTGCCATAAGACCTTTGGTATGAAGCCATTCTTGGAATTAAGCACTTTTGAACTGTCCAATACCTTATGAACATAAGGATTTTGACACGATCCAATTAGCCTACTTAATCTATGTCAATAGATTCTTATTCCAAGAATTCATTCGGCTACTCCCATGTCTTTAGTTTAAATTTGACTTTCGACCCAAATCTTAACAAGACTTTAGCGTCGGAACGTCGTTCATGAGATTCAAGTATGTTATCTACATACTGTGTGAGAATTGCCATTACGCTCCCACTAGTCTTCTTGTAGACGCATGGTTTCTTTTTCTTTCTGATCAAGTCAAAACCTTTGACCAATCTGTCAGAATGTTGATTTCAACTCCAAGATGTTTGCTTCAATCCAGAAATGGATCGGTGAAGCTAACATGCATACCTAGCTAATTTTCGGAGTTGGGGCTCACCATCGCTTCTTCGAATTTCGCATGTTCGTCACTTTTCAATGATCAACAGATCACGACAATTGGTTACGAGAAATCACTCTCGAGTTAGTGACGGATCCTTTCGGATCTGCGAATTTCAGGCTCCACAGTTGCAGATCCTACAGTACTTTGTAGATCTCACCGCTGCTCTCCTTTAACAGGTTGAACAGCTTACTGTGTTTATCGAACTTCTTCGATGTGTACTTTTACTCCCACTGTTCCTTTTGAAAGTATCACCTTTCTTAAAAGACAAAGTTCTGGACAACAAAAGTACTAAGCCTTGGTTTCCTCAGGACAACCAGCGAGGTAGAACTTATCAGATATGGATTCAAGTTTGTTTATTGACTACTGTCTTACATAAACCTTGCAATCCCAATTAATCAGAAAAACAAATCTGGAAATCACCCAGTCCACATCCAATGTGGTGTTTTTCACTGATTCTGAAAGAAACTCTTTTCTGCGCAAAGACAGACGTTTTAGGACGTATTCTTAAATCGTTATGGAAGATTCCTGTGACTCATCTTTAATCGGAGCATATCTAATAAGATCCGATTCATTCTGTTAGATGATCACCCAATTCTTGACTTAAGTATTTTCCTCCGCGATTCAATCGAGGATCTCAATACTTCTGTCAAATCGGTTTTACACTTCATCTTGGAACTCCTCAAGGGATTCCAGCTCGTGTCTCATCAAATGAACACAGTCATACTTATTGATGCCATCAATAAGGTAATGAAGTATAGAATATTTCCTTTGGCAATAAGCCTCTGGCCTATTTCCTTTTGGCTCTGCTAAATGGGCCTTAGTCATTTGGTCACGTGAACAGAATTCATATCTCAAATGATTAAAATCAAATGAGTCCAAAGCTGTGGATTTACTGAATCTGTTTCACTTTTGTGGTTAAACGACTATACCAAAGAAAGGTCGAGTTCGAGTCATCAGACTTAAACCGTTTGGTATTTATGTTATATTTTAACTCATGTTAGTTTAAGATATAAAACCCATTCTAAACGGGGTGCTTGAAGGATTGTTTAGTTTATCCTGATTCAATTACTCATTGATTGATCCTACTAAACATGCTTGGATCTAGGTTCTCTTGCTGAATCATAAAAGATCTCACCTAATACCTTGTTATGCAGCGGAATGGAGAGGTATGGGTCAGAGATCAGCAGAACCGCCAAGAGACAACTCCTCCAAAGGTTCACACACGCACACTTCAGGAAATTGGCTGCTAGACCAAGGAGGTGGGAGGCGCAGAGAAGAGAGAGAGGAGGCGCAGAAGGCTCTTGGGGAAAAAGTGGCTAGGTTAAGTTTTAATCATAAAACTTATGCCTAGTTCCTTTTGGGCTTTTGGGCCCAATTCCCAGTCTGATTAAATCCCTTAGATTTAATCAGGCCCTTTAATCTCTCTGAGTACAGTAAATGCCTAGCACTTTTACCGTACTTCTGTTGAACCGTTCCCTCATAGTTTCCTGTTAGCTTAGGCGTGTGACCCATATGGGATCATATAATAAAGGCAATAAGTCCAAGACTTATAGATCATGAGCGGACTCTAGCAAGCCATCATGACCCCCAATATTATATGACTTATGTCTGATCATTGACATACTCTTACTTTCTAGAGACAGTACAGAGATTACTGGACATAATTCCAACAATCTCCCACTTGTACTGGAATCTCTGTATTCATATTCCTTTTGTCTCAATATCTCGATTAGTCATAAGGCAAGATGAGTGTCATCCTTATAAAGCCTAATCATGTTCATCGGACTCTGATTTGATACTGACAATCCAAACGACTCGGGACAGTCCGTTTGAGCATGGCCATGCATTTTCCAGTATTCAAAACTCCGATTGGCCTAGAGATATTCACTCCATTTATATTGGAGGAACAAATCCCGTCTTGTTCCATCACTGTAAACTACTCATTTCATAATACACCCAAACAAGGTCTTTATAACTATCGCTTAACGACAGCGTTAGACAATGATCAAAGTGCATCAGTTCATGTGCAGTCACATGCATGCGAACTCAGGTCTAAGGACTATACTCTATAGTCGTAGTAAGAATCTCTTATGACATAGATATAAATATCCTGAAGAGTTCTTATAAGCGGGTCTTGTCCGGTCGTATGTACCCCAACATACACCTATGTACTGACTTTGATGCCGTGCATCTATAACGACATGAAACTTGGTCATAAGTCACATACCAATCTAGTCTCACGCGGTTGTTGGTGTTCCAATTTCAACAACCTTCGACTAGGGACAGGATGATATAAGCCATCTATCAAATATAGGGTCTCATGATCAAGCTAAATGACTTTGATGACTCAAGATCAAGTCACTTACTTCGATGACCTATAAAATGGTTCATATCATTTTGGAACGATTATTTCATCACAGTTAAAATAATCTTGAAATAATAATTTTATTAAACATCTTAAATGTTTTACAAGAACATATCAATAACTAAATAAAGCCCTCAAACTCCCACTCAAATTTAGATTACATTTCAATGTCTCTAATGCCTACAGCTTCAGTCAGGAACTCGAGCTTAGGTCTTGGGAGTGGCTTTGTCAATGGATCAGCGACGTTATCATCTGTCTGAACTCGGCTGATCTTGACTTCCTTTCTATTAATGATATCACGTATCAAGTGAAATCTTCTTAGTACATGCTTGGATTTCTGGTGTGATCTTGGTTCCTTTGCCTGAGCAATAGCACCATTGTTATCACAAAACAGTGCCAGAGGCTCAGCCGCATTTGGTATCACACCTAGTTCAATAATGAACTTTCGTATCCAAACAGCTTCCTTCGCTGCTTCTGAAGCGGCGATATATTCAGCTTCTGTAGTGGAATCAGCAACGGTGTCTTGCTTGGAGCTTCTCCAACTGATTGCACCGCCATTCAGACAAAAGATATAACCGGACTGTGACCGGAAATCATCTTGGTCTGTCTGGAAACTTGCGTCCGTGAATCCACTGACTTCAAGAACATTACTTCCGCCGTACACCAAGAACTTATCCTTAGTATGTCTTAGATACTTCAGGATATTCTTGACGGCAATCCAGTGGCTTTCACCTGGATTTGACTGGTACCTACTCGTCATGCTTAATGCATAAGCAACATCAGGACGAGTACAGATCATGGCATACATGACAGATCCTATTGCAGATGCATAAGGAATATTCTTCATGCGCTCAAGCTCAGCAGCCGTCGTAGGGCTCTGCTTCTTGCTTAGCGTTGTGCCATGTACCATTGGCGTGAAGCCCTTCTTGGAATCTGCCATGCTGAATCTATGTAGGACTTTGTCAATGTATGAATCTTGACACAAGCCTATCAGCCTTTTAGATCTATCCCGGTAGATCCGGATTCCAAGAACGTATGCGGCTTCACCCATGTCTTTCATGGAAAAACAACTTCCAAGCCAGTCCTTTACGGACCTCAGCATTGGTACGTCGTTTCCGAGAAGTAGTATGTCATCGACATACAGAATAAGAAATACTATCTTGCTCCCACTAGTTTTCTTACACACGCATTGTTCTTCTTCGTTTCTGATGAAGTCAAATTGCTTGATTGCTTCATCAAAACGAAGATTCCAGCTCCTCGATGCTTGCTTCAATCCATAAATGGATTTATGAAGCTTGCATACTTTCCCAGCATTCTTTGGATCTATGTAACCGTCAGGTTGTGTCATATACACATCCTCTTCCAGAATTCCATTCAGGAAGGCGGTTTTCACGTCCATCTGCCAAATTTCATAATCATGAAAAGCTGCAGTTGCTAGTAGAATCCGAATAGATTTCATCATAGCCACTGGGGAATAGGTTTCATCATAATCCACACTGTGAACTTGTCTGAAACCTTTTGCCACCAACCTGGCTTTATAAATCTGGACATTTCCATCCACGTCAATCTTCTTCTTGAAGATCCATTTGCACTCGATGGCTTTTACACCAGCGGGTAAGTCAACCAACGAAAACACTTGGTTGACCGACATGGAGTCCATTTCGGAATCAGTGGCCTTACGCCACTTAGAGGAATCTGGGCCCATCATGGCTTGATTGAAGTTCGATGGTTCATCACCATCAATGATCAGAAGATCATGACAGTTAGTCACGAGGAATCCTTGATATCTCTCGGGTTCGTGACGGATCCTCCCGGATCTTCGAACTTCAGGTACTACAGGTTCAGGCTCTACAATTTCTTGTAGGTCCTCCTGCTGCTCTTCCTCATTAGGTTGAGCAGTATCCTGTTCATCTTGAGTTTCTTCAAGCAGTACCTTACTCCCACTGTTTTTCTTAGAGAGAAACTCCCTCTCAAGAAAATTACAATCCCGGGCAACAAAGATCTTGTTCTCGGATCGTAGGTAGAAGTAATAAGCCTTGGTCTCCTTCGGATAACCAATGAAATAACATTTATCAGACTTTGGTGTAAGCTTGTCAGAGATCAATCTCTTGACATAGGCTTCACAACCCCAAATTCTAAGATAAGACAGCATTGGAGCTTCCCCAGTCCATAATTCATATGGTGTCTTAGCTACTGCTTTTGATGGCGCTCTATTTAGAGTGAACACTGCTGTTAGCAGAGCATATCCCCAAAGGGATATTGGAAGGTCTGTGTGACTCATCATAGACCGAACCATATCCAATAAGGTCCGATTCCTCCTCTCAGACACACCATTCCATTGAGGTGTTCCAGGAGGAGTGAGTTGGGAAACTATCCCACACTCTCTTAGATGATCACTGAACTCTTAGCTCAAGTATTCTCCTCCTCGGTCGAACCGAAGAGCTTTAATGCTTTTGCCAAGTTGGTTCTGTACTTCATTTTGGAATTCTCTGAATCTCTCAAACGATTCAGACTTATGTTTCATTAAATAAACATATCCATACCTACTGAAATCATCAGTGAAGGTAATGAAGTACTGATAGTTTCCTCTTGCATTTGTGAACATTGGGCCACACACATCTGTGTGTATCAGGCCCAATAAGTCACTGGCCCTCTCGTTAGGTTTATTAAAGGGGGCCCGCGTCATTTTGCCCATCAGACAGGATTCACATTTCTCACATGACTCAAAGTCAAACGAGCCAAGAAGTCCATTCGTATGGAGCCTCTTAATGCGTTTCTCGCTGATGTGCCCTAAACGACAATGCCATAGAAACGTTCGGTTCTCCTCATTAGGTTTGAACCGTTTGGTATTAATGTTATAAATTGGCGCGGATTGATCAAGTATGTAAAGCCCATTCGTAAGAGGGGCACAACCATAGAACAAATTATTGCGATTGAAGGAACATAATTTATTCTTAACTGAAAAATCATAACCTTCCAAATCCAACAAAGAAATTGAAATAATATTTCTGCTTATCGCAGGTACAAAATAACAATTATTGAGTTCTAAAACCAATCCCGAAGGTAAAGACAACAAGTATGTGCCTACAGCTAGTGCAGGAACTTTCGCTCCATTCCCAACTCGTAGCTCCACTTGTCCTTGCTTCATCCTCCTACTGTTGCTGAGTGCCTGCATATTAGTACAAATATGAGCCCCACAACCAGTATCCATAACCCATGAGGTATTATCAGAAGTAGTTGTATTAACTTCTATAACAAAAATACCTGATGAAGAAGTCTCCAGAGTCTTCTTCTTCAATTCCTTTAGACCTTCCAGGAATTTCTTACATTCTCTCCTCCAATGCCCTGGTTCTTTACAGAACCTGCAGATGTCAGTAGGCCCAGCCTTGGACTTGGGCTTGGGCTTTGGCGTGTCCTTGTCCGAGACTTGAACAGCCTTAGCCTTTCCCTTTGGCAGAGGATTTCTTAAAGCCCTTGCCCTTTTGCACCATAAGCACATTGGGGTCCTTGGCTTTCCTCAAGTTGGGCTCTGCAGTCTTGAGCATTCCGTGAAGCTCAGGCAATGTCTTACTCAAGCCATGCATATTGAAGTTCAGGATGAACTGATCATAGCTTGCAGGTAAAGACTACAGAACGATGTCGCAGGCAAGTTCCTGGCTGATAGGGCAGTCGAGTTTTTGAAGATGATCGAGATAACCCATCATCTTCAAGACATGAGGACTCACTGCCGCATTTGCAGCCATCTTACAGTCTAAGAGGTTCTTAACTGTCTGGAACCTCTCAGTCCTTGCCTGCTCCTGAAAAAGCGATTTCAGGCTTGCCATTATCTCGATGGGCGACAGCACACTCTCGAACTGCATTTGCAGCTCAGAAGTCATGGTCGCCAACATCAGGCAATAGACATCATTTTCATCTGACGAATGCTTTTCCCAAGCATTATGCAGATTCCTGGCGGCATTGTTAGGAGGCCTCTCGGGGAGGGGATCACGAAGGACATATTCCTTCTTCTCCTGCTTGAGGACCAGCCTCAAGTTCCTTGACCACGTCAGGAAGTTCGTTCCAGTCAGCTTCTCCTTGTCGAGAACAGACCGGATTGAGAATGTGTTTTGTGTGCTTGTTGTAGTCATAGCTGAAATATAAGATAAAAGGATTTTAGTTAATATGTTCAATATGATTAATCTCGCATTATATTCAATAACATCAGTTACCCTCAATAAAATATAATGATTCCAAGATCCACATATAACTAAGATCAAAGTGGGCCACTGGCCGTCACCTAACCTTAGCTTATATCGGTAAGCCCTATTTCGGCTAATTATATCCGCGATATAACTCTTGGTTGTGAATCTGGGCCCGAGGCCCAATCCACTCTGATGTCTCAAGGCCCAGGACTCCCGATGGCCTAGTCAAGAAAACCAGACTATACAGTCATGTAATCACTAATGTCTGGGACTCCCAATGACATCAATGAATCACAAACTGTCTTACCCACGCAAAAGATAGACACACTCACACTGTAAGGCCGTGTGTTCGATTGAATGGGCTTCAACAGCTGACATAATCTGGACAAGACATCCAACGCTTGATATTATTTAAGGTTTGTAGGTTTTTTCTTAAAATTTCATCCCAAAATAGAAGATTACTATTTTGGGAAACTTTCCATTTTTGGAAACCTACTATTTTGGAAACTTTCTAAAATTGGAAACTTCCTAAAATTGGAAACTTTCTAACTATAGAAATTTCCTATAATCCAAAACATGCAAATCTAGAAACTTCTATTCTAAGAAACTTTCTAATTTCAGATTTTGGAAACTGATTAATTTTAAAATCAAATTTTAATTATTAAATGAATTTTAAAATAAATCTGAAGAAAAGACTCAAATAACTGGCCCAATTGTTTTAACTTCTTGGCCCATGGCCCAAGAATTGGTCTATGTCCAAGACATAACCCAATTGTCCAATTAAATGACATAACCGGTCTGGTTCATTAAAATTGGTCTAGCCAAAATTAATTACTACGATGACCACAATTGTCAACCGGTTATTTACTAAACCGGATTTTCTCAATTTATTTGGTCCAACCAAATCAAATTAGAAAACCACTGGTTTAGGCACTAAATCCAATTTTACGACTTTGGATTTCTTATCACGGTTTAACCAGATCTAATAAATTTTATTAAATCTGTAATTATTAAACCGTGACGATTAAGATTTTAATTATCTTAAACCGAACCACAAACCAAACCGCAACGATCGATGCTCGGGTCCGTGATGATCGATGCTTTCACGCGATCGATCGGGACGAGAGCGGCGGGATGGCTTGGGTCGAGAGAAGGCGGGACACGATCGCCGACGATCCATACCATCGATCGAAACGATCGATCCATGCGATCCGCTCAGCCGATCGGACCATCTCTCGCGATCGTGCGAACGACCACGCAACACGATCCTCAAGCGATCGGTTCGTGCGTCTTCGCCGATCCGGTCCGACGCATACCAATCCGAGATCGGTTCATGCGGTTTCGATTAGGGTTTTAGTTCTTAGGTTTCTTAAGTGTTTTCTTATCAAATTCAAGCACATATTGATTCAAACACTTCTAAACAACCTAAACATGATTCTAAACAAGAAATCCTAATAGAACCAATGGCTCTGATACCACTGAAGGATTGTTTAGTTTATCCTGATTCAATTACTCATTGATTGATCCTACTAAACATGCTTGGATCTAGGTTCTCTTGCTGAATCATAAAAGATCTCACCTAATACCTTGTTATGCAGCGGAATGGAGAGGTATGGGTCAGAGATCAGCAGAACCGCCAAGAGACAGCTCCTCCAAAGGTTCACACACGCACACTTCAGGAAATTGGCTGCTAGACCAAGGAGGTGGGAGGCGCAGAGAAGAGAGAGAGGAGGCGCAGAAGGCTCTTGGGGAAAAAGTGGCTAGGTTAAGTTTTAATCATAAAACTTATGCCTAGTTCCTTTTGGGCTTTTGGGCCCAATTCCCAGTCTGATTAAATCCCTTAGATTTAATCAGGCCCTTTAATCTCTCTGAGTACAGTAAATGCCTAGCACTTTTACCGTACTTCTGTTGAACCGTTCCCTCATAGTTTCATGTTAGCTTAGGCGTGTGACCCATATGGGATCATATAATAAAGGCAATAAGTCCAAGACTTATAGATCATGAGCGGACTCTAGCAAGCCATCATGACCCCCAGTATTATATGACTTATGTCTGATCATTGACATACTCTTACTTTCTAGAGACAGTACAGAGATTACTGGACATAATTCCAACAGTGCTACCATTAAATATTTCATTAAGATCAAAAGAACAAAACTTGTCTTTTATCAAATGAAAAACATCCAAATTCTCAAAAGAAAATGAAAGACATTTTGCATATAGCAAGTACATGGTGGCAATTACTTAATTTCAAAAACCAAGTAGGAAAGGCTCCTACAAGTGGAGATCTCTACGGCTCATGCAGCAACCATTGCTTCATCCAGACGCGCAGTTCCACTTGTCCTTTCTTCAACGCTCTACTGTTGCTTAGGTCCTGCATATTTCCAAAATATCAGTACCACAACAAGCATCCAATACTTATGTAGAACTTGAATTAATAACACAATACCTGAAGAAGAAGTACCATACATCTTCTCCATCTCTTGTGAATCTTCCAAGAATTTTATGCAATCTCTCTTCCAATGCCCCGACTCATTGCAGTAGAAGCACTTACTAACACCAGATGGACTTGACTTGGGCTTATAAGATGACACAGGCTTATCCTGATTCCAAATCTGGACGACCTTGCCAACACCCTTGTTTAAACAAGATTTTTCAAATCTTTTGCCCCTTTTGATGTTTTGCTCTGCTGCCTTGAGCATGCCATGCAGCTCAGTCAACGTCTTCGTCAAGCCTTTCTTGATATAGTTCTTAACGAACTTGTCATAGCTAGACGGCAGTGACTGCAGAATGATGTCAGTAGCCAACTCTAAGCTGACAGGACATTCCAGTTTCCCCAGGTTGTCAACGTAACCCATCAGTTTAATGACATGAGGACTTACTGGAGTATCCTCTGGTAGTTTGCACTCATTGAGAGACTTCACCATCTGGAATCTCTCAACTCGTGCCAAATCCTGAAACTTCAGTTTCAGGCTGGTGATCATCTCTATTGGCGACTCCATGTTCTCATACTGACTCTTCAAGTCTGAGTTCATGGTAGCCAACATCAGACCACGCACATCTACCACATCAGTATAATGCTTGGATTGATCAAGTATGTAAAGCCCATTCGTAAGAGGGGCACAACCATAGAACAAATTGTTGCGATTGAAGGAACATAATTTATTCTTAACTGAAAAATCATAACCTTCCAAATCCAACAAAGAAATTGAAATAATATTTCTGCTTATCGCAGGTACAAAATAACAATTATTGAGTTCTAAAACCAATCCCGAAGGTAAAGACAACAAGTATGTGCCTACAGCTAGTGCAGGAACTTTCGCTCCATTCCCAACTCGTAGCTCCACTTGTCCTTGCTTCATCCTCCTACTGTTGCTGAGTGCCTGCATATTAGTACAAATATGAGCCCCACAACCAGTATCCATAACCCATGAGGTATTATCAGAAGTAGTTGTATTAACTTCTATAACAAAAATACCTGATGAAGAAGTCTCCAGAGTCTTCTTCTTCAATTCCTTTAGACCTTCCAGGAATTTCTTACATTCTCTCCTCCAATGCCCTGGTTCTTTACAGAACCTGCAGATGTCAGTAGGCCCAGCCTTGGACTTGGGCTTGGGCTTTGGCGTGTCCTTGTCCGAGACTTGAACAGCCTTAGCCTTTCCCTTGTCCTTGGCAGAGGATTTCTTAAAGCCCTTGCCCTTTTGCACCATAAGCACATTGGGGTCCTTGGCTTTCCTCAAGTTGGGCTCTGCAGTCTTGAGCATTCCGTAAAGCTCAGGCAATGTCTTACTCAAGCCATGCATATTGAAGTTCAGGATGAACTGATCATAGCTTGCAGGTAAAGACTGCAGAACGATGTCGCAGGCAAGTTCCTGGCTGATAGGGCAGTCGAGTTTCTGAAGATGATCGAGATAACCCATCATCTTCAAGACATGAGGACTCACTGCCGCATTTGCAGCCATCTTACAGTCTAAGAGGTTCTTAACTGTCTGGAACCTCTCAGTCCTTGCCTGCTCCTGAAAAAGCGATTTCAGGCTTGCCATTATCTCGATGGGCGACAGCACACTCTCGAACTGCATTTGCAGCTCAGAAGTCATGGTCGCCAACATCAGGCAATAGACATCATTTTCATCTGACGAATGCTTTTCCCAAGCATTATGCAGATTCCTGGCGGTATTGTTAGGAGGCCTCTCGGGGAGGGGATCACGAAGGACATATTCCTTCTTCTCCTGCTTGAGGACCAGCCTCAAGTTCCTTGACCACGTCAGGAAGTTCGTTCCAGTCAGCTTCTCCTTGTCGAGAACAGACCGGATTGAGAATGTGTTTTGTGTGCTTGTTGTAGTCATAGCTGAAATATAAGATAAAAGGATTTTAGTTAATATGTTCAATATGATTAATCTCGCATTATATTCAATAACATCAGTTACCCTCAATAAAATATAATGATTCCAAGATCCACATATAACTAAGATCAAAGTGGGCCACTGGCCGTCACCTAACCTTAGCTTATATCGGTAAGCCCTATTTCGGCTAATTATATCCGCGATATAACTCTTGGTTGTGAATCTGGGCCCGAGGCCCAATCCACTCTGATGTCTCAAGGCCCGGGACTCCCGATGGCCTAGTCAAGAAAACCAGACTATACAGTCATGTAATCACTAATGTCTGGGACTCCCAATAACATCAATGAATCACAAACTGTCTTACCCACGCAAAAGATAGACACCCTCACACTGTAAGGCCGTGTGTTCGATTGAATGGGCTTCAACAGCTGACATAATCTGGACAAGACATCCAACGCTTGATATTATTTGAGGTTTGTAGGTTTTTTCTTAAAATTTCATCCCAAAATAGAAGATTACTATTTTGGGAAACTTTCCATTTTTGGAAACCTACTATTTTGGAAACTTTCTAAAATTGGAAACTTCCTAAAATTGGAAACTTTCTAACTATAGAAATTTCCTATAATCCAAAACATGCAAATATAGAAACTTCTATTCTAAGAAACTTTCTAATTTCAGATTTTGGAAACTGATTAATTTTAAAATCAAATTTTAATTATTAAATGAATTTTAAAATAAATCTGAAGAAAAGACTCAAATAACTGGCCCAATTGTTTTAACTTCTTGGCCCATGGCCCAAGAATTGGTCTATGTCCAAGACATAACCCAATTGTCCAATTAAATGACATAACCGGTCTGGTTCATTAAAATTGGTCTAGCCAAAATTAATTACTACGATGACCACAATTGTCAACCGGTTATTTACTAAACCGGATTTTCTCAATTTATTTGGTCCAACCAAATCAAATTAGAAAACCACTGGTTTAGGCACTAAATCCAATTTTACGACTTTGGATTTCTTATCACGGTTTAACCAGATCTAATAAATTTTATTAAATCTGTAATTATTAAACCGTGACGATTAAGATTTTAATTATCTTAAACCGAACCACAAACCAAACCGCAACGATCGATGCTCGGGTCCGTGATGATCGATGCTTTCACGCGATCGATCGGGACGAGAGCGGCGGGATGGCTTAGGTCGAGAGAAGGCGGGACACGATCGCCGACGATCCATGCCATCGATCGAAACGATCGATCCATGCGATCCGCTCAGCCGATCGGACCATCTCTCGCGATCGTGCGAACGACCACGCAACACGATCCTCAAGCGATCGGTTCGTGCGTCTTCGCCGATCCGGTCCGACGCATACCAATCCGAGATCGGTTCATGCGGTTTCGATTAGGGTTTTAGTTCTTAGGTTTCTTAAGTGTTTTCTTATCAAATTCAAGCACAGATTGATTCAAACACTTCTAAACAACCTAAACATGATTCTAAACAAGAAATCCTAATAGAACCAATGGCTCTGATACCACTGAAGGATTGTTTAGTTTATCCTGATTCAATTACTCATTGATTGATCCTACTAAACATGTTTGGATCTAGGTTCTCTTGCTGAATCATAAAAGATCTCACCTAATACCTTGTTATGCAGCGGAATGGAGAGGTATGGGTCAGAGATCAGCAGAACCGCCAAGAGAAAGCTCCTCCAAAGGTTCACACACGCACACTTCAGGAAATTGGCTGCTAGACCAAGGAGGTGGGAGGCGCAGAGAAGAGAGAGAGGAGGCGCAGAAGGCTCTTGGGGAAAAAGTGGCTAGGTTAAGTTTTAATCATAAAACTTATGCCTAGTTCCTTTTGGGCTTTTGGGCCCAATTCCCAGTCTGATTAAATCCCTTAGATTTAATCAGGCCCTTTAATCTCTCTGAGTACAGTAAATGCCTAGCACTTTTACCGTACTTCTGTTGAACCGTTCCCTCATAGTTTCCTGTTAGCTTAGGCGTGTGACCCATATGGGATCATATAATAAAGGCAATAAGTCCAAGACTTATAGATCATGAGCGGACTCTAGCAAGCCATCATGACCCCCAGTATTATATGACTTATGTCTGATCATTGACATACTCTTACTTTCTAGAGACAGTACATAGATTACTGGACATAATTCCAACAGTGCTACCATTAAATATTTCATTAAGATCAAAAGAACAAAACTTGTCTTTTATCAAATGAAAAACATCCAAATTCTCAAAAGAAAATGAAAGACATTTTGCATATAGCAAGTACATGGTGGCAATTACTTAATTTCAAAAACCAAGTAGGAAAGGCTCCTACAAGTGGAGATCTCTACGGCTCATGCAGCAACCATTGCTTCATCCAGACGCGCAGTTCCACTTGTCCTTTCTTCAATGCTCTACTGTTGCTTAGGTCCTGCATATTTCCAAAATATCAGTACCACAACAAGCATCAAATACTTATGTAGAACTTGAATTAATAACACAATACCTGAAGAAGAAGTACCATACATATTCTCCATCTCATGTGAATCTTCCAAAAATTTTATGCAATCTCTCTTCCAATGCCCCGACTCATTGCAGTAGAAGCACTTACTAACACCAGATGGACTTGACTTGGGCTTATAAGATGACACAGGCTTATCCTGATTCCAAATCTGGACGACCTTGCCAACACCCTTGTTTAAACAAGATTTTTCAAATCTTTTGCCCCTTTTGATGTTTTGCTCTGCTGCCTTGAGAATGCCATGCAGCTCAGTCAACGTCTTCGTCAAGCCTTTCTTGATATAGTTCTTAACGAACTTGTCATAGCTAGACGGCAGTGACTGCAGAATGATGTCAGTAGCCAACTCTAAGCTGACAGGACATTCCAGTTTCCCCAGGTTGTCAACGTAACCCATCAGTTTAATGACATGAGGACTTACTGGAGTATCCTCTGGTAGTTTGCACTCATTGAGAGACTTCACCATCTGGAATCTCTCAACTCGTGCCAAATCCTGAAACTTCAGTTTCAGGCTGGTGATCATCTCTATTGGCGACTCCATGTTCTCATACTGACTCTTCAAGTCTGAGTTCATGGTAGCCAACATCAGACCACGCACATCTACCACATCAGTATAATGCTTATTCCAAGCGATTGGTCTGATGTTGGCTACCATGAACGCAGATAGTTCTTGATAACCGGTCCAATTCAATTGAACCGACTTATCTGATCAAACTGATCTTAACCAATCGGTTTGTACTAATTGGGATGATCAGTTCAATCCAATTGAACCAATTCATCCAATTTAAACCGTTTAAACCAGCTTCAACTGATTGCGATAACCAGTCCAATTCAATTGAACCGACTTATCCAATCAAACTGATTTATCCCATCGGTTCATGCTAATTGAGATAATCAGTTCAATCCAATTGAACTAATTCATCCAATTTAAACCGATCTATTCGGACTTAACCAAGCATGATAACCGGTCCAATCCAATTGAACCGATTAACCATTCGCTCGTCCTGTGTCGATCGACACTCAACCTGTGTCGATCGACGCAGTAGGCCTTTTAGGTTTTCTACGAGAAAACCCTAGCCGCCGAATATCGTTCTGTGTCGACCGACACATAAACTGTGTCGATCGACACTCGACCGAGTCTGCATTGTGTCGACCGACACACCCAGTGTGTCGATCGACACAGAAAGCTTTCGGTTTTTCTTCGCGAAAAACCCTAGCCGCCGACTCTGTCGAATTCGCAATTCTGTGTCGACCGACACACCCAGTGTGTCGATCGACACCATGCGAAAACAGCAGTTCATCGTTTTTCAGCAGAGAAATAATCCGAGATTCAATTCTCCAAAACACGATTTTAAAGCATTAAACTAATCAAATTCATCAGTATTCGATTTAAATGCCACAGATTCAATGGTTAAACCCTAAGGCTCTGATACCACTATTGGGAATCCGAGCCAATTCTACCAGATTCAGAATGCTCGCGAGTTCCCGATAGCCTAGGATCTAGGGTCTAGTTAATTGAATCATGAATCAGATCTGTGTTTACCTGGAGATTTAGCAGCGGAAGATTATGGCAACACGAGATCTGCAGCGCCCCAAACGTTGCGCCTCTACTGTTCAGTCCACACGCACACAAGCTGGAATCCGCCGGGATGCTAGGACCGGTGCTCGGATCTCCCTGGGACTTTTTGTTTCTTGAGGTTCTGTGTTTTCTCTCTGAGAAAAACAGTCTGGGCGGCGCTCAAGTCTATCGGGTCGAATGTGCAAAACACATTTATATATCGACCTAAAGTGAACCGAAACATCAGTCTCGGTTTCGCCTTTGTGTCGACCGACACACTTAGTGGTGTCGATCGACACACCTCCTGTATCGACTGACCCACCTAATGGTGTCGATCGATACATCTCATAGAAACTCATATTCGATGTGCATCCAATACACATCGATCAGATCATATGCCAATGATCAATCACATATGGACTATGTCCAACTTGCTTAGGTGTGTGACCCTGTAGGTTCACACGATACCAGAAACGAGTTACAACTCATCTGTCATAAGCGGTTTCTAGCAAAACATTATGACTACCTAGTATCATATGAATTGTCCGATCTCGAAAATACAACTATCATTAGAGTTAGCACAATATGATTTCAGGACATAATCCCAACATAACATACATCATATGAGATTCCTTTCTATTAAAGTTCACACTATATCAGTCTCTACAGTTCACCACAAGTTTTAGATTGTTTCTAAATAATATGATTTGCAATAGAGATCACAAAGTAACAATGGCAATTTGAATTCTACAGCGAAAAAGCTGTTAGAGAGATGTAAAGAGACCCTTTGAGGAGTTTTTCTTGGAAGCTATGATGTTTGTTGTTGCTGCGGTTGTTCATGAGATGTTTATGCAGAATCTGTCATTTATTCATCGTCCTTTGTTTCTTTAGGTTCTGTTGAAGCCGACTTCTTTGGAATAACGAGCTGGTATTTTGGACTAAGCAATGTGTCATGTTCAGACGGGAGTGGAACACCGGGTCCTGCTATCGATTTTGGCAAAGGAATTTGGTTTCTGCTCGCAGCAAGCTCTAGCAGTACCTAAAACCAAACATCGAAACATACAAACTTAGAGATTCAGAAACTGGATTTGGATGGCTTCATAATATAGTATACTTAAATTATGATATTGACTAATAATCAATAAGAATTTTGTAACCTCCATAATATATCATAATGGCTCAAATTTAGTGGACATTATGATTCTCCATAAAGTGAGAAATAAGTCTCCTGGTTTTCATTAAATCTAGTGAAATTTACTCCAACTAGTATTAATCTTTATTAAAATTACTAGTTTAGTATCCTTCACTAAAAGTTTACTAAGTTAGTATTATGAGTATGTAAAAAGACTAAATTATCACTATGACTAAACTACTAATTAATCTTATTTTATTTTTAAAATAAAAAAAAATTTAAAATATGGAAATAAAAAATAATAATCGAAAATTAAAATAAATAACTTTAAACTAAAAATTAAAAATCATAAACAAAAATTTAAAACTAAAAAATTAAAATTAAATTAATAACTTAAAAATAAAAATTTAAAACTAAAAATTAAAAATTAAAAAATTAAAAATTAAAAACAAAAATTTAAAAACTAAAATTAAAAATTAAAAATCAAAAACTAAAAACTAAAAACTAAAAATTAAAAATTAAAAATTAAAAATTAAAAATTAAAAATTAAAAATTAAAAACTAAAAACTAAAAATTAAAAATTAAAAATTAAAAATTAAAAATTAAAATTAAAATTAAAATTTAAAATTAAAAATTAAAAATTAAAAATTAAAAATTAAAAATTAAAAATTAAAAACTAAAAATTTAAAATTAAAAACTAAAAATTTAAAATTTAAAACTAAAAATTTAAAATTTAAAATTTAAAATTTAAAATTTAAAACTAAAAACTAAAATTAACAATTAAAAACTAAAAAGTCTTATAGACTATCTTCCTAAAATAATGGTGGTTAGAAAAATGAAAGATATTAAAAAACTTCCGTTTAAAAAAAAGTCTTATGTACAGATATTCCAAAATTTCAACAATAATCAATAAATATTACAAAATATATAAAAAATCTATAGACTTATTTCGTTGATTGCAGAAAATTATTATTAATTCAAAACTCTTAGGAAATTAATTACTTTATAATTGTATGAGATTTTTTTAAATGTAGTATTTTAAAATAATATACAAGTTTCCGTTTAAGAATAAGTCGAATTGGTATAATTACTTACCTAAAATCATGGCCGGTTCGAAAAAAGAAAGATTTTAGAAAAAAATCAATTTAAAAATAATTAAAATCATATATGTATATATTCTAAAATTTCAAAAATAATAAGTTTAAAATATTTTCTTAATATTAAAATTTTATTTAACACATCAAATAATTTTGGAACTTATAAATTTATTTCGTAAACTTATTATGCTTAAAAAACAAAATTAAAATTTTTTATATTAAAAACTATATTAAAATAATACAACCTAAAATAAAAAAAATTGACCTACATAGGTTCATACAATATAATATTTTAAATTTTAAAAAGTCATTATTTGCAAGATAAATTATATTTTTAATTTTAAATTAATTTATAAAACTATTTAAGAAAACAAACTAACAAATCCGCAATAAAAAAGATGAGTAAAAATGCCACGTCATCAATTTAAAAAAATATATACACACAAAAATTAAATCTGTAACACATCAACTAAATCTGTAACACTAGAATACTAGTTTTGTAATTTTTTTAAGCATTTTGCCTGTGTTACAGAGTTTTTCAAAATCTGCAACACATACAAAAAATCTGTAACACTGGGAATAAAATCTGCATAAACAATCCGCAAAATCTTGAAAAAACTGCAAAAACCCAATAAAATCTTCAACACTAGCGAAAAAATCTTCGAACTCAATTTTACAAAAACGAACAAATCCGCAAGTATACAAAAAAAACTGCAACACATGGAACAAATCTGTTACACTACGAACTAATTTAGTAATTAAAAAAATATATTTCATTTGTCGCGGATTTATTTTAAATCTGCAACAAAGAAACAAATCTGCGACACTTGCATTTAAATCGGTAACATCATTTCCGTAATTACACAAACAAATCTGCAACCACAAAAGTCTGCAACACGTGACTGCGGATTTAATTTCGCAGGGAAGGTGGCATTTTCGTAAATATTTGATTTTTTCGCTGACATGGAAAAAAAAAATTAATGGCATTTCTGTAATTTTTTTTTTCCTTCCAAATGATGATAGGGGTACCTTAGGCAATAAAATCTTGAGAAACAAGGCCAAAAGATTAATCCTATTCTAATAATAACTATACTTTTTCATACTAGATAAGTAATTTTCTAACAATGCAAGAAAACAATAATTTCATCTTCTTCGTCTCTTCTCATTTTCTTTGTATGAGAGTACAACACAAAAAGAATGGTTCGAAATCTTATGGATTTGGGTGGTGTAAATTATAAGAAGTATGTAGTTGTATCTTGGGATTCGGAACGCTATGCAACTGTCATAACTATGGGGCGTTTTCAGAATTAAGGAAAAATATCAAATCTTGCCTCTGCAAATCCGTTCTTCTCCAAATTCTTGTATCGATATCATTTTAATATTACAATAATCGAATATATTTTATTTCACAATATCTTTGCCTTATTGTAGAATATGCGTTCATAAAATCTTAATTCTGAATTTTTTTTGTTTATGCTTATTGCACTAATGAAAACTGATTATTTTGTGGAGTATTTTTGTTGAAAACACAAGAATATGAATCTATAATCTGTATTCGATCAATTCTTTGATCTGTTTCAGGTTATTATAGTTCTGAATTTTGTTGTTTATTCAACAAATGTCCAGAAAAGTATATCCCATTTATTTATATATTTTCCAGTTTTTATTAATTCTGGAAAATATTTATAAAGTGCATATGCAATTTGTTTGAATTATATAAATTAGTTTTTTTGTTAACAATGTAAAAAACTAGAAAGGCTCGATTAGCCAATTTGGTGGTTCGGGATCCAGGTAAATAAGATAAGACAGTTGGATTCTGACATTCCGTGCCAAAATATCCACAATTGTGTTGCTCGCCCGTGGGATATGCGTGATAACAAACCTCGTAAAGAATTCCTTCCTTAGCGCATACTCCTCTAGATGAATTGCGAAAGTCGGCCACTCTATGGGTGTAGACACTATCTTCACCAGTTCTGAACAGTCGGTTGTAAAAGTGATCTCTTGTTGATTCCATCTTTTCATACACTCCATAGCCCATATTAGGGCTTCAAATTCAGCATGTAGAAGTGATAGACTTCTCCTTATGTTTCTGACTCCCATCATTACATATCTTTGCCCTTCATAGATGTTGAACCATCCCTGCATGAGAAGTTGTCACCTTCCTTCCATGAACCATCTTAGAAACACCATCGGCCCTTTATTTCTTTATTTATTTCCTATGGTATAACTATCATGTCCACCCTACTTTGTGGATTCATTGAGATCATTTCATCCGAAGTTTGAGCCTCTTCCCACACCAATTCTTCCGATTCGCCTATCTTTAAAATTCCATTTGGATCCCTATCAACATTTTTGTAAATTTTTTTCATTTCAACTCTTCCAAATATACCAGATTATCTATGGATAATGACCGTTTCTATTCTCTTGGCAATCTCCAGAAAAGGTAGTCCATGTTAGCAAAAATAGAAGATCGTGGAAAATTATCCGGATTAGATGGGACTGAGGATAATTCCCAAGTTTGTACTGTCGGGGACATTCAATAAGGACATGATTTATTGTCTCCTAGCCTGCCTCACATCTGGCACATCGAGTATCACATTTAATACCTCTATTTATCAAATTGTTGGTAACCGCTAAACACCCTGTTATAGCCTGCCAAATGAAATGTTTTATCTTTGGAGGATATTTTATTTTCCATGTAAATGCCTGTAGAACCTTTACGCTTGGTCTGTAAGTCGGTTCTTTCATATTCTTCGCCGAATATTCATGCTCTAGATGATAAACCGATTTCATTGTATATCGTCCATATTTTGTTAAATGCCATCCAATTGTGTCTGGACGAGAGAACCGACTAACTAGTAAGTTAGTGATTATATCCGCATCTTCCGGTACTTTAATATCTCCAATCAATTAATCATTCCACATATGTGCCATAGGTTCGATCAATTTATTAACCATTTAAAGATGGATCAAAGTGGATTTTTTACATGATGCTAACCTCGGGCATATGGAATCCATGGGTCACGCCATATTGAGATAAAAGATCATGTTCCAACCCTGTAATTAGTCATTTACTAACCATAGATCGAACATATACAATACTTCTCTAACTATAGGATGGAGAGTATGATCTAATTGGGTCCATAGGACCTCCATTCCTTTAATATCTCCCTTTAAAAACCTTTGCAAAAAGACAAACTGGTTTTTCAATCAGCCGCCACAATTGTTTGGCCAACATAGCCCTGTTAACATCCATTAGAACTCTAAATCCAAGACCACCATCTTCCTTTCCCATACACATCTTATCCCATGACAATCAATGCATTCTTTTCTGTGATCCGTTTGAACTCCATCAAAATTGTTGTATGACACTTGTGAGTTTATTTGTTACCGACTTTGGCAGTCTAAAGCATGGTATTACATTGTTTGGTAAAGTTGTAGCTACCGATTTTATTAATACCTCTTTTCCTCCTTTGGATAGATATTTTATTGTCCAGCCATTGACACAATTATGTAGCCTATCTTGTAGAAAACTGAAAATTTGTGTTTTTGCTCCCCCTACACTCTCTGGAATCCTAAATAAGAACTCATACCTCCAATGTTACATATTCCTAAGGTCAATTTTATCTCCTCCCTAACTGGATCTGCAACCTTATGTCCAAACTGTAAGGATGATTTGTTGAAGTTGATTTCTTGTCCAGACACCAATTCACAATCTTTTAGGATTCTTAGTATAACCTGACATTCCTCTTTTGTAGCCTTACAAAATAATAAAATATCGTCCGCAAATAGAAAGTGTGATATTGGAGGACATGCTCTCGCAACTTTTAAACATGTGAGTAACTTTTCGCTTTATGCTTTCCGAATATTAAAATTAATGCTTATGTACAAAGTATGAAAAGGTAAGGTGACAAAGGATCTCCTTGTCGAAGTCCTCGATTGGGTGTAATTAGCCCACATGATGACCATTTAAAAGTATCTTATATTGAACTGATGTAATACATTGCATTATCAAATTTGTCCAATGTGCTGCGAAACCCATTTTCTTTAACAGGTTTTCAATGAAAGCCCACTCCACTCTATCATAGGCTTTACTCATATCCGTTTTAATTTCCATATATTTTTCTTTACGTGACAGATTTTTTCTTAAACCATGGAACATTTCTTGTGCAATTAAAATATTATCTGAAATAAGACGTTCCGATACAAAGGTTGATTGGGTCTCCGATATAAGGTCCAGTAAAGTGATTTCAACCGTTGACACAAAACCTTTGAAATAATTTTAAAACCTACATTACAAAGACTAAGAGCATATACATTGAAGGTTTTAGGGGAGTTCTTAGCACGGATTCTTAGGCAAAACGATTAAAAAATATTATTCTTAAGAACTTCCCTAAGAACCGATCCTTAGTTAAGAACCCTCCTTAACTGTTCACGCTGACGTGGCAGCGTGTTATTGGTTCATTTTTTTTTTTGATTTTTTTTTTTTCCATCTGGAAAAAAAAAATTATTAAAAAATGCTAAGAACCCCGAAAGGGGGTTCATTGATGTTCATGGTCTAATAGGTCTGAGTTTCGTCATCCTGCTAGGTCTTTCCGTCTTTGGAATCAAGCAGATATTCGTGAGATTAATCCCCGAGTCCAGTTCCCCTGTTCGCAAGAAATCATTTACTAAGTTAATGATATCATGATTGGCCATGATCTTTGAAAGAATAATGTTGTCATTCCGTCTGGCCCTGATACCTTTTCTGGATACATCATAAAGAGGGCACTATATACTTCCTCTTCATTTTCAGGAGCCGTAAGGTTGGTGTTCATTTGGTCTGTTATCAGAGACGGGATATCCTGTAAAAATTCCTCAAAATTTGTCGGTTGTGAAGAAGTGAAAGTTCTTCAAAGTAATCTACCGCTACCTTTTCCACAGCCGTGTCTGTTGTGAACCATTCATCTTCCAAATTATGTAAACCAACAATCTGATTCCTCGCCCTACGTTATTTAGTCAATGATTGATAATATTTTGTGTTACGATCTCCTGATTTGTTCAATAAATTTCTACTTTTCTTCTGCCAATAAAGCTCCTCATCCATATATGCATCTTTCAATTTCTTGGTTATCTCTAAGACCTCTTCAAATGTGCGGTTGTCATCATTCTGAACCTCTTCATGTGCCTGTTGTAACTCGTTGATTCGTTCATTTCCATATGGTGGGTTATTTTTCCTCCACTTAGATATTTCGTGACGACAATTCTTTATCTTATTCACAAAATTCATGTCATTAAACCCAGTTGATTGTTTCCAACCCCTACTAATTGCTTCCATCAAACCATCCCGTCCTATCCATTGTTTGTCAAATCTAAATCGACCCATTTTCCTTGGAGTATTGTCTTCTATGGTTGCCACTACCAGTCTGTGATATGGCCCCACCGTAGCTAAGTATTCCACAAAAGAGTTTGGAAATAATGGGTGTCAATCTCATTCGCTAATGCTCTATCTAACCGACATCTAATTAGTTTCCCACCTCTCCATCCTCTCCACGATAGTGAAGTTCCTAAAAATGGAAAGTCCACTAAACCACAATTTCGGATCATATTGTTGAAGTCTAAAAAAGTACCTGCATGTAACCACATTCAAGTCACCAATAATGAACCATTGCTCTGTACGATGTATACCAATTCTTGTAACTCGTTCTCATACTTGATTTAGTAACTTTTGAACCGGTTCACCATAAATAAATGTCAGGAAAACCTTTTTCCTTGAATTTCCGCCTCTACATTGATAATTATATTGATAGAATAAATAATGTTTACCTTGTACGAGTTATCGTAATAGAGAGCTAGACCTCCGCTCAAGCCCCATGGTACTACCGTATGTAAATTATCATATCCAAAATGGGATTGGAACATTTGTACAAATGCAAAATTTTGTTTTGTTTCAGAGAGAAACAAAAAGGCCGGTTTGTTTAAACTATATTTTCCTCAAAAAACCTATGGTCCAATTACTCCCTAAACCTTGACAATTCTAACTTACAATCCGTATATTAACTATTTATATCTTTGAATGTAAAAACCGTAAAGATTGGGGATAGGGGTGTCAAATTGGGCCGTTGCCCGCGGGTCTGGCCCAAGTAGGATCGAAACGGGGCGGGACGGGCCGTGCAAAACCAAGCCCGAAAATTGTCGGGGGCGCGGGTGTAGAGCGTACGGACTGCGGGTTTGACCCGAAATGGGTCCGCGGTTTATCGCAGGTTGATGCAATTTTTTTTTTCCATCATTCTTCTGAATTTGATTCTCTGATGGCAAAATCCTTACTTGAGCAGCTAGATTTTGATGAATTTATTATCTGGAACTTGTTTTCTTCACGGGATTGAAGAATCTCAACTCTCAGAGAAACTGCAGTTGGAGGAACTCATCGATTAGATTTTGCTTTTCCTATGTTCGGGCACAGTGAAATTTGGTTCACCGAGTGCTTGTTAACATAGTTTCAGCTTCTGCGAATGTAACACCTGGTCTTGGGAGATATCCTCCTTTTAAGAGAGAGGTAATAGTGCTTTTCACTGCTCATTCAGTATCATTTTTATCTTCTTTATAGATGTTTTCTTATAATAATCATCAACAACTGGTTGCCTTACGGGCTCATTTCTTGTTGAGCTAATATGGTGTGAAATTTTAATTAGGTTCACCGAGTGCTTGTTGACATAGTTTCAGCTTCCGCGAATGTAACACCTGGTCTTGGGAGATATCCTCCTTTTAAGAGAGAGGTAATAGTGCTTTTCACTGCTCATTCAGTATCATTTTTATCTTCTTTATACATGTTTTCTTACAATAGATTCAAGAATGAAGCTAAGAAGAATGTAGTTGCTCTAGTTGATACGGAGCGTGCGTTTGTACCACCTCAGCACTTCATTCGCCTCAGACAAAGAAGGTAACATCAGCTTACCTTTCTTTGCTTTTCTGCTCTGTCATTTCGAGTTGATTTATCACACTCAGACTTATTGATCACTATCTTAATGTATTTTCTTTAATGTATGGCGCTTTTAACATGTCAATTGGATCTACTTGTGTGGGTGTCTTTTTCTGTTTTGTTTATGTTTGCCTGTGAATTGAACATCTATGTTTCTGCATGTCCTCGTGAAAATAATGCTTAGCTTATTGGTTCAAAAGGGTATTAAGGGTCAAGTAGTGAAGCATGTAATAAGTGAAGCATGTTTCCTATGAAGTATATTACATTATTACTCAACCTATAGAAGTTTATTGGCGAAGGGTGACTTGAAGTCAGAGAACTTAACTTTGGGATCAAGTGGTACTTAATTTTACAAGATATCTCTTTCGTCTTTTCAAGATGCTGTGCTTGAACTGTTAAGAAAAGACCAGCTATTAAGTAAAGCTCTGCTTCTTTTATTTATATGATTCAAAACTATGTTCAACATTGCAGGGCATGAGTTACACCGGTGTGCAAAGCCTTATGGGTCTTTCTCAGACCATTGGATCTATTTCTCATGCTCTGCCCCCTTCAAGATCGATTCTACTCTCTTCGTTTATGCTTCCATATAAATCAAAGGTACCACAACTTAAGATTATCGATACATTGTAGTGAATTCTTTTGGAAATAGTTAGGCTTTGTGACATATATAATGAAGAATGTTCTACTTCATATGAACAACTCTTGGTGAAAGTACATATAATGACCTGCGGGCCGACCGCTTAACCGCAGCGGGACGGGATAGGACATCCAGTTTTAGACCGTAGCCCATGACGGGCCAACACGCACGGTCCGGGGGAAGAAACAAGCCGTGGCGGTCAGGCCATTTGGTTGCGGTCCGCCCGCATTGACACCCCTAATTGGGGAGGCCATTTCCTTGCAACTTGAACTAATGTTTCTTTATAAATGAAACAGGGTATTCTCCAATCTCTTCTTTGGCCAATTTTGTTTGGTAAAAACTTGTAGCAATGGGGCAAAACTTTATAAACTTTCGTATTACAATAATGACGTGAACAATATGATGAAATCTATATAAGATACATCAATAACTTAATTCCTTTGTGGACCTCTCATTCACAATATAAATTAGGAACCTGAACTTTATATCTGATGATTGAAGGTCTAAGCCGATTAAGATATTCCACATTTGTTTCCAACCTTCTAGCTTTTCTACTAATTACATATCCTTAACATATCCTACCAATCGAAGCTTTATCAACTTATATTCTTATAAATGTACTAACCTCGTTACCGTATATATCCAAGATAATCAATCTATTGTAGTACTTCGTAAACACCAGAGCATTTGTATCTTCTACTAAGTTAACCCAAAGATCATGATAAAGAGGGAACCTCTTGCTAAGTGTCAAAGTCCATAGATCATAAACCGAAATGCTTTTTGCATATTGAGTCATGAAAAAGTGTTGTTCCCAGCAAATTGGTACCGGAGATGACAGATCCATGCATACCAAGTAAAATGACTTCAATCCACACAATAACTTTCCATCCAAAGAACCTACCATTGTTAGCCATATGTATGCGCCAAATTGAGGAACCTAATGAGATCGAATCTTACCATATACCCAAGTAATCAAATCCCTTCAGATACCACAATCTGATATCACCGAACAAATATGTACCCCAAAGGCGACTGTAAATTTAAGATATCTCGTAATTCTTAGATCTCCTTTATGGTACACAATATATTGAGCAGGAACTATTGGGACCAAGTGAAGAACATAAGTAACTCGAAAGATATTCTTCATAAAATCATCCCTAAAACAACTGTATTCCAACCCAAACCATAGCAAATTAACCGAATATATCAAGATCGTGAAGGAGATATCTTTTTGATTGAGATTCATCTCAAACCTTAGTTGCTTCTCTTGTCGCCATCTTTTGAAATCATGCCACTCTGAGACAGACTCAACCTTGAATAAAACCTCTCATGAATCACAGAAAAACCACAGGTTAAAAAGAAGATACCTATAAGTGCAATGTTAAAGAATCTTCTCATTCCCTTAGGTAGTATATACCCCTGGTATCCTTTATTACATATTCCCAAAATCCCATCAAGGTACTGATAACTCCAATCACAATCAATGTAAAGAGTCTCGTTAAGCACTATGTTTATTATAAACCATCTCACCGAATTGAATAAAGATTCTGCCACATCTTTTATCACTTTCCAATTCAATCTCGTAGAAGATCCTAAATGATATTCCGTTCAATTCTAAAGCAATCATAAATCTCCCATTGAATTGTTAGAGTAAAACACTAAAACTATAACCAAAGTATCGTACGAACCAAGTAAACTAACGTTCAGGAAACGCGAGCTTACAAACACACCACACACGAGTTTTTAGATAACTCGTTTGCTTGATTAAGAAGAAAGGAGATTTGAAGAAGAAGAAGATTAATATCTGAATTGCTTGGTATTGAATTGAAGAGTTTACAATACCTTATATAACACTCAAAACCCTTAAAGAGATAACTCCAAAACCCTAAAGAGATAATTCCTAAAACACCATTCGAACCTAACCAACTTAACCGTTTATTTATTAAAACCAATTAAAACCAACACCAAAATCGTAAACCAATTCCCTATAATAAATCTCTCCCCTTAAAGAAACCTTGACCTCAAGGTTTGAAAGAAGGAAACCGCTTCTGTAGTTCGTAAAGAAGTTCCCAAGTTGCCTCCTCCTCTGGCTGATCCCTCCATTGGACCAATGCCATTGTCGCCGGCTTACCCTGCCTATTGACCATCTTCCGCTCCAATATCCTGTCTGGTTCCTTAATCAAAACATCCTGAACGATAGATGGTAGCTGGTTTGTCGTATGAACATTACCAACATGTAACTTTAGTTGCGACACATGAAACACATGGTGGATTTGTGACGAAGCCGGTAAGTCTAGCTTATAAGCAACCAGACCGAATTTGTCCAAGACTTTATATGGGCCAAAATATTTAGGAGATAGTTTCTGGTTTGACCTCAGTACCACAGACCGTTGACGATAAGGTTGTAGTTTAACATAAACAAAATCGCCGATGTCTAATGTGCGATCCGTCCTATGCTGGTCCGCGAACTGTTGCATACGGTGCTGAGCTCGGAGTAGATGAAACTTCAAGATCGTTAGCATGTTCTCTCGTTCCTACAAGGTTTTAGCCACGACCGCGACTTTAGATTCTCCGGGAAGGTATGGGAGATGCACTGGTGGACTCTGCCCGTATACCGCCTCATATGGTGATATCTGCGTGGCCGTATGGAAGTTGGTATTATACCAAAACTCGGCTAATGGTAACCATTTACTCCATAAATGGGGTCTGTCACTACACATGCATCGTAAATATGTTTCCAAGCATCTATTCACTACTTCCGTCTGTCCATCACTTTGTGGGTGATAAGCGCTAGACATGTTTAACGAAACACCTTGGAGAGTGAATAATTCTTGCCAAAAATCGCTTAGAAACACCGCATCCCTGTCACTAACGATCGAACGAGGCAAGCCATGAAGCTTGAATATATTATCAAGGAAAGCCTGTGCTACGGTTGCAGCCGTGTAGGGGTGCGAAAGAGCAACAAAATGAGCAGCTTTGCTCAATCGATCAACCACAACAAATATGACTGACTTACCAAAAGATGGAGGAAGCCCGTCAATAAAATCCATGGAGATGTCTGTCCAGATCGTCTCCGGAATAGGAAGCGGTTGAAGTAGCCCCGGATATGCTGATGTATCGTACTTGCATTGTTGACAAACGTTGCAGCTTCGTATGTAAGATTGGATATCTTTGGCCATCCCCTTCCAATAAAATAAGGACTTAACTCGCTGATGCGTTACATCCCGACCAGAATGGCCACTACTTCCGGAACAATGCATCCATTCCAGTAACGCATTACGAATGGAGAGATCTTGGGGTACCACGATCTTACTCTTCCTACGCAATATCTCCTGCGACCATGTATAGTGTTTCTTGGCGTGGGGATCGGCTTTGAGCAACGTAATCACCTCCTTAATGCTGGCGTCGGTATCATAACAAGACTGGATTTTTTTGCATTAAATCACACTCAAGAACCGTCATGGCTATGTGCAATATCTCTGCTCCCTCGACCCCGAGACAATGCATCTGCAACTGTATTTTCCTTTCTTTGCCAGTACTGAATTTCGTAATCAAATTCTAGTAATTTCGGAAGCCACTGTTGTTGTATGGGAGTATTTAATCGTTGCTCCAGTAGGTACTTAAGGCTTCGTTGTCAGTTTTGATCACAAAATGCTCCATAAGTAAGTAATGGCGCCACTTCTGGACTGCGTAGACCACTGCGAGGAGTTCCTTTTCATATATTGAAAGGTTTAGCTGCTTACCTTTCAAGTGTCGGCTGGTGTATGCAAGAGGATGTCCTTCTTGCATTAAAACTGCCCCGATGCCTTGTCCGCAAGCATCAGTCTCTACGACAAAAGACTTATCAAAGCGAGGTAGCGCAAGTACTGGAGCCTTACATAGCGCTTGTTTGAGAGATTCAAATGCATCTCTTGCGTCTTCAGTCCATAGGACGAGTCTTTCTTTGTGAGGAGTGTTAGCGGCCTTGCAATCGTTCCAAAGTTTCGCACAAACCTTCTATAATAGCCGGCCAGCCCTAAGAACCCTCGCAGCTGCTTGAGTGTTAAGGGGGCCATTCCGCCACTGCTTTCACCTTGTTAGGGTCTGTCGCAATTCCTTCAGATGAAATATAATGGCCCAAGTACTCTACCTTGCTGGTACCAAAGGTACACTTGCTTTCCTTGGCGTATAGATTGTGTTGCCGCATCATATCAAAAACGCAACGCAGGTGATCCTTATGTGTTTCAAGCGATGGGCTGTAAACCAATATGTCGTCAATGAATACAAGCACAAACTTCCTCAACATACGTTTGAACACAGAATTCATCAGCCCTTGGAATGTTGCTGGAGCATTAGTGAGTCCAAACGGCATGACCAGATACTCGTAGTGACCACTGTGAGTTTTAAAGGCTGTCTTGTGAACGTCTTGGTCCGCCATTCTTACCTGATGGTAGCCAGCTCGAAGATCAATCTTTGAGTATACACTGGAACCGCCTAATTCGTCCATCAAGTCTTCGATTAGGGGTATCGGAAATCTGTTTTTTACCGTCATGCTGTTAAGACCTCGATAATCAACGCAAAGTCTCCATGTTCCATCTTTTTTCTTCACCAATACTACTGGAGAAGCAAAGGAACTAGAGCTGTGTCTAATAGTCCCCGCATCCAACAACTCCTGAACTATCTTATAAATCTCGTTCTTTTGGTGGATCGCGTATCGATAAGGCCTTTGATTGATCGGATTGGATCCCTCCAGCAAGGGAATCTAATGATCATGGTTGGGCCGAGAAGGTGGCAATGTGCTAGGTTCCTCAAATACGTCCCTGAAATCGTCCAAGACACTTTTTAGTGTCGGATCTATGGTAACCGGCGCATCACCTTGCACCGCCGTGTGCAACTGGACTTGAGTCTCGTCCGATAAGCCTGGTACACATATCATGGCGAGTTGAACTTGCTCTTCCTGATGCTTGTTAAGCCTGTGAGCTTTGACCTCCCTTACTGAGCCTTTTTTGATACCATGTAGCAAGATCTTTTTGTTCTCCCACCTAAACTGCATCTCCAATTTTGTAAAATCCCAAGTTATAGGACCTAACTTTCCGAGCCATTGGATACCGAGTACCATGTCGCATCCTCCTAACGGTAAGACCAACATATCCTCCTTCCAATCTGTACTTCCGAAACTCCACTGAAACTCTTCGACCTTGGAACTTACTCCAAGTCTCCTCCCATCTGCCACAGAAACCTTGGCAATACTCGTGGGTATCATGGTGCAACCAAGCTTCTCAGCCACCCGTGCATCTATAAAATTATGCGTTGACCCCGAATCTATCAAGATAAACAAAGCACGCTTACCATGAAACCCCTTCACACGCATTGTTTGATATCCGGTCATCCCTGACATAGCATTGACGGATGTATGAGCGCAACAATGATCGTCTGGTTCTTCGATCCCTTGCTCCTCGGTGGTTTCGACCTCAACATCATCAGCATCGTCAATCTCCATAGAAAACAGCTGAGTTTTCTTATGTTTGAGATAATGACCCGGAGTGTATTTTTTCATCGCAAAAATAGCAAAGTCCTTCTGCTCGCCTTCTAGTCATCTCCTCCTTAGATAGAAAAGGACGGGGTTGACTCATCTTCTCTTTTGGTTTATCCGTCTGCGTATTATTAACCGTGACCATATCCGTTCCTTTTTTCAAAGGAAGTATACCTTTCGCCGTACTAATGGTCCTTTGATTCGGCCAGTTAGTAGAACTAACCTTCCGAGGATGCGCTTTTTCGTATAACCTTCCCAACATAAGACATTGACGAACATTTTGTGGCTGAAACATACGGATATGCATTTGTGTATATGTTCTTAATCCTGCAAGGTAAGAACTTACAAGATATTCCTCAGATAACTTTATGCGGGCTCGTATCAATTCGAAACGAGCATGGTATTCGACGATTCCGTCTGTCTCCTGCAACTGCTTCAGCTCAGCTATGGGATCGTCTAGCAAATCGTCAAACCGTTCATGAAGGACAGATTTGTATTCTTCCCAGTCTTGCAACACGCTGTCGCCTTCGTCAGACTCCACCAACGATCGGTGCCAAGACGCGGCGTCACCATCGAAGTGGATCGATGCTATTCCGATCTTAAAATCATCAGGTGTATTGTCTATTTTGAAGAACTGCTCCACTTTGAACAGCCATTACTTGGTTCCATTCCCATCGAAGCGCGGGAATTCAAGTTTGGCCAGTCTCGTCACCGCTGAATAGCTAGTGTTCGATCCTCCCCTTTGGCGAGAAAAATCTGAGCTTTCTTCTTGAGATCCTCGGTGTTGCGATTTGCCTTGCTTATTTCCGCTACCCTGACTTCCACCTTGAGCTTTAAGTAGCCGTATTGCTTCGAACATCTCAGCAATACTCTTGTCCAGCTTTTCGTTTTGAGAATCCAGCTTCTCGTTTTGAGTAGCAAGCTGTGTCGCGAACGAGCCCTCCATGGCGTCCATTCGTGTGCCGACCACAGTTTCTACTTCCTTAACGATTGCCTCTTTCTCTTTCATCGCCATCTGCGCCCTTGTTTCTGTCATTGAACCCGAGAAACGACGACGCTCTGATACCTTTGTTAGAGTAAAACTATAACCGAAGTATCGTACGAACCAAGTAAACTAACGTTCAGGAAACGCGAGCTTACAAACACACCACACACGAGTTTTTAGAAAACTCGTTTGCTTGATTAAGAAGAAAGGAGTTTTGAAGGAGAAGAAGAAGATTAATATCTGAATTGCTTGGTATTGAATTGAAGAGTTTACTGTACCTTATATAACACTCAAAACCCTTAAAGAGATAACTCCAAAACCCTAAAGAGATAATTCCTAAAACACCATTCGAATTATCCTCACTACCCGACGTTAAGCTGACCTAACCAACTTAACCGTTTATTTATTAAAACCAATTAAAACCAACACCAAAATCGTAAACCAATTCCCTATAACATGAATCCGATGAATACCCATCTTAGATCTATTGCATATCTGATTGCTATGTTCCTTATTACCGGGATTGATCGCAATTTTTTCACAAATCTCAGAATCAAACCAATTTCGTTGAGATCTCAAATCCCAGAATGATTCTCCTCTATCGAAGAAGCGATGTGCCAAAAAGTAGGCGAGGATCCATAACTGAATCACTCATACCGCGAATCTCCCAAAATCTGCAGAGATAAAATCTCCGACCAAACCGATCCTCAACCGAAAAAACCATTTAACCACCGTATGTGAAGTTGTAGAAGGCACCAGAGATTATCCCAAAGCGATGAGAAATCTGTCACTTAGCCCTAGGGATGTTATTTTGAGGGTTATAAACCCTGCCCAACCCTTTTATTTATAGTCCAACCTTATTTTAATCCTAATCATGTTTTAGCCCTTTAATTTATTAAGGATCAAAGTTAACTCATAAGGCTAACTTAACTCTATTAATCTATTTTTGGGGCAGAAACCTCTTCTACAATTTATTTTTAATTTTAATAATATTATCATATAATCACATAACAATGAGTTATCTCTTATTAAAAATATTATGAAGATTATTTTGTTTTGTTGACATAAAACCTGATTTTATAGTTTTCGCGGAAATTTTGATTTTGCACTACAGTTTTGAGAAATTTGAGATTTTCTGGTTTTGCGGAAAAACATAATTTTGCGGTTTTGGCGGAAAAACGTGATTTTACGATTTTGGGGGGAAAACATGATTTTATAATTTTGGCGAGAAAACTTGATTTTGCGGTTTTGGCGGAAAAACTTGATTTTGCGATTTTGGCGGGAAAATATGATTTGCGGTTTTGGTGGAAAAACTTGATTTTAAGGTTTTGACGGGAAATTTTGATTTTGTGGTTTTGGCGGGAAAACTTGATTTGCGGTTTTGGCGGGAAAACTTGATTTTATGATTTTGGCGAGAAAACTTGATTTTGCGGTTTTGGCGGGAAAACTTGATTTTGCGGTTTTGGCGGAAAACTTGATTTTGTGGTTTTGGCGGGAAAGCTCGAATTGCGGTTTAGGCAGGAAATCTCGATTTTGTGGTTTTGGCGGGAAAACTTAAGTATACGGTTTTGGCGGAAAAACCTAATTTTACGGTTTTGGCGGGAAAACCTGATTTTGTACTTTGACGAAAAAACTCGATTTTATAGTTTTTGGCGAAAAAAACAAAATTTTGTATATTTTATAGTAAAAAGATTTTACATTTGTTAAAACAATAATTAAATTTGTTTGTAAATTTTATTGAAGAGATTGTATGTTTGATTAAAAAAAGAAAAAGAAAAAGAGATTATATGATTTAGGGTTAACATAAGGGTTAATTATAACCCGGCCCTTTATTAACTATGTTGTAAATTGAAGGGTTAGGGCTATAACTTTTTGTATAGGGTTAGGGCTAACCCTTTAACTAAAACCCATCACAACATCCCTACTTAGCCCAAACTCCGGTCACCAGAATTATCGTTCAAATCGCCCTCTCAATCACCATCGTGAGAGAGCCCTAGATAAATCTTTAAATTAAATACATACATAATCTGATTTAATTTCTGAATTTTCTCATATTATTTTTATTTATAGAAATTTTGTTTATGCAGATTTAAGTAGTTTTTTTGTCGAAATTTAAGTAGTTAAATTGCAGATGGCTTCTCTTTCCTCGTCTAGACGGAGAAACTTTTTCTCTAGCCCCATGCCTCTCGGATTTTTGTTCTGATTTTCTTCTCCCTTCTCATCTTCAAATTTTTCAGGGAGAAGACATTTTTTCCCGACGTTTGGTCAGTCTATCACTTCCGACTTCCGGTTGTATGCTTTTGCTTTTGTTTCGTTGTCTGATCTTGTATCGGCGTTTCTTTCCGAGTTGGTCCAGACTTTGATACGGGGTGACGGTCTCCGTTCCGATTGTCCTCCGGTTCATTTGAGGCATAGTTCTCGATTCGCTTTCTTTTGACTCGCCGGAGCTTTGCTTATCTCCTCTGTTCCAGCTCGATTTTCCATTGTCGGATGGATTAATATCTCCGTTGGTTTCTGGCTCGCTGCTAGAGCCGCCATCGAGGATTTCGTCTTCCTCTTCGTTTTCAACGGCACATCCAGGTAGGATTGCCCCCAACAAAACTTCCATTGTCGCGGCTTGGATCGATGGTGCTTAGGTGCTGCGTGTGTGTTGCCAAAGTTTTATTGGCGAGCTCATGGCGGAGCTGAGGTTGCAGATCGGATTCGGTTCTGATTCGAAGCTTTTGGCGGAGGTATTGGCTGTTCGGTCTCGTCGCCGGTGGTTGCTGGTGGTCGGTGCTAATGTCAGCGCCAAAGCTTCTCGTGTCTCACTCCATGGACGCCCCATGCTCTGCGTTGCCTATCTCGCCTACACGTGTTATGTTCTCTATTTTTTCTTATCTCCTTCGCACCTGTATTGGGTTTCTTGGGCCTCCAATGTTTACCAAATCTGGCCCTTTGGGCTAATAAGATCTGTTACTGTTGGCAAATTTTTTTTTTTGCAGATTTATATGTTGACAAAAAAATTGCAGATTTATATTGGTACATGTGATCATTAGTTGATCTATTTTAAAAAAGGTATGAGAAAATTTTAAAATAATTTTTCTGCGATTTAATCAAATAATTGTAGAGTTTTTCAGGATTTTCTATAATCTAAAAAAAATTAATCTGATTTTGGGATTTAATTAACTTAAATTGCATAACTTAGTTTGTCTCTACAATTCATAGTGACTGATGTTGAATTTTCATCAAAAATTTGAAATTTTTTAATCTACTTGGTCTGAAATTTGTTTATTTTTTCAAAGTTTTGGCACCACTTAAAACATTCGATGATTTATTCCATTAAATTGTTTATTGTCTCTACATTTAATTAAGAGCCCTTTAATTAAATTGTTAAATTTTAAATTTAATAAATTTTGATTTAATTATTGAATGCAACTTAAAGAATTGGTTTGCATTTGAAATTCTTATTATTATTTTTAGTATATTCGTTCGGATTTGCTTATATATTCAAATCGAAAATAAACACTAAAATGAGAACATTTACAAGAACATTTGAGATGACAATGGATATGGTGAGTTGACATCCCACGTTGGGTATGGTCTGCTACCAACAACCGTATGTGATTTATATATTGGAATTATGATGCTTATTCAAATGTCCATATTATATTTAAATTATTGCGGTGGACGTGTTATTGGGTACGAGTCCAGTGAGTAGACACACCAAATTCAGTTTGGTAGTGGTCGTCCATGTGACTGGCCAAGTTCTGATGTTTATCAGATTATCATGTTAGTGTATAGTGCTATAAGCATAGGACTAATGCTAGACAAAATCGATGGAACCTGATTCATTATGTAGCATGAGAAGATGTTTATCTTCATGACCATGCTGAAACTAGAGAAGTAACTCAAGGAAGATAGCATATGGCTTTCTTTTGATAATACTAATGCGAGAACTTTAGTCAGTGTTGAATCTTGTATCTATGAAGACGTTTGTACAAAAGTGGTTTAAATTTTCTTTAACAAACCGTTGTATTAGTCTACCGCGACTTGAATACTTCTAAAGAATTTTGAGTTTCCTTGATAAGAAGTACAACTCAAGAAGACACATTTGCGTAACGAAATTTTTTATTTTAAATTGGTGGATTTTAAGTCCATAATGGAAAAAGTCAAAAGCTGTGATTGATGATGCATGAGATAATGGCTGAAAGTATGTCAATTTCTTTAACATATCAGGTCGGTTGTTTATTTGAGAAATCTCCATTAGCTTTGAAAGATTTCAAAAATTATCCATGGCATAAGCGAAAGGTTGAGAAGCTTAAAAAATCTATTATCAGGTGATATATATATCATGGTTTTTAACCATGATATAAGTATTTGTTATTGAGTTTTTATTGTGTTTTGGAGTCTTTTAGAGTGTTTTACTGGTTTAGGTACGGTTGGAGCATATTTGGACATTATGGCGCATTCTGGAGCTATTTGGAGAGTTCGTGCGAGAGAGAAGAAATGGGAATTGATATTGGAAGATTGTGTCGACCGATGCTCTGTTGGCGTCGATCGACACAGTTCGGGTTTAGAGTTTTCTCGCCGAGTTAAAGAAGACTTTGGATATTTTCAGTTTGGCCTAGAAGTTTCACATAATTACAAAGAAGCCCAAAACGTGTTTAACTATTATATTAGGGTTTTAAGCCACTTGTTTAGGCTACGCTTTACTTATCAGAGATTGAGAGATTTTGGGCCTGGTCTTGTACTCGAGAGAGAAGAGATTTCGAACCCCTGTTTTTCTATCCCTTTTATGTTATTTGGATTTCTATTTATCATGTCTTGTGTTTCATCTGCCATGTATGAGTAGTTTTCCAGTTAGGTTTAGGGATTCTCATTAGGGATTTCATGGAATATTAGGTTAATCAATATATAGGGATTCATAACTTTTAGTTCTTAATCTAGGGTTGTTCTTAATGCTTAATCTGAATTAGCTACCCAGATTATTGTTGTTAGGTTGATTTTCGCAACGACAGTTGGTTAATTAGCTAGAAAGAACCTAGATGAGCAATTGATCTATTCGCAAATAAATTTTGCTTAGGGAAATTGTGAACGAAAGAAAGTGAGATTAATGCATGTTTAGGATCTCTAGAATTCGCAACGAACGTTGGTTTATAGGTTGCTAGATATAGTTAAGATTCGCAACGAAAGTTGGTCTGTTATACATATGTGATTCCATTTCTAGAACCACACTTAATTTGATCACGATTTATTGATTTTCTTGTATTCCTCATTTCCTGAGAACTCCTTTGACCTAACGCTTCGCTTGATTGATTTCAACCGTTTGATTTACTTTCCTGTTTATTTACTGCTTTATACCCTGCTATGCTTATCTTAATTCAACATTCTATAATCTATCGTAAGATACTTGTGTTTTTGTGGATTCGACCCCTATTTACTACAATCACGTATGTGCACTTGCAATGTAGCTCTAGGGATTAAACTTTGAGTTTATCAATTTTTTGGCGCCGTTTCCGGGTACTCTTTTGAGTCTTCGATAGATTGGAGTTTTGAATTTAGACTAGGCTTTTCGTTTTTATTTCACTAATTTTTCTTCTGTTTTGTCTCTTTTCTTGCGTTTCCGGTTCGCAGAAGAACACATGCATCGATCGACACACTTCAGAATCGATCGACACATCCGCGATTAGCATCGATCGACGCTTACCTTGGATTAATCGACACACTCTGCGTAAATCGGACAGTTCATGTCTGATCGCGCACTAAGGAGCAATCCGGACAAAGAGCTTGTTTTTCTTCAAAATCAGGAACTTGCAAGGCTAGAGAGAGAGAGAACAGGAAAGCTCAAAAACCACTGACTGAAGATGTTGAATACCAATTCTGTGATATTGATTCGGGATGAAAAAGGTGTTCTGAGGGATACAGAGAACAATGCTTACAACAACCCTGGCCAGAGAATTGATACGGATGGAAATGTTATTGTCCAGCCAGTTGTTGAGGAACTTGTTGTGCTTGTGGGCGCATGACAACAAGGTGGAGGTGAAGGTGGAGGAAATCAACAAGCTAAGGCACGGCCTAATGAACCTATTGGGAGGATACTTGCTGATTATAACAGACCGGATGAGTTTTATGCTAATAGGTCTGCGATTGTACCTCCTCCCATTTTTAGGAATAATTTTGAGATGAAGACTTCTTACTACTCTCTTGTGGGACATCATCTCTTTCATGGACTCCCACATGAGCACCCTATGGATCATATAGAGAACTTTGAGTCTTTGGTTACTGGAATGAAGCATGATGGAGTGAGCTATGACTTCCTGCACTGTAAGCTTTTCCCGCACTCTCTTGGATGAGAAGCTGAAAATTGGCTGAAGCAGATTCCACCTGGGAATCTGATTACTTGGGATGCAATTAAGAAGAAGTTTCTTAGACACTTTTATGATGATGCTAAATCTGATTAGCTGAGAGAGGATCTTCTACAGTTCAAACAGGGACCTACAGAGCCTTTGAAAGCAGCGTACGTAAGGTTTAAGATTTACTAGAGAGATTGCCCTCATCATGGTTTCTTTGAGGTTCAGCTGCTGGGCATTTTCTTCAGAGGAGTTGATTTGTGGTATCAGATGACTCTAGATGTTGCAAGCAATGGGAACTTCAACATTAAATCTCCAGAGCAAGCTACGGAGCTGATTGAGAACTTGGTGTGTAGTAATAGAACTAAGAATGCTGATCTGGAGAGGAAGATATCTGGTGGAAAGGTTGATAGTTCACATATAGCAGAGATGAAGAACAAGATTGATTCTGTCCATAGCATCTTACTTGGGAAGAAGCAAGTCCAATTTGCTGCAGATGTGGAGACTTTTGGACAAGCTGATGAGTCTGAGAATGTCAATTACATAGCTGGAACTGGTTATCAAGGTCAGAGATATGGAAATCAGCAGGGTCAGACTTGTGGTTACACACCAAAGCCTGCATTTCAGATACCCTTTCAGCAGAACAGCTCATTCTCCAGAGGCTATGGTTCTTCTTCACATCAGACTCCTTCTCCACAAAATGAGCAGTCTGATAAGATGATGGGTCTGTTGGAACAGCTCTTGGAAGGTCAGCAGAAGAGTACAATGGACTTCAATGGAAAGGTAGATGCTATGTACCTGGATTTGAATGGGAATATTGAGTCTCTGAGCACTCATGTGAAGAAGCTAGATGTTCAGGTTCAACAGACTGCTGGAGCAGCACAAAGGCAAAGTGGAGCTGGAAGAACTGAGCGTACGCAATACGCCAATGCTGTTATTGTAGAGGATGAAGTTGATCTAGCACATGAGGATGAAGACATCATAGCTTCGTTTCTAGACGCATTGTCTCTGTCCGCCAGAAGTGTCGATCGACACACCTTTGATGTCGACACACACCCAACACGAAGGATGAAAGTGCTTTAGAGAAGAAAGCATCGACTGACATTCAGTCTGCATCGGTCGACGCTAATCACACACGGATCCAGAAACCTGCAAAAATGCCAGAACGAGTCTATAAGCCTCCTTTGCCCTATCCTAAGTCTCCTAAGAGGTCCAAACATGAGTTAGATGAAGCTAAATGCATGGCAGTGATGGATAAAAAGCTGATTCAGATCTCATTAGCTGATGCTCTGAAGAAACACCCTTCTTTGGAGAGATATGCGAAGAAGATTGTAACGCCCCCTACCCGTTTACCGCTAACCGTCGAGCTCACCGGCCAACAATCAAACAAGAACATGACCGATCGAACCCGAGCAGCCATACGAGAAGAGTTTGTCACAATACGAAGCCAAAGGCAATCCGGTTTGAGACAAAGGCTCGAACCAAACCATCCTAAACTCCGTTTACCTCATTTCCATGATACAAAGCTTTTCAACCTGTGCCGCTTCCACGAGTTGTGTTCGGTTCGGATGAAACTGTATATCAGAGAATTATTCCGTTTTTATATTTTAAAAATATAAATCTTATTCATAACAATATACGGTCTAATATAAACCGTTTAGCGGGACGTCCCAACAAAATCCGAAACCGAAAATAAGGTCCAAATGCGTAAACAACTGATACCCAATGCCAACCTGAGACTACTCCGAGTGTCCTACACGTCCGCCGAGCTACGCCAAACCTGAAAAACACAAAAGAGTCTAATCAGCAATCTAAGATTACCCAGTGAGACGGATCCCAACTAAAGGCTGCTAACAATCTAATTATCCCGCCCAAACCCCAAAATAACAATCAAGTACAAATAGCTGGTTACGTGCTACCAAGACGTGACGAGCTCCACAACACACAAGCATTAAAACAACAACACAAAAGTAACCAAGGGAATCGAGAACACTGCGGCACAAGCTCTCGATTAAACTCGATCTATTTATCGCATGTCTAACGCAATCTCCACACCATGGGCCACAAACGCGAACTCGGTAACTTCCACGGGAACACTTAGCTACCCCACGGTAACTAAAACCTCCCACGACTCCTAGACGAAAACACAAAGTCCTACGACTAGGACACCGTTCTCTGTCCATCGATACACGGTGACTCGGGTTACCCCTAGATAACCAAAGCTTCCATGCAGTCCGGCCCTAGGACGCGACCCCGTATTCTCCGGACCACACACCTAAAGACGTCACTCCATAGGTTAACACCTGCCAGAACCACTACCGAAGGTACATGAACTGACCAGGTTCTCAACTCCCGAGGATCCAATCAGGCAGGAAGTACCGGAACGCCATCTTTAGACTTGCGGGATCTAACGCACCCTATAGAGTCCTAATAACAGCAATGTAAACAAGCAGACTCACTGGGACTCTATCACACAAGACCGACAAGGTCAAATAGAAACACTATCTTAATCCCCAATCCATCCAGCAAGTCCTATCACCAACCGCCACATCACCCAAACTTACTCGGTTCCGCACCAGAGTAAGTATCTACCAGTACAGTCTACTCGGCCCAACACCGAAGTAGATACACAATCACACAATCAACAGTCTACTCGGCCTAACACCGAAGTAGATACACAACCACACAATCCTCAGTCTACTCGGCCTAACACCGAAGTAGATACACAACCACACAAACAATCAACCACAACACCACACAAACAATGATTTAGGTTTATTAGTCTTTTACTGTTTCCTTAACCTTTATTCATTCAATCCTTAACCTTTACTCACATTCAATCTGCTACCTTAGGATTAGTGGATTACTAATCCCGTAGACGGCTCATCAATCACACCACTTCTTTACTTATCACCTCCTAAGTAGCTTTTAATACGCCCTCGATCTGTCGGTTTAGAGTTAGTAAGATTACTAACTCCCCGACATTTCATTATTCATTAACTTTCATTCACTACCATTAACCCGACTAATTAACCCACCATGTTATTATATTCTAAGTGTGTTATGTCTTTTAACCGTATTTTAATCAACTCATACTTTCCTGTATATAGATTCCTTTAGATATATTCTTAAATACTTATATATGCATATACGTCCTAGCATGCGTTCTATATGTATGCATCACCCAATCAAGCAATCAACAGACTATGAATCAATTAATGCAACACCCAATCAAGCAACCAACGAATTATCAACGATTACAGATATAAGATAACTAGCATGCATCCCTTAACCTAACCAATTTAATTAGTGTACCGAGTTATTAATCAACCTAGCCGTTATAACCAATTCAATCAATCGGGTATGCAACCTAAACTACGGTTTATCAATTCCGGATCTATATGATTCTAACTAAATGTAACACACAATTTAGCCGACTCACAGTGATTTTATGACGACGAACGGATGGATTGACGGACTAGCGGAACAACAAGACCCGGCACGAACCCGACGCTAATCCGAACCTTCCCCGAACCTCTGTTGCTTTGACCCAACCTTGACCCGCACTTGACCATACCGTTGACCTAATGATTTTGATCGAGCCTCCGGACCATCTTCTCTCTCCTCTGGTTCTCTCTCCTCCGTTTCTATCTCTCTTTCTCTTCCGGTTATCCTCCATCTCTCTCTTCTTCTTGTCTTACACTTCATCTTCTCGTCCATCTCTCTCTCTTCATGCTTCTTCTCTCCCTCTTCTTCTTCTTCTTCACGCCTCTCTCTCTCTTATTTTTCTTAAGCCTTTTCTCCTCTCTCTTCTTCTTCTTCTTCTTCTTCTTCTTCTTCTTCTCCTCCTCCTCCTCCTCATCCTCCTCCTCCTCTTCCTCCTCCTCCTCCTCCTCCTCCTCCTCCTCCTCCTCCTCCTCCTCCTCCTCCTCCTCCTCCTCCTCCTCCTCCTCCTCCTCCTCCTCCTCCTCCTCCTCCTCCTCCTCTTCTTCTTCTTCTTCCACGCCTTTCTTCCTCTCTTTTTCTTTGTTGTTTTTGTTGTTTATGGGATGAAGAAATGAGAGGAGCAAGGCTTCTTTATATAGGAAATGGAAATCACCTTGGTGTTGACATGTGTCCTCTCCACTCTTCTCCCCCATTCTTTTTCCACTTCCCTCTCCCATGCAAGGACAGAAACACCTCATTTTTGCACTCATTTCACATATGTAGAGCTTATTTAAATCTCCTTGGGTTTGGGCCAATAACTCATTGTAGATTCATTGAACCAAAAACTCACAAGACCTCTTCTTCTCTCTAGCAAGAAATGCATCTTTCTTTGAACACATGATTTCTATATACAGTTAATCAAAATCCAAAACGGATTCGTGAAGAAAGAGATGCAGTCACCTCAGTGAATGAGACAAATAATTCTAGCACATAAATTGATGATGCATAATTATTGGAAGATGAACCTTGACGTAGCAAAGGAGCTCGTAAGGAAAAATCTTATGGTGAAAAATTCTTAATAGTCTTTCTTCTTCAGAATGAACCAAAAATTTTCACTGCACCAGGGGCACCTTCATGGAAGGAAGCCGTCAATATTGAAATATACTCCATTATGAAAAACTATACATAGAATATAAGTTATTTTATCACAAGGGCTTAAAGCCTTAAGGGTGCAAATGGATTTTCAAAATATAGTTGAATACTGATGGCTCACTTGATAAGTACAAGTATAGACTTATAGTGAAAAGTTTCCGAAAAAATAAGGTATGGATTTCTTTGACACATTTTTTCCGGTAACGAGAATAACTTCAATCAGAATGTTGATAGGAACTGCAGCATTACAAGACCTATAAATCCATCAGATGGATGTCAAAACTGCCTTTATAAATTATGATTTAGAAAAGGAGATTGATATGAAACAACACGAAGGGTTTCCAAGACAAGAACACAAACTATGTAGACTTGTGAATTCGTTGTATGAACTTAAATAAGCTCCAAAACAATGGCATGAAAAATTTGATGATGTCACGATGTCAAATAGTGCCAGCATTATTTAATGTTATAAGTGCATATACGTCGAAAGTACTCCACATGGATACTTTATGCTTTAATTTTACGTTGATGACGTGCTCATTATTGGACGTAATAGTAATATGATCAGTCAAACTGAGAATTTGCTGAGTAGCAAGTTTGATATGAAGCACATGAGACTAGAGGATGTCATTCTAGGGATTACGATCACTTGAAATTCCTAAGGAAACATCTTGTCTCAAAATCATTATACTGAAAAGTTACTTGAGAGAATATAATTCTCCTCAAATGGGAATGCGAAAAATCTTGTAGACCGGCTCACAAATATAAGTGAAGCGTTGTCACAATTGGAGTATTCTTGTGTAATTAGAAGTCTAATGTACTTAACGAATTGCAATAGATTTGATCTACCTCATTCGGCTAATGTAATTAGTCGCTACACGAGTAATACAAATCATACACATTGATAGTCATAACTAAAGTATTGAATTATTTACGTTATACTAAAAGTTATATGATGCACTATAGTAAAGAACCCACAATTTTGGAAGGATACAATGATGTCAACTGGATTTCTGACTCCAAAAACTCAAGATCCACAAGTGGATAAGTTCTTACGCTTGGCGGTGCAGCTAGTGTCTTGGAAATCTTCCAAACAAACTATGTTGGCCAAATCGACATGGAAACTGAGTTGCAGAGGAAGAAAAGTAGCTCAAAAAAAAATTGAAAGATATTCATGTGTGAAAAACTAGTGCGAGTATTATGTGTACACAATGGTAAAACCATTGTTAGTTATGTCGACTATAGGTCGGACATTGAGTTTAGTGAATAATGGTTAGTTATGTCTTTGTAGAAGATTACATAAAACCATTTGAAAATTGATCTCAAATGGAGTAATCTCAGTATATTATAATCAATCATATGACAATCTAGGATCCATTTTTAAAGATGTGTCATGAGATCACATTGTAAAAATATCGAGAAGAATGGGTTTAAAGCCTATGAATTAAGAGGATGTTTGATGGTAATCCTACCTAAATGACTGGAGATCCCGTGAAATATGTTCAAGGGGAGAACAAAGTCAAACTGAATCTGCAAAAATCACTATGAGACTACGGTCTCTATCGAGTTCCTAAGATGATAGTACAGTTGTGTCAAATTTTTACAATGTAATTGATCACTGCATGGTTAAATTAGTCAAAAATTAGTATACTTAAATTATAATCTTGACTAACAATCAATAAGATATTTTTAACCTCCATAATATATCATAATGGCTCAAATTTAGTCGGCATTATGATTTTCCATAAAATGAGAAACAAGTCTTTTGGTTTTCATTCATTCTAACAATGCAAGAAAACAATCCTTTCATCATCTTCTTCTTCTCGTCTCATTTTCTTTGTATAAGAGTACAACACAAAATAATGGTTCAAAAGCTTATGGATTAAGGTGGTGTAAATCATAAGAAGAATGCAGTTGTATCTTGGGTTTCGGAACGCTATGCAACCGTTACACTACGGGGCGTTTTCATAATTAAAAAAAAAAGATCAAATTTTACCTCTGCAAATCCGTTTTTCTCCAAATTCTTGTAACGATATCATTTTAATATTATGATAATCGAGTATATTTTATTTCAAAAATATCAATTTTCCCTATTGTAAAATATGTGTTCCTACAGTATTGACCTTTCAACCTATGATTGATCGAAGTAACTTGTCCAGATATTTGTCTTATACCTTCTTTCTGCCTTAGTTGAATGTCTCCCCTAAGTCTAGACTTCTGAGTTGTTACCCTTAGAGCTGATTAAAGGTGTAAAAAAAAATCAATCGTTTTTATACCTTGTTGTTAAGAGTTGACAACTATTTTTGGTTTTATCACTGTAAATCATGATCGTGTCCGAACATCACTAATGAATTGCAAAATTACGCAGAATTTTGGCATGCAAATTTGTTTTTCCAAGTCTAACAAAAGTGAAATTGAATTTCAAACGGTCACAAGTTTACGATAAATAAAACAAATACGTTCTCCCAAAGAAACTTCAACTCAAATTGGAACTTGAAACATAGAGAAGTTAGAGAGATATTATCCTCTCTTTTATTTATATCGAAACCGTGTTTGTCCTAGAACTCTTTCTTCCTTTCTTCTTCCCTCCGTTGTCTGGTTTATGCCGGTGTTGTGAGCAGTTTCACCTTCTCCATTTTGTAGCTTGAGGTTATTCACCTGTAGCACAGCCCACTTTCAGATCTAGACCATTTCTTGGGGCGATTCAAAGTGGCCAGATGGTACTCATGTGGTGGCTTCGAGGTGGCTCTTGGAGAAGTTCTCTCTCTGGATCTGAGAGAACGAGTTCCGGTGGTGCTGATTTTCTCCTTGCGTGTCTTCTCGTGGTTTTACGATTGAGCTCGTATGGTGGCAGTCCAGCAGTTAGGTACTGAAATCGTAGTGATGGGCTGAGGGTGAGTAGTCATGTCTGGGATTCACGACGGATGCCTCTTTTCAGCGATTTTTCTGCTTGGGGACAGCGGATCTACTATATGTTGAGTTTTTTCCGGCGCTTTCTCCGGCCATAAGGCCTTTCTCCCTCTTCCATTAGTTTTGCTATCCGACGGTGCCGAGTGGAAGGGCTGTCGCTCAACGGATAAAAGGTGCTCTAGGGATAACAGGATCGTGGAGTAGGTCAGTCTTTTGGTTTGCCTTGCCTCTCGTTTACTGTGTCGATCTTGTTTCCTTGCTTGGGATGTGGGTCATTGTTGGTGCTGAATTTCGTAATCCGGCCCATTAACTAACAAAAAGGCCCAACTGTGGTTCAAAGCCCATTTAGCCATGAGTCGACAGGAGCCCAAATGGGTCAATATATCGAGTCAAAATAGGTCGAGCTCGTTAGGGCCGACCTCGACAAAAAGAAGATGGTTTTAATTGAAGACCGAGTCATTGTCTGTTAAAACGATCTCCGCGAATCGAGGAGAGAGGGGGAGATCGTCGCTAACGAGATACCAGAAAATCGGAACAAGAAGATCGAGATCGAGGCTATTTAAAGAAGAAGATATATCATTCACGAACAGTCCGACTTCAAGAGAAAACACTTCGACTATACTACTTTAATTCTTACTTTGTATACTTTCGATCCGATTGTATAAGTTCGTATCTCGACATTCAATCTTAAATATATATTTGATTCATTGGAAATCTATATTTTGCAATCTCTTAGTCATAATCCACTAATAACAAATCTTGGTGTGAATCCGCAATCTCACATTTGGCGCCGTATGTGGGTACTACCGTAGATCTTCCTATATTAAGAATCAGATCTAGGGTTCGATAGATCGAGATGAATCCAAACCAACATGGATCTTCCGACGCCACGCCTCCAGTCAATCACCAACAAGTGGTGACACCGTTCCTCAGAACACCATCGAAATAAACACCACGGTCAGACCGATGGAGTGATGACGAGCACAACCTCTATCTCGAAAACATCGGCACCAACCGGCTTAGTCGCTCAAACCACCGCGACGGTCCAGACTCCAACAAACGTTTTGTAGGAACGAACGATCCAAACAGGAAGTGGGTCTGGATCAGGTCCGACTCCACCTCTGCCTCCACACCTGGAGGCGGATCTGGAACACTTAGATCCAGTTTGCCACAAGCTCATGTGCCTCCGCGACAAAGTCGAACAACGTCGCTGAAATCCGTACAATCCTTAACTTTCTAGTAAGCCAAAGGAGAAACAATGAGGCAAAAACTCGGGCCCATGAAATCGCTAACTGCGCTCTGGCCACCCAGCCCTCCGAACAAGAACGACGCATTAACGCTCGTTTCAAAGAGCTCTCCAGCAAAAATCCAGGAGACCGATCTACAAACGATCAAAGACCTCCTCTAAGTCCTCCGCCTTGCGAGGTTACGTGAGATCAAGAAAACCAAATTCTCAGATTACTCGGGGAAGTCAGACCCTAAAGCTCACATAAGAGCGCTCAGACTAGCGATGTCTAGAGACTATCTAACTGACGAGGAATAGGATCCCGCTTTCTACAGGCTCTTCGCCGAGAACTTATTGGGCTCAGCCTTAGAATGGTTTGTCGGACTGGAAGAAAAGTTTGTAGACAACTTCACTCAGTTCATGACGGCTTTCCTCAAGCAGTACTCCGTTTATATCGAATTCAAAACTACCGAGGCAGCCCTATACGTTGCATCTCAACGACCTGATGAGACACTTCGTTCGTACATCAATTGATTAAAGGAAATCAAATCCAAAATTGCGAATCCAAACGACGAAGTAGCGATAGAGACACTAAGGCACGGGATGTGGTATTCAACCAAGTTCCGCGAGGAAATAACGGTCCGCGAACCAATAACTCTCGACGATGCTTTGCATCGCGCTTTGGCTTTCTCTCGCCTCGAAGAAGAAACTACAACCGTCAGGGAAAAGCATCGAAAGGAGAAAAACCAGTCGGGTTCACAGAATTCAAACACCAAAAAGGATTCTCGTAAATCTGGGACTGTTAACGCGGTCGAGAGCCCAAAAGGCTCGCGGAAGTTCGAGTTCGACAAACATAAATTTTGTGACTTTCACAACAAGAAGGGTCATTCAGTAGAATAATGCTACACCCGAGCCAAGGTTGAAGCAAAAAAACGAGAGTCCGAGGTCGAAGAAGAAACACCTTCCGACAAAAAAGAAAGTTGATCGACCAAAGACTCGAAAGTTAAATAGCCATCTCAGAAAAAGGGAGCGATCTAAGGAGGCAGGGTCGCCTGACGCTCTTCTCTAGGAGTCGCGAAAATGAGTCGAGATCATTCTCAGCAAACTCAGTTGATGCGGCGCCCCGGGGGGATCAGCATTATCCCCACCTCACGCCCCTAGAAAAAAACTAAGTTCACGAATCAATCTCCCTCGCTTCTGTGGGGGGGGGGGGGGTGTACGGGCTATACCCCCTCAAAGAGTTGAATTCATAATCGGTGGCTCTAAGATATGCCGAGACTCGGTCAATACGATCAAAACCCTCCAAAGAAGGGTCGAGACCGACAAACGGAAAAGATCCCAATGCAAGGTCCAGATCATGAGATCACCTTCTATGAGAGCGAGATGCTTGATCTCGAAAAACCGCATGACGACGCACTCCTCGTGTGTCTAGTGGTTGGAGATGTCGTACTCTCGAGACTAATGATCGATACATGAATCTCAGTAGACGTCCTCTTTTACGATGCATTCAAAAAGATGGAGTTCCAAGACTCCGAGATTGTCGAAGGACAAACGCCTCTAGTACGGTTCGCTGGCGAAACAACATACTCAATGGGCTCTGTCTTTGCCCAGTAATAGCTGGAGGAGTACGAAGGATGACAAAGTTCGTCGTGGTAAATCGACCAGCTCCTTATAATGCCATCTTAGGTCGACCTTGGATATACAACATGAAAGCTGTACCGTCGAGCTATCATCAGTGCGTTAAGTTTCCAACTCCGAAAGGAGTAAAAACCTTTTACATAAGTCAAAAATTTCCAGGAACTGTACATGAATGTGTATAAGCAGATCAAAAAATTTCATGCATAGCAATTACAGAAAGGGGTGGAGCTCGCAAAAATGGGAACTAAAAAACAAAATGACCCCTGTCAAAGAGGGCCCCCAAAGGACCTCACGACTCAAGTTTGCATAGAAGAGGCTCATTCCGAAAGACTCGTCTGTTGGGATTATGTCCTGAAATCACACTTGTACTCACTCCTGATGATAGTTGTGAGTCGAGATCAGACTTTCGTATAATACTGGGCGGTTGCAATGTTTTGCTAGAAGCCACTTGCAATCTGTAAGTTATAGACTTACTGCCAGTATTATATGATCCTATAGGGTCACACACCTAAGCAAACTGGAAGCATAAAATATGGGAATGATCATTATGGTAATGATCATATTGATGTGTATTGGATACACATTAATATTGAGTTTAGAGTGGTGTGTCGATCGACACAGATCGGGTTTTCAAACTGATGTTTCGATTTTATGACTTAAACGAATTGGTTTGACCAAAGCTCGGTTTTAGTCATTCCAGGTCTTTATATAGACATATATTTCGACCTGGAACCCTAGCCGTTTAATTCTTTCTTCACAGAGAAAGCAGAAACACCAAAAACTCAGAAATCCCAAGATCCGGCACTAGCATCCCGGCTTTCCAGGTTTGTGTGCGTGTGTATCTGGTAGAGGCGAAGCATCTGAGTCGCTACTGATCTCGTTTCACCAATCATTCCGCTGCCAGTACAAGGTAAGAACGAGGTTAGTGATTCAATACAACGAACCCTAGATCCTAGGCTTTCCAACAGTGGTATCAGAGCTATTAGGGTTTAATCTGTTGAATCTGAGGCATGTAAATTCGATTAATGATGAATTGGATTAGAATTATGCCTGCTAGATCATGTTTTGAACAAGTTAATCTCGGATTAAATTATCTGTTTGAAAACAATGGTCGTGTGTTTTCGCACTGTGTCGATCGACAATAATCTTGTGTCGGTCGACACACCGCGAAACACGAATAAAATTTTAGGGTTTGTCGCATGATGTCGATCGACACTAATCTTGTGTCGGTCGACACACCGCGAAAACTCGTAAAAGATTTTTGAGGTTTGTCGCATAGTGTCGATCGACACTAATCTTGTGTCGGTCGACACACCGCGAAAATGCTCACTCGGTCTTGGAGATCGCACTGTGTCGATCGATACACTGGGTGCATCGGTCGACACAGACTATGCGAATGGATTGATCGGTTCAATTGGATTGAACCGGTTATCTCGCTTGGTTAAGTATATTAACCAATTTGGTTCTGGTTGGGTAATGTCGATCGACACAGAGTTGTGTGGCGATCGACATGGACCATTAAACCGGACCGGTTCAATTAGATTGAATCGGTGAAGGTAATTCGATCCGGTTTGACCGGCTATCTAAGTCCGGTTTAAATTGGGTTGTGTCGATCGATGCCAATGGTTGGTGTCGATCGACACACCAATCGCAGAATTGAAGGTTGGACCTCAAATTTGCAGATACTGGACCAAATTTACTCCTAAAGTTATGGATTAACGTAAACTTAATAAAACTATATGTTTTAATCAACTTAATAAATTCTTGGATGTATATTGGATATGCATCAAGATTAAATAGTTATTTTCCTCAATTTAATATCAAGTGATCTTGATGTCTTGCCCGATCTTGTCTACTGTCAAGACTCATTTCGTTGTTGGATAGCCTTGGAGTCCTTGGTGTCCACAGCTACATGAGTAAGGCAGGTGATCATTGATAGACTTGCAGTGCGACTGTCAATGATCACAAGACTGAAGAGATTGGTTTACTTGACTGGGCTATCAGAAGTTCTGGGCCCAGAGACATCAGAGTGGATAAGACATGGATTGTCTTATCTGCGACCAAGAATTGTACTGGGTACAATTAGCAATGATTTGCTTACCTAGATAACTAAAGTTTGGGTGATGGCGAGTCGCCCACTCAAATTTTGGTGATCTAAGGATCTTGGTTTATTGTATTCATCTGAGGAAACATAGTTTTTGAATACAATGCGAGTTTTCTTATTAGATAAGAATTCTCATTTCTTGAGCATCATAACTAAAACTTCTACCTCTTTTAATTACAGCTATGTCTGTCTCAACTCACATCAACACTTTCTCGCTAAGATCCGTCCTTGAGAAGGACAAGCTTAATGGATCAAATTTCTTGGAATGGTATCGGAACCTGAGAATAGTTCTTAGGCAGGAGAACAAGGAATATGTCCTTACAAGAGTTCTCCCCGAGAGGCCACGTTCCAATGCCACGCAGGCAGATAAGAATGCTTGGGATAAGCATTCAGCTGATGTCAAAGACGTTAATTGTCTAATGCTGGTGACTATGAACTCTGAGCTGCAGAAGCAATATGAGAACGTGATGTCGCCGATTGAGATGATTAACAGCCTGAAAGCTTTGTTTTAGGAGCAAGCTCGCACAGAGAGATACCAGACGGTTAAATCTCTCATGGATTGCAAGCTGGCTAAGGACAGTCCAGTGAGTCCTCATGTCCTTAAAATGATGGGTTACATTGATAACCTGGGGAAACTGGACTGTGCCATTAGCTAAGAGCTAGCTACTGACATGATTCTGCAGTCTTTGTCGTCGTGTTTTGATCAGTTCATCATGAACTACAACATGCAAAACATGACTAAGACATTGACTGAGTTGCACGGCATGCTTAAGACAGCAGAGCCAAATCTCAGGAAGGCAACTCCTAGTGTACTGATGGTACAAGGGGGTAAAAGGTTTAAGAAACCTAGTAAGGATAAGGGAAAAGCTAAAGCTGTCCAGACTGAAAGTCAAGACAAGCCCAAGCCAAAGCCCAAATCCGGGCCTTCTCCTGAGGACAAATGCAACTACTGCAAGCAGCTAGGGCATTGGAAGAGAGACTGCAAGAAGTTCATGGAAGATTACAAGAAACTGAAGAAGACGTATGATGCGTCTGACTCAGGTATTTATGTTATCGAACTTAATGTTATGTCTTCTAGTTCTACTTCGTGGGTATTGGATACCGGCTGCGGTGCTCATATTTGTACTAATGTGCAGGCACTAAGAAACAGTAGAACGCTGAAGAAAGGACAAGTCGAGCTACGGGTCGGGAATGGAGCTAAGGTTGGTGCACTGGCCGTTGGCACTTATGATTTGTCTTTACCTTCTGGCATGGTTTTAGAATTGAATAATTGCTACTTTGTACCTGCGATTAGCAGAAACATAATTTCAGTTTCCGTTTTGGATTTGGAAGGTTTTGATTTTGCTGTTAAGAATAAAGTCTGTTCTTTTAATCGTGATGGTACGTTTTATGGTAGCGCCCCATTAGATAATGGGTTATATGTCTTAAACCAAGAAATGCATGTCTTTAACATAAATACAAAGCGGTTTAAGTCAAATGACGAAAACCCGACTTTCTTATGGCATTGTCGTTTGGGCCATATCAATGAGAAACGCATTCAGAGACTCCATCGAAATGGGCTTCTGGGCTCATTTGATTTTGAATCATGTGAGAAATGTGAATCTTGCTTGATGGGCAAAATGGCTAGGGCCCCTTTCAACAAACCAAATGAAAGGGCCAGTGACTTATTGGGCCTTATTCATACTGACGTATGTGGGCCGATGAGCACTGTTGCCAGAGGAAATTACAAGTACTTCATTACCTTTACTGATGACTTCAGTAGGTATGGCTACGTCTATCTGATGAGACACAAGTCAGAATCCTTTGATAGATTCAAGGAATTCAAGAATGAAGTACAGAACCAACTTGGCAAAAGTATCAAAGTTCTGCGGTCGGATCGCGGAGGAGAATACTTGAGTCAAGAGTTCAGTGACTATCTGAGCGAGTGTGGAATTGTTTCACAACTCACTCCTCCTGGAACACCCCAACGGAATGGAGTGTCAGAGAGGAGGAATCGAACCTTATTGGATATGGTTCGGTCTATGATGAGTCATTCAGATCTTCCATTATCCTTTTGGGGATACGCTCTAGAAACGTCTGCGTTTACACTAAATAGGGTGCCATCTAAATCAGTGGAAAAGACACCACATGAATTGTGGACTGGGAATATTCCAAGTCTGTCTTTCCTGAAGATTTGGGGTTGTGAGGCTTATGTCAAACGTTTAATCTCTGACAAGCTCGCACCCAAATCAGATAAATGCTACTTCGTTGGTTATCCTAGGGAAACCAAGGCATACTACTTTTACAACCGATCTGAGAACAAAGTCTTTGTTGCTCGGGACTGTTCTTTTCTTGAGAGGGAGTTTCTTTCTAAGAAAAACAGTGGGAGTAAAGTACATCTCGAAGAAATTCAAGATGCACAGGAGACTGCTCAACCTACTGAGGAAGAGCAGCAGTTGGATCCACAAAGTTCTGTGGAGGCCACGCCTGTGGAGCCTGAAGTTCGCAGATCCGGAAGGATCCGTCACGAACCCGAGAGATATTATGGATTTCTCGTGACCAATTGCAATGATCTGATGATCATTGAAAGTGACGAACCAGCGACCTTCGCGGAAGCAATGATGGGCCCGGACTCCGAAAAGTGGCTTGGAGCCTCTAAATCCGAAATGGGATCCATGTCAGAAAACCAAGTATGGTCCTTGGTCGATTTACCTAATGGTGCAAAAGCCATTGAGTGTAAATGGATCTTCAAGAAGAAGATTGACGTGGATGGCATGTCCAAATTTATAAAGCTAGGTTGGTGGCTAAAGGTTTCAAACAGATTCATGGTGTTGACTATGATGAAACCTATTCCCCAGTCGCTATGCTTAAATCCATTCGGATTCTTCTAGCAACTGCCGCTCATTATGACTATGAGATTTGGCAGATGGACGTCAAAACCGCCTTCCTGAATGGTATTTTGGAAGAGGATGTGTATATGACACAACCTGAGGGTTTTGTAGATCCTAAGAATGCTGGGAAGGTATGCAAGCTTCATAAATCCATTTATGTCCATTTATGGATTGAAGCAAGCATCACGGAGTTGGCATCTTCGTTTTGATGAAGCAGTAAAACAATTTGGTTTCATCAAGAACGAAGAAGAACCATGTGTATACAAGAAGACTAGTGGGAGCGGAATTGTGTTTCTCATACTGTATGTCGATGACATACTACTTCTCGGTAATGACGTTCTGTTGCTTCAGTCTGTCAAGACTTGGCTCAGAAGTTGTTTTTCCATGAAAGACATGGGAGAAGCCGCGTACATCCTTGGAATCAGAATCTACAGAGATAGAGTCAATAGGCTGATTGGATTGTGCCAGGACACTTATATTGATAAGGTGTTGCACAAATTCAAGATGCATGATTCCAAGAAGGGCTTCATACCGATGTCTCATGGCATTAGTCTCAGCAAGAAGCAGTGTCCGGCGACACAGGCTGAGCGAGAACGCATGGGTAGGATTCCTTATGCTTCTGCAATAGGATCTATCATGTATGCCATGCTCTGCACTCATCCAGATGTAGCTTACGTGTTAAGCATGACGAGTAGATACCAATCTGATCCAGGTGAGGATCACTGGACAGCTGTCAAGAATATTCTCAAGTATTTGAGACATACCAAGGATAAGTTCTTGGTATATGGAGGAAGTGAAGAACTTGTGGTGAATGGATTCACTGATGCGAGTTTTCAGACGGACAGAGACGATTTCCGATCACAGTCTGGATATGTCTTCTGTCTAAATGGCGGTGCAGTGAGCTGGAAGAGCTCTAAGCAGAATACCGTAGCTGATTCCACGACGGAAGCTGAATATGTTGCTGCTTCAGAAGCGGCAAAGGAAGCTGTTTGGATCAAGAAGTTCATGACTGAACTTGGTGTGGTTCTTAGTATCTTGGAGCCAGTGGCTTTATTTTGTGACAACAATGGAGCCATTTCTCAGGCGAAAGAACCCAGGTCACACCAGAAGTCCAAACACGTAGAGAGGAGATATCACCTGATTCGCGATATCGTCAATAGAGGTGATGTGAAGATCAGCCGAGTTCCGACGGACGAGAATGTCGATGATCCTCTGACTAAGCCACTCCCAAGGCCTAAGCACGAGAGTCATACGACTGCTGTAGGCATTAGAGATCTTAAGATGTAATCTTGATTCTAGTGGGAGTTTTGTGGTTTTATTTTAGTTATATTAAGATGTTCTTGCAAACATACTTTTGGATATGTTTAATGAAATTTGATTTCAGCATTATTTATTGTGATCTAAATAATGGTCCCAAAATAAGTTTATGCCATATTATAGGTCATCAAGTTGAGGACTTGATCATGAAACCCTATAAGTTATAGATGACATAAATTTTGATGTGTCCTTAGTCGAGGTTGTCAAAGTGGGACAATGACAACCGCGAGAGACTAGATTGTGAGGTGACTGTTGACTAAGTTTCATGGAGTCAATGATATGGATATCACAGTCAGTCACATAGATATATGTTGATGAACATATGATCGGACATGACCCGCAAATGAGAAGTCTCCAGGATAGTTATATCTGTGTCATGAGAGGTTCTTATTACGACTATAGAGTATAGTCCTTAGACCTGAGTTCATCATGCTTTCTAACATATGAATTGGTACACTTTGACCTTGTCAAACGTCGACCCGTAACTGGCGGCAATAACGGCATTTCTTAGGTGTATCATGAAGTGTGTGTAGGAACAGGGATGGAACAAGATGGGATTTGTCCCTCCCGTATAACGGGAGATAAATATCTCAAGGCCTATCGAAGATTCAATACTGAGAAAATGTGTGGCCGCACTCAAACGAACTGTAGTTCAGTTGTTTGTCTTGTTCAGTATAGATCAGGAGTTCGATAAACACGATATTGGCTTAATAAGGATGACACCAATCTTGCCTTATGCCAAATCGAGATATAGCGACAAAAGGATTATAGGAATTGGTGATTCCAGTACAAGTGGGAGATTGTTGGGATTATGTCCTGAAATCACACTTGTACTCACTCCTGATGATAGTTGTGAGTCGAAATCAGACTTTCGTATAATACTGGGCGGTTGCAATGTTTTGCTAGAAGCCACTTGCAATCTGTAAGTTGTAGACTTACTGCCAGTATTATATGATCCTATAGGGTCACACACCTAAGCAAACTGGAAGCATAAAATATGGGAATGATCATTATGGTAATGATCATATTGATGTGTATTGGATACACATTAATATTGAGTTTAGAGTGGTGTGTCGATCGACACAGTATGTGTGTCGATCGACACAAATCGGGTTTCTAAACTGATGTTTCGATTTTATGACTTAAACGAATTGGTTTGACCAAAGCTCGGTTTTAGTCATTCCAGGTCTTTATATAGACATATATTTCGACCTGGAACCCTAGCCGTTTAATTCTTTCTTCACAGAGAAAGCAGAAACACTAAAAACTCAGGAATCCCAAGATCCGGCACTAGCATCCCGGCTTTCCAGGTTTGTGTGCGTGTGTATCTTGTAGAGGCAAAGCATCTGAGTCGCTACTGATCTCGTTTCACCAATCATTCCGCTGCCAGTACAAGGTAAGAACGAGGTTAGTGATTCAATACAACGAACCCTAGATCCTAGGCTTTCCAACATCGTCGGCTTTGGAGCCGACCTATCGAAATCGGTTAAAACGAACTGATTACTTGCCTTAAGCAAAACGCCGAGTCGTTTGCTTGGTCCTCAGCTGACATGAAAGGAATTTCTATCGACGTAACCAGTCACGCGCTAAACGTTGACCCGACTTATAAACCAGTCAGGCAAAAGAGTCGCAAGCTCGTCCCAGAACGAGCCCAAGCCGTCAATGACGAGGTCGACCGTTTACTCAAAATTAGATCGATCAAGGAAGTGAAATATCCCGACTGGCTCGTGAACCATGTGGTGGTTAAGAAAAAGAATGGAAAGTGGAGAGTTTGCGTCGACTTCACAGACCTCAATAAGGCATGTCCAAAAGACAGCTTCCCACTCCCACACATCGACCGGTTGGTCGAAGCTATAACAGGTCACTAGTTACTATTCTTTATGGATGCTTTCTCTGGGTATAATTAGATATTGATGAACCCCAAAGATTAAGAAAAGACCTCGTTCATAACCGATCGAGGCACCTTCTGCTATAAGGTCATGCCTTTCAGGCTAAAGAGCGCAAGAGCTACCTACCAGCGTCTCGTCAACAAGATTCTTTCCGGACAACTAGGAAAAACCATGGAGGTCTACATCGATGATATGCTAGTCAAATCGTCTAGGTGCGAGGATTACATCCCCCAGCTAAAGGAATGCTTCGTCATTCTCAATAAGTATGGGATGAAACTCAATCCGGCGAAGTGCACCTTCGGTGTCCCATCAACAGAATTCCAAGGTTACTTAGTAACCGAAATAGGGATCGAGGCAAACCCTAAACAGATCGCAACATTCTTGGAGATGCAGTCTCCAAAGACGACACGAGAAGTCCAGCGACTGACTGGCAAAATAGCTGCTTTGAATCGCTTCATATCGAGGTCGACTGATAAATGTCTTCCCTTCTATCACCTCCTCAAAGCGAACAAAAAAATTCATTTGGGACGAAAAGTGCGAAGAGGCATTCACCCAACTCAAAGCGTATCTGAGCGAACCACCAATACTGGTGAAGCCAGTAGAAGGGGAGCCCCTTAACATCTACTTAGCTATCTCTTCGGCAGCGGTAAGCGGAGTCCAATTTCGCGAAGAAAAAAACGACCAGAGACCAGTCTACTACTTCAGTAAGACTCTAATCGACACCGAAAAAGGTACCCCGCGATGGAGAAACTTTCACTAGCACTGGTCACATCGGCTTGAAAGCTTCGACCTTACTTCCAATCGCACTCTTTCATTGTTATGACTTCTCAGCCATTGAAGACTATTCTTCACAGTCCAAGCCAGTCAGGTCGACTGGTTAAATGGGCCATCGAACTAAACGAATACGATATCGAGTTCAAAACTTGAACATGCTTAAAAGCTCAAGTATTGGCTGATTTCATAATCGAACTCCTCCTACCATCGATTTCGATCCAGCTTCTGCAAAGAGATGGAATCTCCATGTCGATGGCACGTCCTCAAAACAAGGATCTAGGGTAGGAGTAAAACTGATATCTGCCACCGGAGAAGTACTGGAACAATCATCCAGGCTAGGCTTCGCTGCATCAAATAACAAAGCGGAATACGAGGCGTTGATAGCCGGACTCAGGCTATCTATAGTGATAGGAGCCCGAGAAGTAGCTTTCAGCGACTCCCAATTGGTCACGAGCCAATTCCATGGCGACTACGAAGCCAAAGACGAGCGCATGGAAGCATATCTATGAGTAGTTCGTAGTCTCACCGATCATATCGACTTCTTTGATCTAATCCGAATCCCGCGGGGCGAGAACACCGCAGCTGACGCCCTTGCTGCGTTGGCCTCAACATCTGATCCCAATCTGAAAAGGATCATACCGGTCGAAGAGATCGAGAAGCCAAGCATCGACATAGCATTAAAACCCCTATCCCTAAAAGGAAATGACCCCATAGAGGAAGACTATATCGATAAAAAGGCACTACATGAAAAGACATGCCCCGACGTCATCGAGATCGATGATGATATCGACCCCAGAAAGGCTGTCTGTGTAGCTAAGGTGACCGACAGTCCCATCAAAGCTGCCTCCACCAGTCAAGGATCCGAATCCGATACCGAAAAAGATTGGAGAACTCCAATTATTTGGTATATCACCGACGGCGAAGTACCCGATGACAAATGGGAAACTCGAAAACTCAAAGCACAGAGCGCGAGATACTGTGTCACAAAAGGAGAGCTGTTCAAATGGATCCTCTCCGGACCATATCTCAAATGCCTTACTTGCAAGCAGGCTCGAACTGTGATCACACATGCTCATGAGGGATCCTGTAGAAGTCATTCCAGAGGGCGAGCACTGGCCATACGAATCAAGAGGCAGGGCTTCTTCTGGCCAACCATTGCAGCCGAGTGTGAATCATTCTCCAATAAATGCGACAAGTGTTGGATCTCCTATGATCTACGGTTCGTTATATTGAAATTACCAACCTCGTTCTTACCTAGAACTGGCAGCGGAATGATTGGTGAATGAGATCAGTGAGCAACGCAGACGCCTTGCCTCTACCAGATACACACGCACACAAGCTGGAAAACGGGATGCTAGTGCCGGATCTATGGGATCTGAGAGTTTATGGTGTTTCTACTTCTTCTGTCAAGAAAAAGTCGACGGCTACTGTTCTAGGTCGAAACCATCAGGTTTTATTCGACCTAGAATCACACTTAACAGGCCAGACTCATTTGAGTCATAAAATCGAAAAGCCCTTTCGAAACCCGAACTGTGTCGACCGACACACATGCTGTGTCGATCGACACAACACCATTTTCTCGATATTAATGTGTATCCAATACACATTAACATGATCATTACCATAATGATCATTCCCATGTTTTAGCTTCCAGTTTGCTTAGGTGTGTGACCCTATAGGATCATATAATACTGGCAGTAAGTCTACAACTTACATATTGCAAGAGGCTTCTAGCAAAACATTGCAACCGCCCAGTATTATACGAATGTCTGATCTCGACACACAACTATCATCAGGAGTGAGCACAAGTGTGATTTCAGGACACGATCCCAACAATCTCCCACTTGTACAAGAATCATCAATTCCTATAATCCTTTTGTCTCTATATCTCGATTTGGCATAAGGCAAGATTGGTGTCATCCTTATTAAGCCAACATCGTGTTTATCGAACTCCTGATCTTATACTGAACAATACAAACAACTGAACTACAGTTTGTTTGAGTGCGGCCACACATTCTCTCAGTATTAATTCTTCGATAGGCCCTGAGATATTTATCTCCCGTTATTCAGGAGGGACAAATTCCATCTCGTTCCATCCCTATTTCAACGCACACTTCATGATATACCTGAACAGTGCCGTTATAGCCGCCAGTTACGGATCGACGTTTGACAAAGTCAAAGTGTACCAATTCATATGCAAGAAAGCATGATGAACCCAGCTCTAAGAACTATACTCCATAGTCGTAATGAGAACCTCTCATGACACAGATATAACTATTCTGGAGACTTCTCATTAGCGGGTCACGTCCGATCATATGTTCACAAACATATATCTATGTGACTGACTGTGATACTCATATCATTGACTCCATGAAACTTAGTCAACAGTCACCTCACAATCTAGTCTCTCGCGGTTGTTATTGTCCCACTTTAACAACCTCGACTAGGGACACATCATAATTTATGTCATTTGTTACTTATAGGGTTTCATGATCAAGTCCTCAACTTGATGACCTATAATATGACATAAACTTATCTTGGGACCATTATTTAATTATCCAATAGTCAAATAATGTCGATGTCAGGTTTTTTCATAAACATGACCACATATATCTGAACATCATAACTAAACTAACTCCCACTAGAATCAAGACCAAGTCTTCAGATATCTAGTACCTACAGCAACAGTATTCAACTCGTGCTTAGGTTGTGAGAGATGCTGCGGCGTTCTTGCTTGGAACCATTCCAACAAACCACACCGCTATTCTTTAATAAGCACTATTCTACGGTCCTCTGCTTGGAAACCTTTCCAACAGACAGTACCGTTACACATGCAAAATGACATAACCAGGTGACAACCGGGAGTCATCTTTGTCTGTCTAACTATTCATAACTAATTCGTCTTTTTCTCAGTTGTACAAGAACCTATCCTTAGTGTTTCTCAAACACTTGGGGATATTCCTTACAACTGTCCAGTGACTCTTACCGGAACAAATTGGTATCTTCTCGTCATGCTTTATGCGTCAGCTGCATTTAGACGAGCGCAAAATATGGCATTCATGATGGATTCTATTGCATAAGCAAAATAAATCACACTCATGGACACTAGCTCAGCCAGTGTCCAAGACACTTCATCTTGCTAAGATCATTGCCATAAGACCTTTGGTATGAAGCCATCCTAGGAATCATGCATATTGGAACTGTCCAGTACCTCACAATCATAAGGATTCTGACACGATCCAATTAGCTCTTCTGATCCATCTCAATGGATCCATGTTCCAAGAGTTTACGCGGCTTCTCCCATATCCATCGTTAAATTTGACTTTCGACCCAAATCTTGACAAGACTTTAGCGTCAGAACGTCGTTTATGAGATTAAGTACGTTCTAAACATACAGTTTGAGAATAGCAACTACGCTCCCACTAGTTTACTTGTAAACGCATTGTTTCTATTCGTTCCTGATCGAGTCAAAGCCTTAAACCGTTTTAACAGAACATAGATTCCAACTCCAAGATGCTTGCTTCAATCGGTGAAGCTAACATGCATAACTAGCCAATTTTCGGAGTTGGGGCTCACCTTCGCTTCTTTGAATTTCGCAGGTCTGTCAATTTTCAATGATCAACAGATCACGACAATCGGCTACGAGAAATCACTCTCGAGTTAGTGACGGATCCTTTCGGATCTGCGAATTTCAGGCTCCACAGGTGCAGATCCTACAGCACTTTTTAGATCTAACCGTTGTTCCCCTCACCAGGTTGAGCAGCCTCATGTGTTTCTCGAATTTCTTCGAGCTGTACTTTTACTCCCACTGTTCTTCTTGGAAAAACAGAGTCCCGAACAACAAAACTTTGTTCTCGGATTGGTTGCAAAAGTAATAAGCCTCGGTTTCCCTAGGATAACCAGCGAATCAGCACTTATCAGATTTGGGTTCAAGTTTGTTTGTTGACAACTGCCTCACACAAACCTTTCAATCCCAATTAATCAGAAAAACATATTTGGAAATCACCCAGTCCACATCCAATGTGGTGTTTTTCACTGATTCTGATAGAAAACTCATTTAGCGTAAACATGTTCATTTTAGAGCGTATTTTTAAAAGAATAATGGAAGATTCATGTGACTCATCATTAATCGTAGCATATCCAATAAGATCCGATTCATTCTCTCAGAAACACCATTCAAGGTTTTCAGGAGAGATGAGCTGTGAAATGACTTCACACTCACTTAGATGATCACCCAATTCTTGACTCAAGTATTTTCCTCCGCGATCTAATCGAGGATCTCAATACTTCTGTCAAATTGGTTCTATACTTCATTCTGAAACTCCTTTGATCATTCCAAAGGATTCTGACTCGTGTCTCTTCAAATGAACACAGTCATACTTACTGAAGCCATCAATAAGTCAATGAAGTATTGAAGTTTTCCTTTGGCACTAATGCTCATCGGGCCGCATACATCAGTATGTGTAAGGCCCAACGAGCCTCTGGCCCGTTTCTTTAGCTCTGCTAAAGAAGCCTTAGTCATTTGGCCCAGCAAGCAGAATTCATGTCTCAATTGACTTACAATCAAATGAACTTGAAGCCCATAACTATGGAACTTCTGAAGCCGCTTCACTCTATTTGGTCAATATGACTATAATGAGGAAAAATCGAGTTCAAGTCATCAGACTTAAATCGTTTGATATTTATGTTATATTTAAGCGTATGTTGGTTTAAGATATAAAACCCTTTCAAAAGGGGTGATACCATATAATATTTCATTAAGATCAAAAGAGCAAAACTTGTCTTTTATCAGAATGAAAAGCATCCAAATTCTCACAAGAAAATGAAAGACATTCCTGCATAAAGCAGGTACATAGTAGCAATTACTTAATTCAAAACCAAGCTTGAAAGGCTCCTACAAGTGGAGAATCTCTACGGCTCATGTAGCAACCATTGCTCCATACCAGACTCGCAGTTCCACTTGTCCTTTCTTCAACGTTCTACTGTTGCTTAGGCCCTGCATATTTCCAAAATATCATTACCACAACTAGTATCCAATACATACGTAGAACTTGAAATAATAACACAATACCTGAAGAAGAAGAAGTACCATACATCTTCTCCATTTCTTGTGAATCTTCCAAGAATTTAATGCAATTTCTCTTCCAATGCCCAAACTCTTTACAGTAGCAGCATCTATCAACATCAGATGGGCCTGGCTTGGGCATAAAAGATGACACAGGCTTATCCCGATTCCAAATCTGAACGGCCTTGCCTTCACCCTTGTCTATACAAGATTTTTCAAATCTTTTACCCTTTTTGATGTTTTGCTCTGCTGTCTTGAGCATGCCATGCAGCTCAGTCAACTTCTTCGTCAAGTTATTCTTGATATAGTTTTTGACAAACTTATCATAACTAGACGGCAGTGACTGCAGAATGATGTCTGTAGCCAACTCTAAGCTGACAGGACAATCCAGTTTCCCCAGGCTATCAATGTAACCCATCAGATTAATGACATGAGGAGTCACTGGAGCATCCTCTGGTAGCTTGCACCCAGTAAGAGACTTCACAATCTGGAATCTCTCAACTCGTGTCAGATCATGAAACTTCAGTTTCAGGCTGGTGATTATCTCTATTGGCGACTCCATGTTCTCGTATTGACTCTTTAAGTCTGATTCCATGGTAGCCAACATCAGACCACGCACATCTACCACATCAATATAATGCTTATTCCAAGCATTATACACTGCATTCGAGCGATTGGCCCCAAGCCTTTCTTGGAGAGCTTTCTCAAGGACATAGTCCTTACTCTCCTGCTTGAGTATTAATCTCAAAATTCGATACCAATCCAGGAAATTTGATCCATTTAACTTGTCCTTCTCAAGGACGGATCGCAACGAGAAGGTAGCTTTAGACATAGGCTGAAAATTTTAATCAAAGAAAATTCTAGTTATGATTTCAGGAAATGAGGAATCTTATCCAATAAGAAAACTCGCATTATATTCAAACAATGTTTCCTCTATGAATATAATGATCCAAGATCCATACATCACTAAGATCTGAGTGGACGACTCGTCATCACCCAGAGTTTAGTAATCTAGGTAAGCAAACCATTGCTAATTGTACTCAGTACAACTCTTGGTCGTAGATGAGACAATCCATGTCTCATCCACTCTGACGTCTCTGGGCCCAGAACTTCTGATAGCCCAGTCAAGTAAACTAATCTCTTATGTCTTGTGATCATTGACAGTCGCACTGCAAGTCTATCAATGATCACCTGCCTTACTCATGTCACTGTGGATACCAAGGACTCCAAGACTATCCAACAATGAAACGAGTCTTGACAGTAGACAAGATTGGGCAAGACATCAAGGTCACTTGATATTTAGTTGAGGAAATGGAACTCTAAAAGTTTAGTAACTCAATCTCTTAGGTCATGCAATAGTTGATGTCAAGCACTGCAAGACCATCAACATTACTACCTGCCTTACTCATGTAATTGTGGACACCAAGCTCTTGGCAAGACTATCACAACAACGAAATCAGTCTTGACAGTTGACCTTATTGAAACTAAGCTTTGATCTAACACACATCCAATGTGTATTAGACAGGTTTAGAACATTTTACTTCTAATTTTAATTAAGTTTTAATCGTTCTAATTTCAGTGGGTTAGGTCATTCGGTTCGGTTTCTTAATCATTTGGTTCAAAACCAAACGATTACGGTTCACATCGTCACCATATGCGTCGACTGACACACTTGGTCGACTCTTGATATGCAACCTTCAGATCATTCGAGATAACCGGTCAAATCCAATTTAACCAGTCCATCTAATTGAACCGATTCAACCAGTTTTAACTAATCGCGATAACCGGTCCAATCCAATTGAACCGACTTATCCAATCAAACTGATCTTAACCAATTAAATCGGTTTATTCTAATTGAGATAACCAGTTCAATTCAATTGAACTAATTCATCCAATTTAAACCGATCTTATCTTCCTTAACCAAGCATGATAACCAGTTCAATCCAATTGAACCGATTCAACCAACCGTAAGGCTTGTGTCGACCGACATTAAACCTGTGTCGATCGACACAGTAGAGTATTAGGGATTTTGAATTAAACCGACATAACCATGTGAGATAACCAGTTCAATCCAATTGAACCGATCTATCCATACGCATAGTCTGTGTCGACCGATGCACCAAGTGTGTCGATCGACACAGTGCGATTTTAAATCTTTCGCATTTTCGCGGTGTATCGACCGACATACCCAGTGCGTCGACCGATGCTGTGCGAAAACCCTAATATCTTTTACGAGTTTTCGCGATGTGTCGACCGACACAAGATTAGTGTCGATCGACACCATGCGACAAACCCTAAATTTTATTATGCGTTTCGCGGCGTGTCGACCGACACAAGCTTAGTGTCGATCGACACAGTGCGATAACAATAGTTCGTCATTTTCAACAGAGATTCAATCCGAGATTAATTTCTTGAAAACACGATTTAACAGGCAATTAACTAATCAAATTCATCAGTATTCGATTTAAATGCCTTAGATTCAATAAACTAAACCCTACCATGCTCTGATACCACTGTTGGATCTCCTATGATCTAGGGTTCGTTATATTGAAATTACCAACCTCGTTCTTACCTAGAACTGGCAGCGGAATGATTGGTGAACGAGATCAGTGAGCAACGTAGAGGCCTTGCGTCTACCAGATACACACGCACACAAGCTGGAAAACGGGATGCTAGTGCCGGATCTATGGGATCTGAGAGTTTATGGTGTTTCTACTTCTTCTGTCAAGAAAAAGTCGACGGCTACTGTTCTAGGTCGAAACCATCAAGTTTTATTCGACCTAGAATCACACTTAACAGGCCAGACTCATTTGAGTCATAAAATCGAAAAGCCCTTTCAAAACTCGAACTGTGTCGACCGACACACATGCTGTGTCGATCGACACAACACCATTTTCTCGATATTAATGTGTATCCAATACACATTAACATGATCATTACCATAATGATCATTCCCATGTTTTAGCTTCCAGTTTACTTAGGTGTGTGAACCTATAGGATCATATAATACTGGCAGTAAGTCTACAACTTACAGATTGCAAGAGGCTTCTAGCAAAACATTGCAACCGCCCAGTATTATACGAATGTCTGATCTCGACACACAATTATCATCAGGAGTGAGCACAAGTGTGATTTCAGGACACTATCCCAAAAACAAGTGCCAAAGGCACGCCCTGATTATCCACCTACCATCGGAGAAACTCTCTTTGATCTCATCACCCTATCCTTTTATGCGATGGGGGAAAGGATATCGTTGGACCCTTAGTCGCATCGGGCAAAAAGAAATCCATGCACCTACTGGTTATGACGGACTACTTTACCAAGTGGATCGAAGCCGAGTCGTACCAAAAATAATCAAAGACGTCCACGTAAAGGAGTTTGTTTGGCGTAACATCATTTGTCGCCATGGACTACCCCATGAGATCGTCACAGATACTGGATCCCAATTCATATCGAACACTTTCCAAATGTTCTGTAGAACTTGGAACATCAAGCTGGCCTACTCAACACCTCGTTATCCTCAAGGAAATGGTTTACCAGAGGCGGCCAACAAGTCGATCATGAACAACCTCAAGAAGAGGCTCGACGAATGCAAATCGAGCTGGAGTGACGAACTCCCAGGTGTGCTTTGCACCTATCGGACTACTCCTCGCAAATACACCGGAGAAACTTCCTTCTCTTTGGCTTACGGCATGGAGGTTGTAGTCCATGCATAAATCCTTGTGCCGAGCATTCACATAAAAGAATGCCCACAACACCAGGAGCTCAACAATCAGATGATAACTGACAAGCTCGATCTTGTCGACGAAAGAAGGAACCTCGCATTAGCCCGAATTCATAATTACCAACAGGATGCAGCTCGCTACTATGACTCCAGGGTTAAAACCCGAAGGTTTCAAGTAGGAGAGCTCGTCTTGCAGAAAGTGTTCAACCAAAAAAAAAAAGAAGAGCACGTTGTAAAGTTAGGGGAAAAATGGAAAGGACCCTACCAGGTCACCGACGTCGTTCGAGATGGAGTCTACCGACTGTCGGTTGAAACCCAGAAACCCGAGCTACAGTCTTGGAATATCATCAACCTCAAAAATTATTTTCACTGAGAATACGCCCCATAATCGAACTAATAAATGGCTTGATCCCCTCAAAGGGTACGTAGGCAGATCGACTTCAAGTGCAACCGCCCCTCTAAACAAAACTCCTATCGCGACCTACGATCTCGAGCAATTCGAAGAATCATTCTGCAATCCTATTCCTAATTCTCACTCGGGATCGAGCATTTAGTTTACCACAGTTGTATAATCAAAATCATTTTAATAAAATTCTTTGTTTCCAAAATAAGCGACCTGAAATGGTCTCGAAACAAGCGATCTGAAATGATCTCTTCAAACTAGCAACCTGAAATGGTCCCAAACAAGCGATCTGAAACGATCTCTTCGAACTAGCGATCCGAAGCGATCCTCAAAAATCGACATAGAAACGGTCCCCATATAATATACGACCTCAAAGTAAAAAACTCGTTCAAAACACATAACTTCAAAATTCTTCAACCTTCACAGCTAGAAGAACTGGGGGGCACCTCCTTCTATACTAAAAATAATCTTATTCGACCTCGCGCCTGGCCGAATCTGGAAAATGGTTCTCATATAAAAGAGCTCTACATCCGCAAACCCGCGATATCAACTCGAGGTATGTTCAATTTAATCTGACTTACATCGTTCAGCACTTAGAACGATATTCAGTCAAACGTCTCTAAATCGAAATAAGACCTTTGTTCGAGTTCGATTCATATCTTCTTCTCTACTTAGCAAAATTTTGATTATTCGAGTACAAAACCATTCGAGTTCAACTCTCTTGACACTTATAACTTTTTTTATCTTTGTTTCCTAAAGCATGCCTAAATTATGTTTGGTCATTCGAGCTCGAATATACAAATCGAAATCTGCTCGAGCTCAACAGTTTCATAATCTCAAAAACATTTTGCCCAAATTCTCTAAGGCAAAGTCAAGATAGTTCGAGCTAGTTTGTTTCAGAGTTATCATGTCTTTATTCGATCCATTCAGAAATAATTTATCGAGCTAAGCCCCAAAGTATGATCTCCTTAAGGTTATAGGAAGTTAGTTCGATGACTTGACCCATTCTGAAAGGATTTCGTGCAAAATGACTAAGGCACAAAGCAAGTATGGAAATAAAATTCCGATTTACATAAATCAAAAGAGAGGGCGTAATGTCCTCGCCATTGCAAAAAAAAAAGCCCTTCTAGAGCAACACCAAAAGATTAAAGCCCTTCGGGCAACACCAGTTCAACAAAAATTTAAAAGCTCTTTTGGGCAACACCAAAACAACAAAAATAATTTTTAGCAGAGACACTAGCTCAGTCGCCCATCTGCTCTTCGACCCTCGTCTCATCCTCCGCAGCCCGACCCTCGAACTCATCGCTCACACTCGAGCTGCCTCCGGTCTCCCTCAAAAGATGCGACCCATACTGGTCAAACTGGGGAGTGGTCTGAGCGGGAGGATTCACCAGCACGATCGAGTCCTCAGACATCGCAGGCAGATTCAGCTTGCTGATACTAAAATCAGAGACAGCTGCAGCATTCATCTCCTCGGTCGCGATCCGCTTCTTCTCAGCCAATTTCAAGACTTCCTGAGTTAGGTCCAACTCGCCGGCAGCGAGCTCGGAAATGAGCTTGATGTTTGCGAGAGCCTTTTGAAGGCGGATCTCTGCGCTAGTTTCAACCTTTCTCTGGTCGCTCTTCTCCTTAATCCCTTTCAAGATTTCGAGGTACTGACCGTTGAGCTCTTTCCTCTCGGCATGGACTGCGACCTTGATGTCATGATCTCTGTCCGAGAGGATTTTCTCCATTTCAGCCCGATCTTTAGCGGCCTGCGCAACTGCAATCCGACTCAAAACTTCAGCCTCCAAAGTCCGGGTGGTCGCCATATTGAGCTTTTGCATGAGGTCCTCCTCCTGGTTCTCGAGAAGTATCAGTCGAGCTTCCATGTCGGCATACTCAGCCAATTTCCCCCTCAGCTCCTCCTCCTTGGCCTTGGCAGCCTGAAGCCCGGCGTTCAGATTGCTCACTGCTTTCTTAGCGGCCTCGAGTTCGCTTGCTTGAGGGACATCCCGCAGCTCGCGCTCCGCTTTGGCCACAAACCTGTTCGCAGCCTCCAAAGACTGCACACATCAAACGAAACAAGGTAAATTCGTGCAAAAACAGTATGCCTTAAAAAAAAAAGGAAGGAACCCTTACTGTAACTCCCCTTTCATGTTATCCGTCGACCGTCGAGCTGACCAGTCAACAATCAAACAAGAACATGACCGATCGAACCCGAGCGGGCCAAACGAGAAAAGTTCATCACAATACGATGCCAGAGAAAGTATGATTTTAGTCAAAGGCTCAAACCAAACCATCCTTGACTCCGTTTACCTTGTTTCCACGATACAATGTGTTTCAACCCGTACCGCTTCCACGAGTTGTGTTCGGTTCGGATTAAACCGTATAACATGGAATTATTCCGTCTTTAATAATTTAAATCATAGATCTTATTCATATCAAATAACGGTTTCTACAAATCAATTAGCAGGATCCCAACAAAATAAGAAACCAAAAATAAAGTCAAAATCCACTCGAAACAAACCAATGCCAAAAGCCAATCCAAGACTACGCCGAGTGTCCTACGCGTCCGCCAAGCTATGCCAAACCTGAAAAACATAAAAAGAGTCTAATGATTAATCTAAGATTACCCAGTGAGACGTCTCCCAACTAACATGCTACTAACAATCTAATAATCCCGCCTAAACCCAAAATAACAATCAAGTACAATAGATGATCACGTGCTACCAAGACGTGATGAGCTCCACAACACACAAGCATTCAATTAACAACACATAACAACAAAAGGTAACCATGAAAATCGAGAACATTGCGGCACATGCTCTCGATTAGACTCGATCTAAATATCGCGGCACTAACACTAATTCCACACCAACTGGGCCCACTATGAGAACTTGGTAACTTCCACGGGAACAATTAGCTATCCTCACGGTAAATAAAACCTCCCACGACTCCTATACATAAACACGAAGTATTATGACCTAGGACACCGTTATCTATCCTTTGATACGCGGTGACTCGGGCTACCCCTAGATAACCTAAGCTTCCATGTAGTCCGGCCCTAGGACGCGACCCCGTATTCTCCAGACTACACACCTACAGATGTCACTCCATAGGTTAACACCTGCCAGAACCACTACCAAGGTACGTGAACTGACCAGGAACTCAGCTCCCGAGGATCCAATCGGGCAGGAAGTACCTGAACGCCCTCTCTAGACTTGCGGGATCTAACACACCCTATAGAGTCCTAATAATAGTAATGTAAACAAGCAGACTCGCTGGGACTCTATCACGCAAGACTGACAAGGTCAAATAGAAACACTATCACAACCCACAATCTATCCCGCAATTCCTATCACCAACCTCCACATCACCCAACCTTATCTGATTTCATATCGGATTAGGCAACTATCTAAACTTATCTGGTCCCGTACCGAGGTAAGTATCAACAACACGGTCTACTCGGCACAACACCGGAATAGACTAAACAATCACACAAACAACGGTCTACCCAGCCCAACACCGGAGTAGATAAACAACACACAACAATAATCACAACATCACTCAAACAATTATTTAGGTTCATTAGTCTTTTAATCTTTTCTTAACCTTAACTCATTCAATCCGCTACATTGGGATCAGTAAACTTACTAATCCCGTAGACGGCTTAATCCAGATTCTAATTATTAATTTTTCCCCTTAAATTCTTATTCTTAATCTCCTCGATCAGTCAGTTTGAGATTAGTAAACTTACTAATCTTCTGACTTCACATTATTCTTTAATTAATTCATTTAATCTGTTAACCCCGACTAGTGATTAATTAACCAACCCCTTTATTATATTCTAAGTGTGTTAGGTGTTTTAAACCCGTATTTTAATTTACTCTTAATTCCTTATATATAGATTATTAAATACGTTCTTAGATACTTATATATGCATATACGTCCTAACATGTCGTTCTATATGAATGCATCAATCAAACAATCAACAATCAACAACCAACGGTGCAATCAATAATTTATCGATAGAAGCTAACTAGCATGCATCTCTTAGCCTAACCATTTATTTAGTCAAATAGATTATCAGTCAACCTAATCGCTCTAACCGATTCAATTAATCTGGTTTGCAACCTAAACTACGGTTTGTTAAATCTTGGGTCTATATGTCATAGTCTAAATGCATCACATAATTTAGCCGACTCACAATGCGTATAGAAGTGACGGATGGATGATCTGATTGAGCATTGAACCCCGAGACCGAGCTAAAACCCTTCCCGAACCCTTACGAACCAACGAACTGAAACCCGTCCTTAACCCGAGCTCAACCAATCCTTGACCCAAAGCGTTGACCAACTAAATCGGGCATTGACCAGGCGTTGACCAAGTTTGACCCACAGTGTTGACTTCCGTTGACTGAACTAAACCAGATGTTGACCCGTTGACCACCTTTGACCGCGATTGAAATCCGGCAAGGAGGCGCTGACCACGGCAGTTGAGGGCTTCTATGGCGTTGACCAGGGCGACGACTGGCATTGACCATTGACCAATGACCAAGACTGACCCGTTTATTAATATTTTGGCAAAGACCTCTGTTGGAATTATGTCCAGTAATCTCTGTACTGTCTCTAGAAAGTAAGAGTATGTCAATGATCAGACATAAGTCATATAATACTGGGGGTCATGATGGCTTGCTAGAGTCCGCTCATGATCTATAAGTCTTGGACTTATTGCTTTTATTATATGATCCCATATGGGTCACACGCCTAAGCTAACAGAAAAATGTGTTGGAATGGTTTAGCAGAAGTACGGTAAAAGTGCTAGGCATTTACTGTACTTAGAGAGACGAAAGGGCCTGATTAAATCTAAAGGATTTAATCAGACTGAGAATTGGGCCCAAAAGCCCATAAGAACTGGACAAGGGTTTTAATAATTAAAACTTGCCCTAGCTCTTATTTTCTCACGAAGTCTGCGCCTCCCTCAGCCTCTCTCTGCGCCTCCCACCAGTCGGTCTAGCAGCCAATTTCCTGTGCGTGCGTGTGTGAGCCTTTGGAGGAGCTATCTCTTGGTGGTTCTGCTGATCTCTGACCCGTACCTCCTCTTTCCGCTGCAAAACAAGGTAACAGGTGAGATCCTTTATGATTCTAGCAAGAGAACCTAGATCTGGCATGTTTAGTAGGATCAATTAACTGATGAATTGAACCAGGAAACACTAAAACAATCCATCAGTGGTATCAGAGCCATTGGTTCTGTTAGGATTTCTTGTTTAGAATCATGTTTAGGTTGTTTAGAAGTGTTTGAATCAATCTATTGATAAGAAAAACACTTAAGAAACAAAGAATTAAAACCTAAACTAATTGAAATCGCATGATCCGATCTATATGAATCGGTATGCGTCGGAATGATGATCGCCAAAGGATCACCATGTCCGGATCGAGTGACGCGCGGTGAACCGATCGCATGGATCGATCGATCGCTTGGATCGATCCGCTCACGTACGCGTCCCGTCCGATCGCGAGAGATGAGCCGATCGTATGGATCGCGTCTCGTCCCGATCGCACGGCCCGGCTGTCCCGATCGTCCCGTCCCGTCCGGCTTCACGTCCCGACTGTCGACCCGCCGCGGAAGCGTGATGCTTGCGGCTGCGGCTGTCTCGACCGCGAAGCTAGGTCACGACCGTGATCTGTCCGTGACCAATCGGTTCGGTTCGGTTTAAAACTTGATTAAAATTAATCGTCACGGTTTAATAAACAGACTTAATAAAATTTATTAAGTTCTGGTTAAACCGGGATAAGAAATCCAAAGTCGCAAAATTGGATTTAGTGCCTAAACCAGTGGTTTTCTAATTTGATTTGGTTGGACCAAATAAATTGAGAAAATCCGGTTTAGTAAATAACTGGTTGACAATTGTGGTCATCGTAGTAATTAATTTTGGTTAGACCAATTTTAATGAACCAGACCGGTTATGTCATTTAATTGGACAATTGGGTTATGTCTTGGACATGGACCAATTCTTGGGCCTCGGGCCAAGAAGTTAAAACAATTGGGCCAATTATTTGAGTCTTATTCTTCAGATTTAATTTAAAATTCATTTATATAAAATTAAAATCGATTTTAAATTAATCTGTTTTCAAAATCTGAAATTAGAAAGTTTCTTAAATTAGAAGTTTCTAGATTTGCATGTTTTGGATTTTAGGAAATTTCTATATTTAGAAAGTTTCCAATTTTAGGAAGTTTCCATTTTAGAAAGTTTCCAATTTTAGGAAGTTTCCAATTTTAGAAAGTTTCCAAAATTAGTAGGTTTCTCAAAAAGGAAAGTTTCCCAAAATAGTAATCTTCTATTTTGGGATAAAATTTTAATAAACCTACAAACCTCAAACAATATCAAGCGTTGGATGTCTTGTCCAGTCTATGTCAGCTGTCGAAGCCCATTCAATTGTACTCATGGCCTTACAGTGTGAGGGTGTCTACTTTTGCGTGGATAAGACGGTTTGTGATTCATAAATGTCATTGGGAGTCCCAGACATTAGTGATTACATGACTGTATAGTCTGGTTTTCTTGACTAGGCCATCGGGAGTCCCGGGCCTTGAGACATCAGAGTGGATTGGGCCTCGGGCCCAGATTCACAACCAAGAGTTATATCACGGATATAATTAGCCGAGATAGGGCTTACCGATATAAGCTAAGGTTGGGTGACGGCCAGTGGCCCACTTTGACCTTAGTTATATGTGGATCTTGGAATCATTATATTCTATTGAGGGTAACTGATGTTATTGAATATAATGCGAGATTAATCATATTAAGTATAATACAAGATTAATCATATTGAACATATTAACTAATAACCTTTTTATCTTATATCTCAGCTATGACTACTACAAGCACTCAAAACACATTCTCAATCCGGTCTGTTCTCGAAAAGGAGAAGCTGACTGGAACGAACTTCCTGACGTGGTCAAGGAACTTGAGGCTGGTCCTCAAGCAGGAGAAGAAGGATTATGTCCTTCGTGATCCCCTCCCCGAGAGGCCTCCTAACAATGCCGCCAGGACTCTGCATAATGCTTGGGAAAAGCATTCGTCAGATGAAAATGATGTCTATTGCCTGATGTTGGCGACCATGACTGCTGAGCTGCAAATGCAGTTCGAGAGTGTGTTGTCGCCCATCGAGATAATGGCAAGCCTGAAATCGCTTTTTCAGGAGCAGGCAAGGACTGAGAGGTTCCAGACAGTTAAGAACCTCTTAGACTGTAAGTTGGCTGCAAATGCGGCAGTGAGTCCTCATGTCTTGAAGATGATGGGTTATCTCGATCATCTTCAGAAACTCGACTGCCCTATCAGCCAGGAACTTGCCTGCGACATCGTTCTGCAGTCTTTACCTGCAAGCTATGATCAGTTCATCCTGTACTTCAATATGCATGGCTTGAGTAAGACATTGCCTGAGCTTCACGGAATGCTCAAGACTGCAGAGCCCAACTTGAGGAAAACCGCCAAGGACCCCAATGTGCTTATGGTGCAAAAGGGCAAGGGCTTTAAGAAATCCTCTGCCAAGGACAAGGGAAAGGCTAAGGCTGTTCAAGTCTCGGACAAGGACACGCCAAAGCCCAAGCCCAAATCCAAGGCTGGGCCTACTGACATCTGCAGGTTCTGTAAAGAACCAGGGCATTGGAGGAGAGAATGTAAGAAATTCCTCGAAGGTCTAAAGGAATTGAAGAAGAAGACTCTCGAGACTTCTTCATCAGGTATTTTTGTTATAGAAGTTAATACAACTACTTCTGATAATACCTCATGGGTTATGGATACTGGTTGTGGGGCTCATATTTGTACAAATATGCAGGCACTCAGCAACAGTAGGAGGCTGAAGCAAGGACAAGTGGAGCTACGAGTTGGGAATGGAGCGAAAGTTCTTGCACTAGCTGTAGGCACATACTTGTTGTCTTTACCTTCGGGATTGGTTTTAGAACTCAATAATTGTTATTTTGTACCTGCGATAAGCAGAAATATTATTTCAATTTCTTTGTTGGATTTGGAAGGTTATGATTTTTCAGTTAAGAATAAATTATGTTCCTTCAATCGCAACAATTTGTTCTATGGTTGTGCCCCTCTTACGAATGGGCTTTACATACTTGATCAATCCGCGCCAATTTATAACATTGATACCAAACGGTTCAAACCTAATGAGGAGAACCGAACGTTTCTATGGCATTGTCGTTTAGGGCACATCAGCGAGAAACGCATCAAGAGGCTCCATTCGAATGGACTTCTTGGCTCATTTGACTTTGAGTCATGTGAGAAATGCGAATCCTGTCTGATGGGCAAAATGACGCGGGCCCCCTTTAATAAACCTAACGAGAGGGCCAGTGACTTATTGGGCCTGATACACACTGATGTGTGTGGCCCAATGTCTACAAATGCAAGAGGAAACTATCAGTACTTCATTACCTTCACTGATGATTTCAGTAGGTATGGATATGTTTATTTGATGAAACATAAATCTGAATCGTTTGAGAAATTCAGAGAATTCCAAAATGAAGTACAGAACCAACTTGGCAAAAGCATTAAGGCTCTTCGGTCCGACCGAGGAGGAGAATACTTAAGCCAAGAATTCAGTGATCATCTGAGAGAGTGTGGGATCGTATCCCAACTCACTCCTCCTGGAACACCTCAATGGAATGGTGTGTCTGAGAGGAGAAATCGGACCTTATTGGATATGGTTCGATCTATGATGAGTCACACAGACCTTCCAATATCCCTTTGGGGATATGCTCTTCTAACAGCAGTGTTCACTCTAAATAGAGCGCCATCAAAAGCAGTAGCAAAGACACCATATGAACTATGGACTGGAGAAGCTCCAGTGCTGTCTTATCTTAGAATTTGGGGTTGTGAAGCCTATGTCAAGAGATTGATCTCTGACAAGCTTACACCAAAGTCTGATAAATGCTACTTCATTGGTTATCCGAAGGAAACCAAGGCTTATTACTTCTATCTACGATCCGAGAACAAGATCTTTGTTGCCCGGGATTGTAATTTTCTTGAGAGGGAGTTTCTCTCTAAGAAAAACAGTGGGAGTAAGGTACTTCTTGAAGAAATTCAAGATGAACAGGATACTGCTCAACCTAATGAGGAAGAGCAGCAGGAGGACCTACAAGAAATTGTAGAGCCTGAACCTGTAGTACCTGAAGTTCGAAGATCCGGGAGGATCCGTCACGAACCCGAGAGATATCAAGGATTTCTCGTGACTGACTGTCATGATCTTCTGATCATTGATGGTGATGAACCATCGAACTTCAATCAAGCCATGATGGGCCCAGATTCCTCTAAGTGGCGTAAGGCCACTGATTCCGAAATGGACTCCATGTCGGTCAACCAAGTGTTTTCGTTGGTTGACTTACCCGCTAGTGTAAAAGCCATCGAGTGCAAATGGATCTTCAAGAAGAAGATTGACGTGGATGGAAATGTCCAGATTTATAAAGCCAGGTTGGTGGCAAAAGGTTTCAGGCAAGTTCACGGTGTGGATTATGATGAAACCTATTCACCAGTGGCTATGATGAAATCTATTCGGATTCTACTAGCAACTGCAGCTTTTCATGATTATGAAATTTGGCAGATGGACGTGAAAACCGCCTTCCTGAATGGAATTCTGGAAGAGGATGTGTATATGACACAACCTGACGGTTACATAGATCCAAAGAATGCTGGGAAAGTATGCAAGCTTCATAAATCCATTTATGGATTGAAGCAAGCATCGAGGAGCTGGAATCTTCGTTTTGATGAAGCGATCAAGCAATTTGACTTCATCAGAAACGAAGAAGAACAATGCGTGTATAAGAAAACTAGTGGGAGCAAGATAGTATTTCTTATTTTGTATGTCGATGACATACTGCTTCTCGGAAACGACGTTCCAATGCTGAAGTCAGTAAAGGACTGGCTTGGAAGTTGTTTTTCCATGAAAGACATGGGTGAAGCCGCATACGTTCTTGGAATCAGGATCTACCGGGATAGATCTAAAAGGCTGATAGGCTTGTGTCAAGATTCATATATTGACAAAGTCCTACATAGATTCAGCATGAAAGATTCCAAGAAGGGCTTCACGCCAATGGTACATGGCACAACGCTAAGCAAGAAGCAGAGCCCTACGACGGCTGCTGAGCTTGAGCGCATGAAGAATATTCCTTATGCATCTGCAATAGGATCTATCATGTATGCCATGATCTGTACTCGTCCTGATGTTGCTTATGCATTGAGCATGACGAGTAGATACCAGTCAAATCCAGGTGAAAACCATTGGATTACCGTCAAGAATATCCTGAAGTATCTAAGACATACTAAGGACAAGTTCTTGATGTACGGTGGAAGTGATGTGCTTGAAGTCAGTGGATTCACGGACGCAAGTTTCCAGACAGACCAAGATGATTTCCGGTCACAGTCCGGTTATATCTTTTGTCTGAATGGCGGTGCAATCAGTTGGAGAAGCTCCAAGCAAGACACCGTTGCTGATTCCACTACAGAAGCTGAATATATCGCCGCTTCAGAAGCTGCGAAGGAAGCTGTTTGGATACGAAAGTTCATTATTGAACTAGGTGTGATACCAAATGCGGCTGAGCCTCTGGCACTGTTTTGTGATAACAATGGTGCTATTGCTCAGGCAAAGGAACCAAGATCACACCAGAAATCCAAGCATGTGCTAAGAAGATTTCACTTGATACGTGATATCATTAATAGAAAGGAAGTCAAGATCAGTCGAGTTCAGACAGATGATAACGTCGCTGATCCATTGACAAAGCCACTCCCAAGACCTAAGCTCGAGTTCCTAACTGAAGCTGTAGGCATTAGAGACATTGAAATGTAATCTAAATTTGAGTGGGAGTTTGAGGGCTTTATTTAGTTATTGATATGTTCTTGTAAAACATTTTATGATGTTTAATGAAATTATTATTTCAAGATTGTTTTAACTGTGATGAAATAATCGTTCCAAAATGATATGAACCATTTTATAGGTCATCGAAGTAAGTGACTTGATCTTGAGTCATCAAAGTCATCTAGCTTGATCATGAGACCCTATATTTGATAGATGACTTATATCATTCTGTCCCTAGTCGAAGGTTGTTGAAATTGGAACACCAACAACCGTGTGAGACTAGATTGGTATGTGACTTATGACAAAGTCTCAGTGTGTCATAGATGCGCGGCATCAAAGTCAGTACATAGGTGTATGTTGGGTACATACGACTGGACATGACCCGATTATAAGAACTCTTCAGGATATTTATATCTGTGTCATAAGAGATTCTTACTACGACTATAGAGTATAGTCCTTAGACCTGAGTTCGCATGCATGTGACTGCACATGAACTAATGCACTTTGATCATTGTCTAACACTGTCGTTAAGCGATAGTTATAAGGACCCTGTTTGGGTGTATTATGAAATGAGTAGTTTACAGTGATGGAACAAGACGGGATTTGTCCCTCCAATATAAATGGAGTGAATGTCTCTAGGCCAATCGGAGATTTGAATACTGGAAAATGCATGGCCATGCTCAAACGGACTTTCCCGAGTCGTTTGGATTGACAGTATCAAATCAGAGTCCGATGAACAAGATTAGGCTTTATAAGGATGACACTAATCTTGCCTTATGACTAATCGAGATATTGAGACAAAAGGATTATGAATACAGAGATTCCAGTTCAAGTGGGAGATTGTTGGAATTATGTCCAGTAATCTCTGTACTGTCTCTAGAAAGTAAGAGTATGTCAATGATCAGACATAAGTCATATAATACTGGGGGTCATGATGGCTTGCTAGAGTCCGCTCATGATCTATAAGTCTTGGACTTATTGCTTTTATTATATGATCCCATATGGGTCACACGTCTAAGCTAACAGGAAAATGTGTTGGAATGGTTTAGCAGAAGTACGGTAAAAGTGCTAGGCATTTACTGTACTTAGAGAGACGAAAGGGCCTGATTAAATCTAAAGGATTTAATCAGACTGAGAATTGGGCCCAAAAGCCCATAAGAACTGGACAAGGGTTTTAATAATTAAAACTTGCCCTAGCTCTTATTTTCTCACGAAGTCTGCGCCTCCCTCAGCCTCTCTCTGCGCCTCCCACCAGTCGGTCTAGCAGCCAATTTCCTGTGCGTGCGTGTGTGAGCCTTTGGAGGAGCTATCTCTTGGTGGTTCTGCTGATCTCTGACCCGTACCTCCTCTTTCCGCTGCAAAACATGGTAACAGGTGAGATCCTTTATGATTCTAGCAAGAGAACCTAGATCTGGCATGTTTAGTAGGATCAATTAACTGATGAATTGAACCAGGAAACACTAAAACAATCCATCAACCTCATGCGTTGACTGATTCCGTCGACGTTGACTCCGGCAGCCTTCTGGCGTTGACCGTCTGATAGCGTTGACTCCAGCGGTTATTCCATGGTCAATACTCCGGTCCAAACTCCGACAAACCTCCGGCAAGCCTCCAGCGACTGAAAAGGAATCCGGCGAGAGGACGTCGAAGCTAAGGGCGGCTCCAGCAAATCTCTGGTCTATATCCGGCGAGATCCGGTGAGATTCCGGCGGAGCTCCGACAAGGTTTTAGGGAGATTTTTTTAAGGCTAGTTTTAGGCTAATAGTGTTTAGGGACTTGATTTAGTGTTTAGGGTGTTTAGGGATTTTTGGGATGGTTTAAGTATTTTTGGGAAGTGTTTAAGGCTTTTTGGGAAGGTTTATGGTTTACTTGCCAAGCAAGAACCAATGGGAGAGAGTAGAAGAGCTGGAACGTGGAGGAGGAGAGTAGAGCTGATGGTTTGGTGTGAAGAAATGAAGAGCTGAAGTCTGCCTTTTTTAACCAAGAAGAAACTTGGAGCCAAAGTTTCCCATGGACACATGTCATCATCTAAGGAAACCACTCTTCAAATGTTGACAACGCACCAATGTTCATATATTTAATCACATGTTAAATGCACATGGTTTCTGTAGTTACAAGTGTCACCCTCCAGTCAATCAGAAATCGCCACCCGATCATGCTCTTTGATCCATGATTCTCGTTAACTGATATTTCCCGAAAATCCGCTAAAATCTTTAAAACCACGTAGCCTTTGAAATAAATCCTACAAGCTTCTTTTTAAAATACTAGACTCTTTTATAAGTATTTAGCAATTCTTTTCACTTCAATCGGACTTCCGTAGCTCCCGTACCGAATTTTACAAGTTTTATCGATTTTATCGGTTTCTATCCCGATTAGCCGAAAATTGTTTTAAAAGTCCAATTCCACCGCTTCCAGTCTTCTAAATGATTTCTTTAGTTAAAAAGAATCATTTGGCCCATCTAAGCTTCCACCTTGCATTTTTGTAAAATTACGAAAATGCCCCTCAAGTCTTGAAAATTACCAAAATGCCCTTGTTGACTTTTATGCTGCCCGGTGACCCATTTTTTTGTGAAACAGGGTATTACACTTACCTTCCCGCATGCCTACATCATTTCGCTATAGGCCTCTCCGAGTGCCATATCCCCGACAGCTGGGAGCTGAACACCTGGGGGTTTGAAGTGCCTGGGTAGGTTGGCCACCCCCTTCGGATCATCAGCGATCAGACACTCCTTCTGGTGCCTAAAGCGCCAGTTGAAAGTTCCTGCAGATCCTGAAGAAGTAGTCCTCACCTCGACATCTTGGTTCGATCTCTGTGAGCTTACCTCTGCGTCAGTTCGATGGCGCTTTGGAGTAGGGGACGAGACCCAACTCAGTTCTGGCCATTCGAACCCCTAGAACCATTCGAATGGGAGCTGAGCTAGAATAACTCTCTAGAACGAACCAGAGCGATCTCTTGCTCGATCGGTGCGGGAGGCGGAGCTTCGATCTCCTGAGTCACTTCTTCAGGCCCGGGAGCCGGAGGAGAAGGAATCTGAGCCGGAGTAGGAAGAACCTGAGCGGGAGGAGGAGCCCAACTAAGGGCGAAGAGTAGGCATCGCCCAGCTTGCCATTTTTCATCTTCTTCGCCAGGTCAACTGGATCCTTCTCATTGCAGCGTGAGCTTCCTCTGCGAGACATCTTCTCGTGTGGAGGAGTACTGGAGACCGAGCTACTATCTGAAACGGTTCGATCTGCAAAACATTAAGAGGAAGATCGAATCAAATTAAGATAACCTCGCATTAAAATATATATATATATACCACCCGATGAGACGACCTAACGAATCCTTACTTTCTGCGGTCCGCTCCGCTATGCGAAGTGGGGGCTGTATCACTCGAAGCGGAGAAGGATGACAAGGAGCTGGCGGAGGTGGTAGACCTTAGGGAACTTGTGGTTGATTTTGCGGAGGTCGTCGAGACTCAGATCCTAAGGCAGCTCGTATACGCTCTGCCGAGAAATGGCTCCACTCTACGTCCCCCCTCCTTAAACGAGCTATCAAGCTCTCTGTGATCGGATTCAGGGCAATCAAATCAGGAGTCTCCGCAAAAAAAAAAGGAAAAGTCAGTTGCGGTTCGATGCTTTTATAAACAAATCAAACCAAAGGAAACCCTAAATCTAACCAAAGCTGACAGCCTATCGCGTTGGGATGACGGAGAAGTCGAAGTCTCGACCGAATGGATGTTGACATTAAAGAAAAAATACTGATCTATCCAAACGTGTCTCCCCGGAGTTTCCTCCAAGATTTTTCCGAAACGAGGCGAGAGATAGTATGTCTCTGGAGCTCGAACGTTGTATTTGACTTGGCAGATCCGCATGAGTTCCTCGACCCCGAATTCTATTCCCTCCTCGGCAGCCCGGACTCTTAGTCCAGTAACATAACGGACGAAATTGGGAGTCATCTGGGGGAAGGCCAGTTGGAGCTGCTCCAGTACCCACGAGACAAAACAGGGAATCAGAAAGAAAAGCCCGCACTTATCGAAATAGGTGTAGGAGGCACATCAGTAGCCCTCCCTAACGTTTTCTGGCGACTCCGTAGAGAACGGAATCACCATCTTAACTTCAGCCAAAATCCGACACTTCGCCCTCAGTCATTGTAAGTGTCCCGAAGGGAAGATATGGGATGCGGGTCGTACGGCTCCGCCGCTGAACTACTACTCGCCACCATTGTGTTCCTCGGAGCCATGTGACTTGGTGGCGTAACCGAAGAGAGAAAAGAGGGTAGAAGAAGAAGGATTCTAGAGGGAGAAAGCTCAGGTAGCTATAAAATTCGAAAAAACAAGAGCGAGAAAGAAAAACCGTAAAAAGGAGAAGAATAAGGTTACCTCAAATATGTGGCACGAACCGTAGTGGGAATAGTGAAGGAGGTAACCTCCTTTTTAAAGTAAAATTAATATGTTCCTCTTTCAAGATCGACGGGATCTTCTCTCTCCCGAAATCTCAATTGTTCATTTTGAAAAATCTTAATGATAACCGCGAATCTAATTGCTATCTCGTCGAGTTAGAGAATCTAGGGACCTCTCGCATTCCCCATCTGAACCGTTGGTTCGCAATCAATGATCACAGATCAACGACGGAGGATCGAGTTGCTTTCTCGCGAATCGAGATTGACAAAATTAGTTGGGATATCGAATCTCGATCGTTCGATAACTGACCAGGTCAATGGATAGCGATAGAACTGTCATCATTATTCCCCAAAGACCGAGTTCACGCGCCGAACCTGAACGATACTCGCGGATCTCGAATCCTGGCCGTTCGATCTAGACAAGATCAATGGTAAGGAACGTTAATCATTAGTTTTGGGATATCGATGGCGGCACGCATTTTTCCAAGATCGTCTACCGCCCATTAACGTTGAACCATCGAACTAATGGGCTGGGGAGCTATTGTTGTTGCTGGATTTTGTATTCCGGCCCATTAACTAACAAAAAGGCCCAACTGTGGTTCAAAGCCCGTTTAGCCATGAGTTGACAGGAGCCCAAATGGGTCAATATATCGAGTCAAAACAGGTCGAGCTCGTTAGGGTCGACCTCGACAAAAAGAAGATGGTTTTAATTGAAGAGTGAGTCATCTGTTGAAACGATCTCCGCGAATCGAGGAGAAAGGGGGGAGATCGTCGCTAACGAGATACCAGAAAATCAGAACAAGAAGATCGAGATCGAGCCTATTTAAAGAAGAGAGAGATCATTCGTAAACAGTCCAACTTCGAGAGAAAACACTTCGACTATACTACTTTAATTCTTATTTTGTATACTGTCGATCCGATTGTATAAGTTCGTATCTCGACATTCAATCTTAAATATATCTTTGATTCATAGGAAATCTACATTTTGCAATCTCTTAGCCATAGTCCACGAATAACAAATCTTGGTGTGACTCATCTGTTGTTCCTATTGGTTACGTCGATGTGTAACTTGTATGGCAAACTTTTATATTTCCGTCACAAAAACAAAAACCCACAAATATTTATTTAAGACAAAAAAGTTTCAAAAAAAATTTCACAATTGGCATAATACAAGTAGGAAATAAAAGAAATAAAAAAAATTGGAAAGAGAGAAAATAAGAAGAAAAAAAATGAGAGGGATTTTATTCCTTTAAAATTGTGTAAAGAGAATTTTTGAATTTTTATTCTGCTTATTAGTGGAAAACACCTGAATTTTTTTTTTATCTTTTTGTTGATTGATGAAAAACAAACATAACTCAGCTGAATCATGTTCCAATCATTTGCCTTTAAACCTAGCAACCATTCACACCCTAAGACCAATGTGCTAGTGCCATGCCACCCGGCGGAAAAATTGTTTGCTCTAAAAATACTTTTATTTTTAAGTACTATTTTTAATTTGCTCAAAATTATTATCAGAATTTACTAGTTTCTAATAATTTTTAAATTACAGACTCGAAAGACCATGCAGGATCTGTTTAGCAGGGAGGACGGATACGGCAACCACCCCACTCCAAGTCTAGTAATATAAGGGATCTCAATTTTTTTACACAACAGTATATAATATGTTTTGTTAAGTTTGGATATTACAAGTTATTAAATTAAATGTTTTTGTTAAAAAAGAAAAAAACTTAACTAAAAAATAAAAAGTTCAGAAAATAACATAAATAAAATTAGTTATTATATTTATTTTTCATTGATTTTATATGTTATTTGTCTAATATATTTTAAAGATTATATTTATAAAAAAATCATACTAATTAAAGGGTCCAAAAATGTTTACCCCCCCCCCCCCCCAAAAAAAAACCCTTAATAATATTCTTGTCCGAAAACGCGACCTCTGCGGCTGTCTAAGCGGCGAGAAGGCGGTCGGTGGCCGGAAGCCGCCGCGATTTACTTCAAATTTAAAAAAAAACTCAGCTATTTTTAAAAAATTCTTTTTTGTGTTCGTTTTATTAAACTCGCGAATAGATTCGACTAGATCATGATTTTTGGAAACAAATTGAAATAAAAATGGATAAAAATGACGTAAATGATCGGGGAAACTCGACGGCTGCGTTTTTTTAGGGTTACAGCCGTAACACTTTTTTTAACGTCAAATTGTCATTTTTATTAATTCATAAAAGAGTTTACATTATCAGTATACAAAGATTGAGAAAGCCACATAGGTGGATACATTTTTGAAAAATAGAAAATATTATTAGGAGGTCCTTCTTGAGCAATAGAATGAGCTGAGATGTTTCCTTCTCTTGGTACAAATTTGAAAATACACTTGTAGAATTTTTGTCTCCAGAAGTAAATATCATGGCATATATTTTCTATCTCCACGTTTGATGTTATACCAATTAGATTATCAACTAGGCTTTTGCAGTCCCCTTCCAAAATAATGTATCTTGATCCTAAAATTCAAGCTTGTTGCATTGTGAAGAGTAGGGCTTTGGCTTCCGCTTCTAAAGGTGTATAGTAAAGACCTTGTGTTGCAGCTCCCCATCCAATTACATTGCCATCATTTTGTCTGCATAACCAACCTGTTTTGGAGATATTCGTATGATAATCATAGCTTGCATCGTAATTATATTTATCAAAAGTAGGTGGTGGACGTTGCCAATGTTTTTGATGATGACTCGTTAAGGGTGGTGTATGTGAATGGAAGAATGAATTCTCATTTAGTTGATTTGTTGTCGATATATCTATCCATTCCTTAACATCACCAATTGCTTCTTGTACAACTCTGTTTGGGTTTATTCGTTGCTTCCGGAATAGAAGATTGCATCGTGGCTTCCAGATTCGCCAGAGTATATATATGGGAAGCCATTTTTGTTTTAATGATAAGGCATCATTTTTTTGAATTTGAAGGAGCGACTCAATTTGCTCATCTACGTAGTCATTTGATGTCTGAGGATATATCCAAGCAACTCCGGAAAGTCGCCAAATTTGTATTGAGATTGGACAAGTGAAAAAAGTATGATTTATTGATTCTGGTTCGAGGCCACATCTTTGGCACATGACGTCTACTTGCAGTCTACGACTTGTTAACCTTGTGCTCGTTCTGATTGCTCTTGAAACCAATCTCCATAAAAAAATCTTGAGTTTAGAGACTATGGGTAACGTCCATAATTTTGATTTCACTTCTGGGTTTCCTGGTGGTAATGGAATGTTTTGATGAGCCTGTCTGATGTTTTGAAAGCTTAACCAGTAGCCACTTTTTACCGAATATTCACCATGGGCATTGTATTTCCAAATAATGGGGTCTTCCTTTGGTGATTGAGGGAGGTAAAGTCTGGAAATAGTATGGCAGTCATCTGCACTTTAAAGAGAATGTTAATCCTTTCCATATCCCATGTTTGTTTTCCTCTTTTGTTGATAATAAGATTGCTAACAAGATAATCGTCAGTGTTGGGGTAGGCAGTGACTAATGTTGTTTCTTGTCCAGGAAGCCATATATCATTGTAGGTTCTTGTTGAGTGACCATCACCAATAATATGCATAGCACCTTTTTAATGATTTCCAATCCTGTTAAGATTGAGCTCCATCCGTAGGATTGGTTTTGTCGTTTTTTTGCTTCAAGGATTGTGGTGTTATTGTAGTATCGCGCTTTTAATAATTTAGCAAGTAGTGAGTTCGGGTATCATATCAATTTCCATGCTTGTTTGGCTGATAGAGAATCATTAAATAGTGGAAGATCTCTAAAACCAATTCCCCCTTGTTTTTTTTAGTATTGTAACCTCTTTAAAGCTATCCAAGGTAATCCATTTGTACCATCTCCTTTCTCCCACCAGAATCTCATTAAGAGGCTAGTAATTTCATCTGTAAATTGGATTGGCAATTTAAAACATGATATTGAAAAAACCGGCATTGAGATTCGTAACACTTAAATGAAGAAGATGAAAAGAAAAAGATTTTTATACCCTTCATTAAACAAAAATAGGAAAAAGACAAAATCACACCTATAGGATTTGAACTTGGTGACTATTTAATAACTTAAAACTTCTCTGCCACTAGACTAAACGAATTATTATGTTTTAGCTAACAATATATATTATATAAACAATAAAATTAGATAAAATCTGAAAATTACGTCCTAGTGAGTCTCCGCACAATCTCCGATTTTTATGTTAGGTGCTAGGTCTAGCATGGTTGCCCAACTAGCGTCTACGATTTTTTGAACCTTGAACAATATTGATGGCTCTGTATATAAATTATGTTGAGTTTGGACATTACAAGTTATTAACTTACATGTTTTTGTTATAGTAAAAAAGAATTATAAAAAAATTAGTTAGTTAATATAATTATTTTTCTTTTGAATTTAAATTTTATTTCTCTAATAATATTTAAAAGATAATATTTAAAAAATCATACTAATAAAAGGGGGAATCACATTTTGAATCGTGAAAGTGACAAAAAAACAAATAATCTTTAAAATGTTAAATTTTGTGGATTTTTATGATTAAAATACTATTCTACTAAAAAGGGAAAATAACACAAAAGTTGATTCTCTCTCTTGAGAGAGGGCGATTTCCGGCTTGCCAGAATCACTTCCGTTCTTGAGCGGTTCTTCTCTTCTCATCCGCTCTTTCGAGTTTTTTTTCTGACCTTTCCCTCTTCTCGCTTCCAGATCTTTCAGAGGGACAAGTCTTTTTTCTCGATGTTTATGGGTTTCGGCTTCGCCGGTATAGCCGGTGGTTTTATCGCTTCCTTTCGTTTTGGTTCCCCGGTTTCTCGCCGGGATTGTTCAGTTTTCGGCTTTCTGGTCCCAATAAACTCAGGTCTGCCTTCTATGGCTGATGTTATTTCCGAATCATCAGACTCTCCGGGTTATCCCGGCTCCTCGCTTTGCGAGCTTCATCGATCCTGCTCTCTCTTTCTCTCTCTGCGCCGTTCTCCACCTAGGTTTGGTTGCTGAGTTCTGTTTGTTCTCCTCCGGTATTACCGGATTAATATTGTCACCGTGTCCCAGCTTTAGAAGACAAGCGATTGGGAATCCTGTTAGGAGTTTCTCCTACCGACGGCGGCGTCTCCGGTTTCGGTGGGTTTCTCCGGAGCTTATGTATCTGTTTCTCTTTGTATGCAGGTCGGAATAGGATGGTGGTCTCGTGATGCAGCGATCGGCAATTGCTCTTTGCCAGTTTCGACGAGTTGGTCCGGCGAGGCGCATCCGCGTTTTTTTCCCCGCAGGTTGGCGGTTTCCTGGCGGTTCTCCTCTGCATTGACGGGTGTCTTGCATGCCGGCGTCTCTCCAGATGATGCCATGTGGCGGTTTTATCGTCTCGTTTTGGCGACACGCGTTTTCATTCTTGTTGTATTGGGTTTGGCCCAATTGTAATTTGTACCTTGGTCTATGAATGCAGCCTGTTGACAAAAAAAAATAAAAATACTATTCTACTCCCTCCGTTTCACAAAGATGCATGTTTTAGAAAAAAAATTTGTTTCACAAAGATATAATTTTTAGCTTTTCTATGCACACTTTATTAATTAATGATGATATTTTAAAAATTTTAAGAAGATTAATTAAATTTATTAAATTACTATTGGTTTAGAGATATTGGAAACTGTAAAGTAACAAAAATTGATGCATTTATGATTAAGTATTAATTGTTTTCTTAATATATGTGAAAACTCTAAAAATTGTATCTTTGTGAAACCGAGGGAGTACTAATTAAAGGACCAACAAAAGTTTTTTACCCAAAAACCCCTAATACTATTGATGGCAATGGGACCATGGTCCATGGGTTATAAAAACGACAAAGAAGAAAGATTCCAAAACAGTGGACCCAGACCACATGTGACTACGAACACGTGTATGTTGGATTATTTAGAAAACGAGATCCTCGTTTGTAGATAAAAGACAGCGACCGTCTGCCTAGTCTGTGTCGTCGACATGCGCGATTAAAACTACTCACAATAGCTGTTGAATTATTTTTTTAATGGTTGAATAGCTACGATACGATAGTGTGTTAAATAAATGAAAAAATTTGAAGTGATAAAATTAGTGTTGAAATATTTTAAAAGTTTAATTGTATAATCTTTTAATACACATGACATATACTAATTGGTGACTTAATTTTTTTTTTCTTTTTTTTTTCACCAACTTATCTAACAATAATTATCTTATAATTATTACATATATAAATATAAAATTTTATATCAAAATTCATCATTTTTTATAATCTATAGACTTGATTTATTTGATTTGGACACAGAAAAATACTATCTTTTTAACAATAAAATAAGTATTAAGTTTTATTAAACAAACCATTATAGAGTACAAAATTAAAGTGGGTGTTGAATTATTAGGTGGAAGAGAAAGGAGAGAATTAAACTTGCTAGATATTCTCAACTCCTCTGTATCTCAAAGAGTTTCTTAACATTAATAAATTGAACAAATTGAAAAAAAAAAAGAAAAAAAAAATTAAACATTAAAATTTTGAAAAAGGAAGAAAGAAAGAGATGCTCAATAATAATTTTGGAGATATCCATGTGCTTGTTAATTGATTCAATTTATTTAACTATTTAAAATTTAAATTACAGAAACAATCTTACCTATTAAAACAGGATATTGACCATAGTACATAAATGTTGTTTCCGAAATTTGCCCTCAATTTTATTAGGAATTGTATCATTCATTAAGGGTAAAACTGTAAAACAATTTATATTTGATTTATTCATAATATCTTATAATATTTTTTGTTTTTCTTTTTCTATTTTAATCATATCTAACAAAAATCTTTTTCAAAAATTAGTAAAAATAATCTTACCTATTAAAACAGGATATTGACTATGGTACATAAATGTTGTTTCCGAAATTTGCCCTCAATTTTATTAGGAATTGTATCATTCATTAAGGGTAAAACTGTAAAACAATTTATATTTGATTTATTCATAATATCTTTTGTTTTCCTTTTTCTATTTTAATCATATCTAACAAAAATCTTTTTCAAAAATTAGTAAAAATAATAATTAATTTCGAAATTAATATTAAAATACATATTATAAATTATTATTAACTAAAATTTGATTTATAGAAATAAAATCAAGAATAATTAAGTTACTAAATCAATTGGTACATATAATTATATAATTTAATACATAATTATTTTATAAATTATATAATCATTAAAATTAATAAATTATTATATAATATTGAAATAATAGTTTAAACTAAATAATAATATTGATAATCAATATATTTAACATAATATATTTTATTTTATTTATTCTATTACAATAAAAGTAACCATGTATTGTTAATATTCTTTTATATATCTACATATATATATATGTATACTATAATTTAACTATGACTTTATATAAATTCGATATAGTAATATGATTCTTCATTATAAAACTATAAATATAAAATATTTTTATTCTGAAAAACTAAAACAAAAAATAATATTATTCAACCACAAGATAGTTTTTATTTAGAAATCATAATAATCAAGTTATATACGACGATAAACCAAAATAAAAATCTCGAAATCAAATAATATTATTAAAAATAAAGAAAAACAAATTGATGATATTTAAAAAAACAATTTTATAAATATTTAATACAAATAAACTACGGTTAAACAAATAAGCTTAAACAAATATAAACTAGAAAACCTAAACAAAATATTAACTTGCTACAAAAACACTGAATTGTATGTTAGAATTGACAATTATTCTCCAAAACTTTTACAAAGAAAAAATTGTTGTTCAAAATATTTACAAATCTTATCTTAATAATAAAAAAATATCCGCGCTAAGCGCGGATCAGAGTCTAGTTAATATTATATAAGGAGAATTTTTTTGGTGAAATACTTCACGGTTGAGGATGTTCTAAGGTAAAACCACTTTTACTCTAAATAAAACGGCTGAGATTTTTAAAATAAGGATAGACTTTTTGCTCTTTTCTAATTCGTTTGTTAAAGATTACGTTTTTGTTATATTTATATATATTTTTAATACTAGGAAGTTCTTAGATTCATAATTTTGTACGACCTTAGAATCAGCTTTTAGATATTTCGATTTAAAAATACATCTTTATATCAAAAAAAGTTTGAATCCGTAGCACAAAAGAACTAGTCCTCTTATGTTATATATTGTTTTAAAGTTTAACTTTCTTAATCATATGAATTATCCAAACCGTTACAATGATATTAATTTACTTATATTATATATTAAACTTTTATATATTATTACTGCCACAACTCTATATAAAATAAAAACTCTTTATCATAAAAAATATTACTGTGTCACAATCTCTAAACATTTTTTTTATAACTTTTATAGTTTATAATTGTACTTGTTATTTCTATTATTTCGGCTAAAAGTTGATTTTACAAGTCATGTTTTTTATAGTGATAAGCAAAATAAATAAACACATGCATCATTCCATGCATACCTAGCTAACTGCTATGCGTTTCCTTACCTTCATGACTTAGGCACATTCTCTTTGAGCACCATCCATATATGTTGTCTAACTGCTTTCCAAGGCTAGATATTTTTTTCTGACGAAAATACCCATAAGGTCACAAAAATTCACAAGACCCACACAATTGGAAATATCACGTAGATTTTTAGCCTATAAATAGAACATCATAGAAAGAAGAGGAGAGATACACAAACAAATAACACAAATTGGATATTGCAGCTATGGCTCCGACTTTGCAAGGCGAGTGGATCAAGGTAAGCATTCAATCTAATTAATTTCTATCAAATACATAATTTTGCAAAAGAGAAACATAGTTTATTAGTAAAGCTATATATATATGTAAATATGACACTTTGACACTGATAGCCTTTCTGTCACTGGCGGAGCTAAGTGAAGGGTAATGGGGGCAGCTGCACCCTTATAAAACTGCCAAATTAGTTACAATTATCATTAATGTTTATAAATGTTCCCGATCATATTCAATGTTTGCCCCCTGACAAAATCAATGTTTACTTCTGTTTCTTTTTTCCGGTTATAACTCTTCCTAAAACACAATTGTTTCCTTTTATATTAAAAAAAGATATATTAAAACTATCTAAAGAATAATACTATAACTTTCACAAAAGGTACTACTATAATAATCTCCATATGCAAAAAATCTATAATATTTACTCACTTTCCTTTTATTCTTGTGTTTGGAGTTTGGACGTCCTTCACTTAGGTTTAACAAAATTCTTTTGGTGTTTACTTTATTTTACAGAATACATTAAATTCATTGTTTTTGAATTCTAACAAACTAAATTTTTAATTCACTACAAAATATTTATTCTACGTAAAACTAAGAAATAAGAATATAATATATGATAAATTTATAAGATTTTTTATAACTCAAACACACTATTAAATTTAAATTCATTTATAAACGAATACAAAAGTGGTATTAGTCTAACATTTAAAAATTATTAATTTTACTTTTCACAAACAATTTTTTATGGTTTTATTGTTTTATTGTTTATATATTTTTTGTTATCTACCGAACTAGCTAAATATCATTTTATTTTTATATAGTATTTATTTGATATTTTTTGCCCCCGGTCAAAAACGATCCTGACTCCGCCACTATTTGTTCTCCTCACATGACCCCATCCGTATAAGTTCTGAGAATTAATTAAGATTTTTATCATCCGCACATAAGAATCAAATATTGATGGATCCATTTGATAATGTATCATCATCATGTTTTTAATTTATCTTGGTCATTGGTCGATTAACAGGTGGAGCAGAAAGGAGGACAGGGACCAGGACCAAGAAGCGCACATGGCATAGCCGTGGTCGGAGACAAACTCTACTCTTTCGGCGGCGAGTTAACGCCAAACATTTCCATCGACAATGACCTTTACGTCTTTGACTTCAATACTCACACTTGGTCCATCGAAACGGGGAGCGGAGATGTCCCTAACATCAAGGTCTTGGGCACCCGCATGGTGTCCGTGGGAACCAAGCTCTATCTATTCGGAGGCCGCGATGAGAATAAACAGTTCGAAAACTTTTACTCGTACGACACAGTGAACAAGGAGTGGAAGTTCCTGACGAAGCTGGATGAAGAGGGAGGACCCGAGGCTCGTACTTTCCATACGATGGCTTCGGATGAAAACCACGTGTATGTATTTGGTGGGGTGAGCAAAGGCGGGAAGTTGACAAGCCCTGTGCGGTTTAGGACGATCGAGGCGTATAACATTGCTGATGGGAAATGGGCTCAGCTACCAGATCCTGGAGAGCAGTTCGATAATTTCCATGTAAGAGGAGGAGCCGGATTCGCTGTGGTGCAAGGGAAGCTTTGGGTGGTTTACGGGTTTACGACTAATCTTCAAAATCCTAATGCGGACTTCGAGTCTGATCAAGTGCAATTTTATGATCCCGCTACTCAAAAATGGACGGAAGTGGAGACTAAAGGAGAGAAACCTTCTGCAAGGAGCGTGTTTGCGCATGCGGTTGTGGGAAAATATATTCTAATATTTGGAGGTGAGACCTGGCCAGACCCAAAATTCCATTTGGGTCCCGGGACGTTATCCGATGAGGGTTTCGCGTTGGACACCGAGACACTCGTGTGGGAAAAGTTTGGAGGCGGAGATGAACCGAGTAAACGAGGTTGGTCCGCCCACACGACTGCCACCGTCTATGGAAAGAAAGGTCTCCTTATGCATGGAGGGAAACTTCCGACCAACAACCGAACTGATGAGCTCTATTTCTACGCAGTCAATTCCGCGTAACCAATGCTCTCACCGACAAGCTATGTTTGTGTGGTTAATATCATATGTACCAATAAAGGTTTGTGAGACCTACTGTTTTTTTTTTCTTTTTTCTTTTTCTTATTAATCAAATTATCTGTGTATGTGTGGACGTGTTTTCTAATAAATGATATGATTATTATCTATAATTATTTTCTAATCTTCTCAATATTTTTCTATCAATTCAAGTAGATGACGACCTATATATTTACCATCTAGACCATGAATGATACACCAAATTCTTTATATAACTACTTATAATTTGGGCTTATCTTGGACTAGAGGCTGATTTTTTATTGCAAAACCAAAAAAAAAGATGTCTCAGATTTCTCGTCATGTTCGTTATTACAGTAGATCCTTTCTTAACTCACTGGCTTTGATCACATATTGCAAGACAATCTTAGATCAGAAAGGAGCTAACTTTATCAACTTGATAAAGCCATTGATTTTCCATCTCCGATTCCATCTTCTTGATATCATAAAGACTCTCAATTTTGATCTGCCTCGGCCTTGTGGCAGCCATAGCTTCCTGTATATCAGCTAAGATGATTGTAGTGTCGAGAGGAAGGAAAAGAAGCTCCCTGAGATTGTTCGGTCCAATCACTTCCGGATCTGATCCCCATATCAAGTGCCCAACCTGAAGGTTCCCTTCTTGTGTCAAATGCTTACCGTCGAAGAAGAGATAATCTTCAGGCTTAGCGCATACATTGTTAGTCGTGCAACTGCTTCCATTCACAGAGCCAGTTCCACAACAAGCAGCGATTCCCGTCTCAAACGCTGCATCAGAAAATGATAAATATCACAACTTTTTTCAAACATCAATATGGTTTTGATGATGATGATGATGGAATCTCATCGTAACAGACTTACTGTAAGTCTTAGATTTGATAACTCTGTTTTGGATGGATCTGAAGAAGTCGTAAAACGAGTATTGGAAACCAGTGAGTCGTCGTGAAAGTTCAACCAAGAGCTGCAACAGCTTCTTGTTATGCAAGTCAGCCATTTCCAAAGGCAACCTCACGCATTCTTGAACATTTCCGTTTGCTTGTTTCACGGCCGGTAAGCAACCCAACGGTGCCAAGTTCTGGAACGCGAATTTCCTACCTCCAGACCCGTAAATCACCTGAAAATTCGGTACATGAGAGAACAAACCGAGAAATATATAGGTTAACCAATCAAAGATTGTAGCTTTTGTGATTGTTTTACCTTTAGTTCTGCTTCTATAGCAGTGATGACTCGACCCACAAAAGCTTGTTTCTGATCATCTGAGGGATTCGGATTGTTCTTGGCATAGTTTAAGTAATCATCAGAGCCAATGTAGAACAAGTAGATAGCTTCAGAACGTGCTTGAGCTGTCCATTTGTTCTTGTTTTCAGAGAACTTCATCACTTGTTGTGACAGAGTCATCTGTAAAAAAAAAATCATTCAAGAATCTATTTAACCTAAACTCCTTCAAGCGTTGACAATGACCTAATCTCTACCATCCTAATATATACATGATCTGAGATCTCTACACTTGATCACAAGTTTTAGATTGTTTCTAAATAATATGATCTGCAATAGAGATTACAACTCAATTCCAGATTCCAAAGTTGCAAGCATCCAAGTAACAACAGAAAAATATCAATTCTAAGCTAACCGTCTCCGGAGGGGAGCCGAGAACGGTGGCGTCGGCGGTGGCGAAGTTAGCTCCGTGAGAGAAATCCGCCTTGCTACGGAGAATCGGAGGGATATGAGGAATACCCATGAAATTAGCTGCTTAGAACAAACGACAAAAATCAGGTTAAATCCAAAACGAATATAATAAACACTAGTAGCCATCGATTTCAAAATTTGATCAAAAATATAATTACCAAGATAGTCGGGAACGATACGACCATCGGACCACCGTCCCGTAGCCTCTCCTAGAGTCATTCCATACGGTGGAAAGCTAGCGTCGACACGATTCGAAGAGACGAACTGTTTGTTGCCGGCGTCGTAAAGACCATCACCGAAGACGAAGAGTGTCTGCGCGAAGGAAACGGTTGAGAAGTGAAGAAGAAGAGGCACGAAGAAGGAGAGAGAGAAGAGGTGAGATTTGGGATTCGCCATTGATGAAAGATGGTGAAAGCTCTGAAGCGACGTCGTCTTGTTTGGTCTGAGTTTCTGGTTAGTAATAGTAATTAAGGTGAAGCCACGTCACCAACGTTTCCATTTGTTTAACCAACATATTAGAGCAAATCCAATGGTGTTACTCCCATTGGGTCTCTTAGCATTTTTTTAATAATATTTTGTGTGATGTTGATTAGTCAAGAACTCTATATCATTTGATACCTCCAATGGTGTTACCCATATTGGGGTTCTTAAAAAAAAAATTTTAAAAGAATTTAAGAATGCCAATGTTGAAACAAAAATCCAAATGTAACATAACATTTAGTAAACCAACTACAAATGTAAAAACCACTAGAATTTTCTAGGAAACTTTAATCCAATTATTCAAAACTGTGCTATAATTCCTAGTTATACAAGGCAGAAGCATATGCAAGATTTTCGAAACCACAAGAAAATGGAGGAAGAACAAAGATTTCAACTTACAAAATAAGTTCCTAACATGGTTGCTCTCACTGCCACCGAAGAGAAAGTTTATTACTAAAACAAAAGATCAATCACAAATCCATATATCGAACATAGTACTACTGTTATCGGGTAAACCGTATTCACCAAGAGATGGCCTACTGTTGTGTAAATCAGGAAAACTCATCGACAAGCGCTTCAAGATAGAGTAATACAAATCCAAGAGGGAATACACAAGTGTTTAGTGCAACCTTGAACTCACTGCTTTTCTCAGTCCACCTTGCCAATACCATACTGGAATCTTCCGTAGATCCACCCATATGCCTTGTGACAAGTTCAGCCAGCCTCTGTACCAGCACATTAACACTGGTAGAAGGACAATCAAGTGCAATGCATTGTGCAATTTGTCTTCGAAACCATGGTCGTCCCCTTAGCTAAACTCAACAAAGCACCGTACCAACCTCTCTCACCGTCATTTCATTAACTTAGCCTTTCATTCTTGCTGCCAGATTTAGCTGCATTGGTTTTCGAAGGTGTTGCAATCAAGTATATGAACAAAACCACCATCGAGATCACTGAAACAAGTGATCCATATTTTTCCAGAATCCTCTGCAACAATTGAAACACAGTCGATCAGAACAGTTATATATGATGATTTCACAGGGAGGGGAGAATTACACATCGAGTTACCTTTGCCTGAGATTATTATTATAGCAGCATCAAGAGCAGCATCAAGAGCACCATCCAACACACAGCACAAAGTAACAATGAGAGTCAATAATGAGAAGCAAAAAAACATGAAGGAAATTATTGAAAGAACAATCCTTAAGAAATCGAATTTACCAGGGCAAGCGTATCAGTTGGAGGTTTGTCTGCGAGAATGTCTAGAGGTAGTATTGGAGTTGAGTAGGCTTGCTACAAACAAGAAAACCATAATACATATACATCACATGAGCAGAGGCAGCAATAAGCTTAAATGAGTGCACATTCATCCGAAAGAAAAACAAGCTTCCCCTTTTATTGTATTTTACGAACCAAACATGTCAAAGAAATTGTAGCTAAGATTCAGCTAGAGAGTTGAACTTTCAGTCTCATACAGAAACTCTGACCTATAATTCATCCTTGGTAACATCATTCATCTTACTACCACCATTTTCATCATCCTTGCTTTTCTCAGCTTGAAGTTTGTCAACGACATCTTCAAGTGGAGGATCTCCAGGTCCACCACCATATCCTGTGATTAAAATCAAACAAACAAAGCACAATTTTTCAATCGCATGAAGCAATTTGACCTGAATCGATTCATCTACCTTAGCCATTTCCTCTTAGATCTGATCGAAACCGGAGCTTGACGAATCCGACGACCGGTGCAAAAATCCGTTTAGCCATTTCCTCTTGGATCTGATCGAAACCGACCACGTCGTCTAGATCGTCGGTGATCTCGATTCGTCACTTTCCTCGTCGGTGATTTCTCCGTTGATGAGAGAGAGAAAGAGGATTGTTTGATAGGCGAACTGGTATGTGACACGTGTGGCTAAGAAACCGTTTCTTAAAAGCGTTAGATAAGGATCGATCCTTATCAATATTAGTCTTTTACATTTTTTTTTAATCCAAAAATCTTAAGAAACTCCCCTTAAAACCTCTTAAAAACTGGCGTTGTACATGGTCTTACAGTCCAAAGACTTTTAGTCCATTAGAAGGAATTTTTCTCTCTCTTCTTGGTTAGAGGGAAAAAATCCTCTCGGAAGCTCCGCCGCCTTCTTCTCCGACGCAAATCTTTCAGAAGGTTGGCCAGTTTTCCGAGTCGGAGCTTTTTTTTCTGATTTCTTGCCGTTCATCATCGTTCTATCTTTCTCCGCTTGAAATCTTTTTTTTCCCCTCTTCTCTAGTAGCCGATCGAGCCTGTTCTTCTCTGTTTTGTTCCTTTTTACTCTTTGATCGGGTTTGTATAGTCACGATCTTTGTTCGTGTTTGTTTTGGGGTTCTCAATAAGTCCGGCGTCGTTCCTATGGCTCGCTGTTCTTTCCGATTATTCGGAGTCTACCGGTTTCTCCGGGTCTTCTCGTCTTTTGACGACGGCGGTCTCGCTTCTGTCTCTTCTCTTACGCTGTGTCATATTTGATCTGTCTCAAGCCTCGCTTTTGATCGTCCATCTCTCTAGGAATAATATCGCTGGCGTGCCACCGCTATGAGGATAGGCGTATGGTGGATCCTGATGGGTTGTTAAACTTATCGACATCGGTGTCTCCTCGGGTTGGTTTGATTCTGGCGACGTTTGTTGTCACCGTTTGCTTTGGATGCAGATGATTTCACGGCGGCTTCTGGAAGCAGTAGACCGGCAAATGGCTTCTGGTGCCTACCGAGCTTTGGTCTGGGCGATTTGGCGGCGTTCTCCTCCGCGTCCGTTGATTGTTTCCGGCGGTGCTTTCTTCCGACACGTGTTCTTCGGTATGTCCATCCACTTGCTGCGCTCGCCACGTGGAGTTCTTATCTCCAGTTTCGGGCCTGGATGGGCCTTGTGAATTTGTGTCGTTTTTGCTTTGTGTAGGGCTTGACCCATTTGTAAACATTAAGGCCTTGACCCATGGAATTGATTCTGTTGACAAAAAAAAAAAAAAAATCCATTAGAAGTGGAATTATTTGTTTAATCAGCATAAATATCTAATTTCATAATATTTAATAAAAAAATTAATTTCATCTTCACTTCGCCTCCATGTGAACATTTAAATTTTCCATGTGGTATTTTTTGTCATCTGATTTTCAATAAACATACACTAATAAATTACATAATGAGAAGACGCAAGTGGTCCCGTGGTTGTGGTCCACCTCTGCGTCCATCTCATCTGGAGTTCGACTCCACCTTCCTTCCTTCTGCTGGAAGGACTGGGTCAGTGGACCAGCCCGTTGTGGCCCATACAGCGTTAAAAAAAAATTACATAACAAAACATAAACCCACGAAAATAAAGAAACATAAGATAATAAAACTCTTAATCTTGGCTTAAATGAATAGTTGGAGATGGTAGCTAGCCAGATTAAGGTTTGGAATTAGGACAATTGGCTTTACATATCCTCCAAGATCAGCAAAAGAAAGTGGAGTTGTCACATATATATATAATGTGGAATAGTGAAATATACACTTATAAAATGAATATATAAGATCAGCAAACAAAATAGAACCAACGGAGGACTACAAACATTTGGTAGATAATTATCTGATGTTAATGTTTAGATCTCGACTCAAATAGATAACTATAGAGAGAATAGACAACTACATATAAGCTTTAATAGTTAACTCCTTAGATGAGTTAATTTCTTTCTTTTAATACTAGTTACCCTCGATAGTCTTACACTTACAAATGCTCTATTTCTCGTAGGCAGTTATGGCCTTTACTGATTTACAATAAATAAGGGATGTGTTTCCTCACTTAGTAGTCAAGGTTGATAGGCATTGTGCTAAAAACGATTGCCGCCTATAATGTTTATTAAAGCTATTCAAGGTGTTGACAAAGCTTCTCAAAGATAGAGTTTATCTCCTCGGTAAGCGTGCAAGATGATTCCAAAGCGATTTTTGAGTCTTTTATTATTTTTTTTTCAGCCGCCAGTCTTCTCGCAAGCTTCTTGCTGTCGTTTCCGCCGGTTGGCTCCCCTCCCAGCTTCGTCCGCTATGGTCGCGGCTGTGGAGGAAAAAGTTTCGAATCCTCTGGATCAGCCATCATCAAAAGTGGATCCGTCAGTTACTACTCACTCTTCGCCGCCTACTCAAGCCAATAAGCCATCTTCTCATCAAGACATCTCTTCCTCTGATGTACCTTCTTATGCAGACTGCTTTAAGGCTTCACTAGAAATCTACGAAAAATCTCTTCGCTGGCAGTCATGGAGAATGGTATCCCAGTGGTTCAAGCTCCAGCTTCTGTCATGTTTCAGACCGCAAAAATGTGGAAAGATCATTTAGTTGCGCAATTTTACGGTCTCTGTCCTCCTCCAGCCAAGATATACTAGGATCTGAACCGAGCATGGGACAAGTTTGGCAACATCACAGTTCGCACTCTGTCAAATTCATCATGCCTTATTCATGTTCCTTGCTTAGCTACTAGGGAATGAGTTTTGCAAGTTGGGTATTAGCAAGCAGGAAACTGCACTTTCTCTGTTTTTCCGTGGTCTCCGGAGGGTTCGCTTGAAATTCCTGAGTTCAAAACGGCGCTAATTGTACTCTTTGGATGGTATAAGTGTCATTTCCAGTGCAATTGGTGAACGTCTTCATACAAAATCAAAGCTTGATTCTTTTCATTTTGGAAATACGAAAGTGAAAGTGGAAATTTCCCTAGATGCTACGCCTCCGAAAATCAATTTCGTAAAGGATTCTTTGGGTCATTCTATCAGGGTTCATGTAGAATACCCAAGAATGCCTCCTAAATGTTGTAATTGTGAGCGGTTTGGCCATCTTCTAAATCGCTGCCCATTACCGTTAATGTAGAAGAAGAAGTGAAGGTGCCTCAGTCAAACATTGCAGAGGCGGTCACAGCTGCAAGTGTTGTGCTGACAGACACATGTGTAGAAGAAGTCTCTAAGGAAATATCTGTTGAGGCTAATGCTAAGTCCCCAACAAGGAAGTCTAAACGCTATCGATCTCATAGCCGTACAAGACCACTAAGTCTTCCTCTGCCACCTAAAAGTTTGAGAGAGGCAGTATCCTCTGAAGTTGTTGTAGTTGGAAGTAAGGTTAAGGATCAGTTAGGGGCTGTTGAGGGTACTGGTATTCTTTCAATTGGTCGTGTGTCAGAGAAGTCAAAGTCCCTTGTGGCTGCGAAGGAGATTCATGTGGCTTTAGTCCCTGAGGTTTTTGTGGGATCTTCTGAGGTTTCAAATGATGGCTTTATGCTTACTGGTGTTGCGTTGAAGAAGGCTCGCCCAGAAAGAGAGGAGGCTGTTGAAATGGAGTCTGAAATGGCAAGTCCGAGTTATTCTGCTAGTATATCGCATCGTTCGTTCCACCAGAATCGAGGGTCTCCTTCGAGGAAGGTGACCAACCTCTAAAAGCTTTGCTTTCTCCTTCACCTTTTGAGTATATAAAATGAAGGTTTTTTGTTGGAAGGTCTTAATAGCTGATATGCTCTAGAAGTTTTAATCCTATACTACTACAAGTGCACAGTTATGCATATGTAGTACTTAGGTATCGAATCCACAGAGACTCCGGTCAACGATAGATATTAGAATAGTCGAGATTAAACTAAGATGAAAGCAATGTGATGTAATTAAAAAGCAAGCAAGAAAGTAAATCTGATAGCAAGATTGATTTTGTAAACAGTTAACTTAAAGCGCTAAGTCTAGGGCGTTCTCAGGAAATCAGACAAGTAGATAAATCATTCAGTCAGGATCTAATTAAGCTCAGTTCTAGAACTAAAAACACGGATATAGAATTAACCAACTGTCGTTGCGAGAATTCTCTAAGTCTAAGTGCAGCAATCCAAATTCCTTTGCAATTACTAACAGATTAAACCAACATTAATTTCAAGTTCGATATGTTCACAATTAAACTAAACCAAATTCCTTTGCGAGTAATTTAATTGCTCAACCTAAATAGTTCGGATTCTAAACCACACTGTCGTTTCGTATTTAGCAACCTAAGATCTAGATTCTAATTGATCAGGTTAGAACTAGCATTAAACACAATTTAGATCGAAGAACAAATAAGTTATGAATCCTTAACTGAATTAATTAAATCTAACAAGTCATGAAATCCTATGTGAGAAACCCTAAACCTAACTAGGAATATACTCAGACATAGATAATGAAAACATGATCATATGATGAATAAATTGCATATAAAAGATCAAAGAAGTAAAGGGGTTCGAAATCTTCTCCAAAATCAAGATGAAGTACAGGTTCAGATCAGCCCAAAATCTCTCTAAAACTCTCAGCTCAAAGTATGAATGCTTGATGAAAACAAAAGTCTAAAACCTAATTAATATAGCCTAATCACGTCTTGGGGATTATGTGTAAATATCTGGAACTTCTGGGCAATTCTGCAATATCTCATAACTTCATAACTCTCGCGAGTCTGGCCCATTCGCGCTGTGCATCGATCGATGCAGGTGTGCAACGATCGACGCAGTCCTCTGTTCTGGACAGTGAGCTTCACCTCTCGGGTCAGATCTCCAAAATACACCAAATAGCTCCATAATCTTCACTTATGCTCCAAACGTGCGTGTACCTAATAAGACCTGCAAAAGACTCTAAAGAAACACTAATAGACTCTAAAACATACTTATATCATGGTCTAAAACTAGTAAAAACCATGATATATCAATAGTCTTTCTCATCAACGAGTAGTCAGAAATTGGTTAAGAATAAATAAGCTTGTGGTTGGAGGCATTTTGGAAACACACGTCCGTGAGGAGTGTGTCAGAGGTATTATCGCTTCAGTTTTTCCCAATTGGAAATGGGACTCTAATTACTTATCTTAGGAAAATGGTAGGATTTGGCTCGTCTGGGATCCGTCAATATCAGTTTTGGTTTACTTGAGAACATAACATATGATCTTCTGCTCAGTGTTTGTCTCAGTTTCAAAGGAAAAGTTCTCTGTTGCCTTCATTTATGGTATGCATACCGAGGTGCAGAGACGGGTTTTATGGGATCAGATCAAGGATGTTAAGCTTCACTCTCCAGTTAGATATCTTCCTTGCCTGCTGGTTTGAGATTTTAACCAGATCCTGAATGCAAATGAACACTTCTCCTCACAACCGTACAATCTTCCTCTCAGGGGTATGACATCTTTGAGAAAGTGTTTAGAGGAAAATGAACTACATGATTTGGCATCTCGTGGGGTGCTTTTTACTTGGGCGAATAGCCAACCCGAAGAACCAATCTCTAGGAAACTAGATAGGGCCATTTTCAATGAGCAGTGGCTAGTAAGCTTTCCAGATTCAATGGCTCGTTTCGACCCTCCGGGAGATTCAGATCACTCTCTGTGTTTGGTCAACACAAATGCGGTGCTAGAAGTTAGTGGAAAGTCCTTCAAGTACTTCTCCTTTTTGTCAACTCATCCAACCTTCCCAACTAAAATGCAGGATTCTTGGGAGAAATCAGTGCTGGTTAGTTCGAGAATGTTCTCTTTGGGTCAGAGATTGAATAAATTGCATATAAAAGATCAAAGAAGTAAAGGGGTTCGAAATCTTCTCCAAAATCAAGATGAAGTACAGGTTCAGATCAGCCCCAAAATCTCTCTAAAATTCTCAGCTCAAAGTATGAATGCTTGATGAAAACAAAAGTCTAAAACCTAATTAATATAGCCTAATCACGTCTTGGGGCTTCTGTGTAAATATCTGGAACTTCTGGGAAATTCTGCAATATCTCATAACTTCATAACTCTCGCGAGTCTGGCTCATTCGCGCTGTGCATCGATCGATGCAGGTGTGCAACGATCGACGCAGTCCTCTGTTCTGGACAGTGAGCTTCACCTCTCGGGTCAGATCTCCAAAATACACCAAATAGCTCCATAATCTTCACTTCTGCTCCAAACGTGCGTGTACCTAATAAGACCTGCAAAAGACTCTAAAGAAACACTAATAGACTCTAAAACATACTTATATCATGGTCTAAAACTAGTAAAAACTATGATATATCAATAACCTTTCTCGTCAACGAGTAGTCAGAAATTGGTTAAGAATAAATTATAAGCTTGTGGTTGGAGGCATTTTGGAAACACACGTCCGTGAGGAGTGTGTCAGAGGTATTATCGCTTCAGTTTTTCCCAATTGGAAATGGGACTCTAATTACTTATATTAGGAAAATGGTAGGATTTGGATCGTCTGGGATCCGTCAATATCAGTTTTGGTTCACTTGAGAATATAACATATGATCTTCTGCTCAGTGTTTGTCTCAGTTTCAAAGGAAAGGTTCTCTGTTGCCTTCATTTATGGTATGCATACCGAGGTGCAGAGACGGGTTTTATGGGATCAGATCAAGGATGTTAAGCTTCACTCTCCAGTTAGATATCTTCCTTGCCTGCTGGTTTGAGATTTTAACCAGATCCTGAATGCAAATGAACACTTTTCCTCACAACCGTACAATCTTCCTCTCAGGGGTATGGCAGCTTTGAGAAAGTGTTTAGAGGAAAATGAACTACATGATTTGGCATCTCGTGGGGTGCTTTTTACTTGGGCGAATAGCCAACCCGAAGACCCAATCTCTAGGAAACTAGATAGGGCCATTTTCAATGAGCAGTGGCTAGTAAGATTTCCGGATTCAATGGCTCGTTTCGACCCTCCGGGAGATTCAGATCACTCTCTGTGTTTGGTCAACACAAATGCGGTGCTAGAAGTTAGTGGAAAGTCCTTCAAGTACTTCTCCTTTTTGTCAACTCATCCAACCTTCCCAGCTAAAATGCAGGATTCTTGGGAGAAATCAGTGCAGGTTAGTTCGAGAATGTTCTCTTTGGGCCAGAGATTGAATAAATTGCATATAAAAGATCAAAGAAGTAAAGGGGTTCGAAATCTTCTCCAAAATCAAGATGAAGTACAGGTTCAGATCAGCCCCAAAATCTCTCTAAAACTCTCAGCTCAAAGTATGAATGCTTGATGAAAACAAAAGTCTAAAACCTAATTAATATAGCCTAATCACGTCTTGGGGCTTCTGTGTAAATATCTGGAACTTCTGGGCAATTCTGCAATATCTCATAACTTCATAACTCTCGCGAGTCTGGCCCATTCACGCTATGCAACGATCGATGCAGGTGTGCAACGATCGACGCAGTCCTCTGTTCTGGACAGTGAGCTTCACCTCTCGGGTCAGATCTCCAAAATACACCAAATAGCTCCATAATCTTCACTTCTGCTCCAAACGTGCGTGTACCTAATAAGACCTGCAAAAGACTCTAAAAAACACTAATAGACTCTAAAACATACTTATATTATGGTCTAAAACTAGTAAAAACCATGATATATCAACTCCCCCACACTTAGTCTTTGCTTGTCCTCAAGCAAAACAAAGAACTAGACATGGTGAAGAGGTTTGAAAACTTTCAGAAACTCTTTTCATCTTCGAAGCAACAACACTCAGATTCCCCTTAGTAAGCCACATGAAAGATTTCACATGCAGACATCAAGACCAACATATACTTCCCCCACACTTAGCAACTGTCCTAAGTAAACTCCACAATCACATTCACGCATTCAAATTCACCCTACTGACTTCTGTGAGTATTTAAGTGCGGTCTCACCTAAGGATTATCGATCAAAGGGCACATGGACTCTTACCTTGTCAGCTCTAGACCACCATACTATCTTTCTATGGTCCCTTTCTTCTCTTTCCCTTCCTTAACAACTGATTTTTCCCCACTGGTATCATTTTATTTTTTTTATCAGTGTTCTTCCCGTTATGGGGTGTACTTTGGACACATTCCATAGATGCACAGGATATGATAGTTGTAGCTACCACTCCCAGAGACCACTTCGGAGCTACTAGCTCATCCTCAGTTTATTATTCTCTCTTTTTTTTTTTTTTTACTTTATGGAAGGGGAGAAGGAAACCAAATAGGACAAGTTTACAGGCTGTGTCAAAACTAACAAAGGAATCCGACTCAAGGTATTCCAAGCCCTTAGGTGAGAAAATTAAGTCAGTATTAAGGTGAAGTCAGTAAAAGGATCCTCTGATACCTGAAGTGATGTGGGTGTTCTTAGTAGGCTAATCCGTGTCTGGGTTTTCTAATAGTCATAGATAATCTGCAACTTCATCCCAATGGTTACTTAAGTTCCTGCAAGTGCTGTTAATCTTCTCAAAAAATCATTGTTTCTTACTTAAACTGTTTTGACTCGATAAAACAAATTTTGAAAAACGGATTGACTCTAAGAAAACAGAAAGATAAAGTCAGTAGCACCTCCCCCACACCTAAGACACACTGTCCCCAGTAGTGTCAAGCAAAGGATTGGTAAAAAGAAAGAAAAATTAATTAAAGGATGTGTTGAGTTCTGTCTGATTTTTACCTCTGTCACACATGCATCGACCGTTGCACTAGGTGTGTCGATCGTTGCTGGGCGATTTTAGTTTAGGATCGATCGTTGCTCAGGACCGCAACGATCGCCTGCAATGCGATTTCTTTCGTGTTGTGACGATCGACACAGTGGTGTGTCGATCGACGCACTGCGATTTCTCGGATCAGTCAGCAAGTTAGCAGGTTAGTCCGTAAGAAAATCCAAATTTTCGAACCTGCAAGCTGAAAAACACTGAAAACAGGCAAAATCAAAGCATCTAATAGTCTCAATGCAAACATACAATCCAAACATAAACATCCTAAGGAAATCAAAAGAAAAATGCAAGAAGAAAAAGAAAAATAAGAGAATACATAACCGAATGTCTAGAGAAGCCACTATCTCACTCGTCATCATCCGTCTCAGCAATGCGATCAGTACCACTCGAAGAACCGGGAGTCGGAGACCGCCGTCTATGTCGTGAAGGTCCTGGATGGTGTATCTGCGGCTGTCTCCTGCAAGTGCAGGTACGCATGAAGTTCCAGATGCTCCGTAGAATACCATCCTCACGCTCTCTCCACTCTGCCTCAAACATATCACCAAAAGGCATCGAAGGCTCAGGATAAGGGCCAATATCATCGACAAGGGCAGCAGGTGCAAGCGCAGATGAAGTAGAAGCTCGTGTAGAAGGCTCTCCCAGCGGATGAGCCATAGAGGGAACTCTGCGCTGATCTCTCGTAGGGGGCCGGAATCTCAAGGCATCCAGCGTATCAATCTATGTAAGACCAGTAGCAGGAAGATCCACACCACGCTTCTCAGTGGCAGGGTCATAATAGACCCAAATGCGTCCCTCCTTGAGCCATGTAGCGCTCTGAAAGTGGCTGAAATCAAGGAACTCCTTGCTATCATTACACTCCGTACCCTCTAAGGGAATCCTGCAATGCCTGAAAATGGGAGTAAGAAGACTCCCTACTGTCTCAGTGCTCGCACCATCAAATGGCTTCTTCTGCAATTCACATAAATGATGGGCAAAGACAACTCCCAAGTTGAGCCCTCTAGTGGGATCTCTCAGAACAATATCCTCAAACTGGTCCCTCAGCCCAATAAACAGCATCTCCATCTCATTCTTACGCATCTTGTTGGCTTCAGCTTTGCACAACAGAGTACATCCCAAGATGCGCAAGACGTATCTAAGAACAGGGTGCCTAACCTGAATCACTCCTGTAGTCCGTGAGTTATACCGACCATTACCAATGTGATCCTAGAAATACTGAGTCTCCTCCACATCCCACGGAAGGGACATACCAATACGCGCATGCTCAGTTCTGAGTCCATAAATCTTACAGATATCGAGAAGGGGAATCCGATACCTGCATCCTAAGCTCATGAAGGTAAAGAAACCTCCTGAAGCCTTCCTGCTCTCTGGGTCAGGGTAAATCACTCTGCAAGTGGCCAGCAGCTGTCTTACCAACTCAGGGTACATCTCATGAGGCTTCATAGGCATTGTTCCCAGACCAATGCCTTTACACAATGCAAGAACCTGCTCATCGATGCCCAGAATCTTACAAGTCGAATAATCTGCAAACTTGGTTGGCTTAAGTGTCATGCCACACCAACCATTGTAGAGCAATGTGTCAAACTCATCCCAATGGTCAAGTAAAGACCTCTCTGTGAAGGTGTCAGTCTTGAGCAGGTCATCAATCTCCATACCCCAGACCCCTATCTGTCTGAATCGGTGTCTTATCCGCTCTAGGCCAAGGTGGTAGTATGGCCTCGAAATCTCTCTGATAATCCGCAGGTGGTTCCGAGTCACGATGAAACCATTCAACTGGTGGAGGGTGATGAACTGTAGCTGCAGCTGCGGTGGCTCTATGTTTGCGAGCTGGTCGAGGAGGCATCTGCGATTAAGAAAAATAAAGCATATAAGTCTCGGAAACCTCTCTGTGAAATCGCAGAGCAACGACCGTTGCACAAGTGCGACGATCGTTGCAAGGCGATTTTACAGTCGCTAAGTAACGATTCAAAATCGTGCAAAAATCAATCCACAATCTCACAAACAACAATAATCCATCACCAATCATCCTAAATCAAGTCTATAACAGCATGGAATCATCGTTTTCAAGCCGAAATTCTCCAATTCTAAAACCCTAAAAACGAATCCGGAAATCACGAAATTGAGACACATTACCTTGTATTTGCTACAAATGGGTTAGAGGAATGGATTAAGCGTGTAAAAACAAGGAGAATAGCACTTGGAATCAACAAAAATGATGAAGAAATGAGAGATTTAGGTGATGAGAGTCTCGGTTGTACGGACGGCGAAGTGGAGAAGAAGAGAAGAGAAAAGGGTTTAAGGCACTTACCTCGGTCGGGTGTGCAACGATCGATGCTTGGAAGCAACGATCGTCGCTTCTGAACCAAATTGATTCCGGTTTAGCGCGCGTACCTTAATTTTGCAATTAAACCATTTGCAATGACCGTTGCACAGGACCGCAACGATCGTCACAAGGCGATCCATCTCTTCGTCATATCTCCCTGCAACGACCGTTGCTCATAAAGCAACGATCATCACACATCTCCAGACTCGAGTTCTGTATCTAAAAACTTAGCAAAACAAAATCAAAACGTAAGTTCCTAAGAAAAACACCAAAAATCAAAAAGAAAAATACTAAAACCTAACAGTGGATTGCCTCCCACTCAGCGCTTGTTTAAGGTCATTAGCTTGACCGGACGAACAAGAATCAGGCTCCAAGAGATCTTGACAGAGACTTTGATTATCTCTGTGCAAGTCTCCTCATCCAAGGCGGAGAGTAAGCTGTATCAGAATGAACTTGTCCAAGAAAAGATTGAATGTGATGATCTCCAGGGTCAGGAACCAATGTCTTAGTTGTCTGCTCTCCATCTCCATCTCTAATGGTGAAGGTCTGACCATCAATCTGCGGCTTGCGCAGCTTATCCATCTCGAAGTGCAGAGTATCATATCCCACATGAAGATCAAGTAGACTGTGCTTCACATCTATCACTGCTCCTGCTGTAGCCAAAAATGGCCTTCCAAGTATCAAGGCATCGTCAGTATCACTGTCGTACTTCATCACTAAGAAGTCTGTCGGAACCAAGTAGTTTCCAACTCTCACTGGGACGTCCTCAAGAACTCCTTTTGGAATTCTTATAGACTGATCAGCTAGGATAAGAAAGGTCCTAGTAGGCGAAAAATCTGTCATTCCCAGCTTCTCTGCCACAGAATATGTCATAAGACTTCCAGCAGCTCCCAGATCACACAGAGAACGCCTAAAACTATCCTCAAAGATAGTACAATTCAGCACAAACACACCAGAATCAGGCAGCTTCTTCGGAATCTTAGTCTAGAGCACATCACTTATCTGTTGAGGAACCACAATCACCCAATCCTTCAGCTCTTCATCCATAGGCAGCATCTTTCTCAAGTATCTCTGCACACAAGGGTGATAAGGTGGATCATCAGATGATGGAATTTCTTCCAACTCTTCACCAATCTCTTCCAGCTGTTTAAGCTCATCAATCTCTTGTTGAATTACCTCAGACACTTTAGGATATAGTCGAATGGATCGTGCATAAATCTCCTGTTGAGTTATCTCAGACACTCCAGGTAACAAACGATTAAGCTCCAAATCAGCCTCTGCATCAATGCCATAAGAATCAGAAAAATCTGTCTGTCCACGACTTGCAACGATCGACGCAAAGGTTGCATCGATGGATGCGTCACTGTTTTCACAGATCCCACCCGAGAGATTTTCCTCAAAATCCGAAATTTCAGCCTCTTCTACCAATTCAGCTGTGTTCAACTCAAAATTTCCACCTAGGTGTGATCCATCATCAATGTACACTGTCCAGGCCTTAATATGGATTTCTGCTACTCCTTTTCCCTTCACAGAACTTGAAATTTGGCTCACCTGAGTGTCCAATTGCTTCACATGAGTGCTTAGAGACTCAAACTTCCCTTTGAGATCCTCATAAACAGCATCCAACTTCTTGTTGCCGTCCACAACAATATTGGTTTGTCCTTCTAGCAGCTGCTCCATCATAGCCTCCATCTTACTCTCATGAGCACTAGCAGTAAGAGGAGTCTGGTAAGAAGAAGATCCATAGGTCCTTTGGTTACCTTGTTGGAAGGTCTTCTGAAATCCATCATTCTGTCCAAAGCTAGAAGAGTTTTGATTGCCTGTAAAGGCACTCTTCTGTCCTCCATTGAAGAACCTATTTCCTTGCTGATTCCCAAATCTATTACCTTGGAATCCGGAACCACTAATGTAGTTCACATCCTCTTCTTGGTTTTCTTCCTCAGCTCCAAATACCTCAACATCCTGAGCAAAATTCACAGCCTTCTTCCCAGCTAGAAGATTACAGACAGTGTCCAGCTTAGATCTAATATCAGCAATCTCCAAATTCTCTACCTTTCCACCGGACTTCTTTCTCCTCTCATCAGTAGTCTTGCAGCTATTGCTGCTCACTAAGTTCTCTATCAGCTGCTTAGCTTGTGCAGGAGTCCTAGTGTTGAAGTTTGCATCGCTGGAATTATCCAGTGTAGTCTGATAAGGAAGATCTATGCCTCTAAAGAAGATACCCAGCAACGTTACCTCAGTAAATCCATGATGCGGGCAGTCACACTGGTACTTCTTGAATCTCATCCAAGCAGTCTTAAGAGGCTCTACAGGACCTTGAGTGAAAGTAAGAATATCATGTCTAGACTGATCTGAGCGAGCATCATCATAGAAATGTCTTAGGAACTCGCTCTTCAAAGCATCCCATGTCTCAAACTTCCCAGGTAGAAGTTGTTTCAGCCAGGCAGAAGCATCTCCAACGAGAGAGTAGGGGAAAAGCTTGAGGAATAGATAGTCATAGTTCACTCCATCATACTTCATACCGGTGACTATGTCCTCAAACTCATCTATGTGATCCATAGGCTGCTCAGTCGGATAGCCATGGAAGGCATTCTGCTTCAGGAGAGTGTAGTAGATGGTTTTGATCTCAAAATCGTTCCTCTGAAAACCAGGAGGCACAAGAGCTGACCGGTTGGCATGAAACTCGTCCGGTCTGTTGTAGTCAGCTAAAGTCCTCTCATGAATAACCATCCTCTGCTCTTGTCTACCTAGGGCCTGTCCTTGGCCTTGGTTCTGCTCCTGTTGTTGTCCAGGAGGACCAGGGATTACATTCCCTTCAGCATCAATCCTATGCCCAGCAGCATTGTACGGATTGTTATCTCGGTCCCTCAGGACACCTTGAGCATCGGTTATCAGAATCAGACGTTCTTGAACCATTCTTGCTCTTCTTTCTCTTCTGTTAGTCCTCTCTAGTCGTGCAAGTTCTACAAGTACGAGATTGACGAGATTCAAGTTCTGATTACTTCTGGTTTCACGCGTCTGCATAAACCGTCTGTAATCGCAGTGCAACGATCGATGCAAGAGATGCAACGATCGACTCAACTTAGAATCGCCTGGTAACAATCGACACAGAATATGCAACGATCGATGCTAGGCGAATGTCGTACCTGCGACAGAGAGAAAACAGAGAAAAAGTCAGTAACTAAAGCAAAAAAATTAAAAATCCTAGTCTAAACCCTAGGTTCCAATCTATCGGAGGCTCAAAAGAGTCCCCGGCAACGGCGCCAAAAACTTGATATGCTCTAGAAGTTTTAATCCTATACTACTGCAAGTGCACAGTTATGCAGATGTAGTACTTAGGTATCGAATCCACAGAGACTCCGGTCAACGATAGAACAGTCGAGATTAAACTAAGATGAAAGCAATGTGATGTAATTAAAAAGCAAGCAAGAAAGTAAATCAGATAGCAAGATTGGTTTTGTAAACAGTTAACTTAAAGCGCTAAGTCTAAGGCGTTCTCAGGAAATCAGACAAGTAGATAAATCATTCAGTCAGGATCTAATTAAGCTCAGTTCTAGAACTCAAAACACGGATATAGAATTAACCAACTGTCGTTGCGAGAATTCTCTAAGTCTAAGTGCAGCAATCCAAATTCCTTTGCAATTACTAACAAATTAAACCAGCATTAATTCCAAGTTCGATATGTTCACAATTAAACTAAACCAAATTCCTTTGCGAGTAATTTAATTGCTCAACCTAAATAGTTAGGATTCTAAACCACACTGTCGTGTCGTATTTAGCAACCTAAGATCTAGATTCTAATTGATCAGGTTAGAACTAGCATTAAACACAATTTAGATCGAAGAACAAATAAGTTATGAATCCTTAACTGAATTAATTAAATCTAACAAGTCATGAAATTCTATGTGAGAAACCCTAAACCTAACTAGGAATCTACTCAAACATAGATAATGAAAACATGATCATATGATGAATAAATTGCATATAAAAGATCAAAGAAGTAAAGGTGTGATACCCGTATCCAAAAATACGGTCAACGGGCAGAAGAAAAGTCAACAGGGGCAAAATGGTAATTTTGCCAAACCCAGGGGCAAAATGGTAATTTTGCCAAAGTTCAAGACGGAAGACGAGACGGACCAAATGTTCTCTTTTTAAATCATAAAGAACATTTACAAGACCAGAATTCGAAGAAGCGGAGTAGAAATGCATTTTTCGGAGTATCGGTTGGAAAACCGACTAAACCGAAGAAACTTCGGAAAATCATAACGGGAGCTAGGAAACTCTAAATGAGGTGATTCAAGTTGCTAAATTCATCTAAAATTAAGGAGAATCAGTCTATGGAAGTTTGGAGATTTATGGGAATCGTCTGGTATTTTCTAAAACCATTATCAAGAAAACGAGCAAACCAAAGCATCGGAAGAATCGAGAATATGAACTTCTATAGAATGTTTGGAGCAATCTAATTGATCAGAAAACACTTCTTAAGTGACATGTGGCACACGTGGTTGTTTCTTATTGGAAGATTCCAATTCAACTAATCTTCTAGAAGGTGATCAAGGAGTTGCCACCTAAGGACCCATGTGTTACAAGCATGAAGGAGGAAGGAAGAGAGGACATGTGGCAAGGGAATACACCAAACACTTCACTTTGTTGGAACCAAAATGTGGAGGAAGGAGATAAATAGAGGAGACACTTGTCATAAGATTATCAACATGGTTTTGCTATAAAAAGGGTGTTAAGGTCTCCCAAAAGAGAAGATAAAGAGAGAAGGATAGAATCATGAGAGGAGAGGAGGAGAAGAAGAAGAAGAAGAAGAAGAAGAAGAAGAAGAAGAAGAAGAAGAAGAAGAAGAAGAAGAAGAAGAAGAAGAAGAAGAAGAAGAAGAAGAAGAAGAAGAAGAAGAAGAGAAGAAGAAGAAGCCTGAGGAAGAGAAGAAGAAGAAGAAGGAGGAAGAGAAGAAAAAGAGAGAAAGAGAGAGAAGAAGAGAAGCGTGAGATGAAGAGAAGAAGAGAAGAAGAGAAGAGGAGAAGAAAGAATGAGCGTGAGAAGAGGAGAAGAAGAAGAAGGAGAAGAAGAAGAGAAGCGTGAGAGAAGAAGAGAGAGGAGAAGAAGAAGGGAGAAAGAGGCGTGAAGAAGAAGAAGAAGAAGAGAGAGAGAGAGAAGAAGAAGCCGGAGAGAGAGGAGGAGAAGAAGAAGCCGGAGAGAAGAGGAGAGAGAAAGTAGAGAGAGAAAGAAGAAAGAGAAAGAAGAGAGAGAAAGTGGAGAAGAGAGAGGCGTGAAGAAGAAGATAGAGAGAGAGGCGTGAAGATGAAGAAGAGAGAGACATGGAGGAGAACCGGAGGAAAGACAGAAAGAATCGGAGGAGAGAGAAAATGAGGAAAGAGAAGATGGTCCGGAGGCTCGATCAGAATCATTCGGTCAACGGTCAACGCCGGTCAACGCGTTTACTCCGGACGGTTTGGTGTTGCGGTTAGTGTACGGGTTTTCGTGACGCTTCGGGAGTTCGTGTTCGGGAAGCTTCGGGAGTTCGTGTTCGGGTATTCGGATAGGTTCGTGATTAGTTCGGGTTTCGGGAGATCGTATCCGCATCCGGTCCGCCATTCCGCCTAATCACTGTGAGTCGGCTCAAACACCGTAGATGCATATAGAACGTTAAATGGGAAAACCGTAGAGATAGGAATGCATACCCGATCGTTTTGAATTGAATTGAATTGTGAATTGATTGATCGAATTAAAGTTAAACCGGTTAGGGTTAAATAAGCATGTTAGACTTAAACGGATTAAACCTGTTGAGTGCCGTTAGGTTGTTAGTATCGTTGCGTGATGCATTCATATAGTTGTTGCATGCTTAGGGCCGTATATGCATATATATGTAAGTAAAGGACGTTAATTAAATGAATCTATATACGGGAATTAAGACGAGATAAAATACGGAAGTAAAACCTGAAAGAACGTATAGAATATGAATGGTGTCGGGGTTTCCCGAGGTTAAATGAATTAAGTAATGAACAATGAGACGTCAGGGAGTTTAGTAAGCTACTAGCTCTAAACCGACAAATCGAGGAGTTGTTAAAAGATGATTAGGATTGGTTAAGAAAAGAGAAGTGTTGTGATTGGTGAACCATCTACGGGTTAGCAAGCGGCTAACCCAAGGTAGCGGGCGTAAATTGGTTAAAAGATGTTAGCAACCCTAATAGGCATGTGGTGTGTTGATTGTGTGTTGATTGCGTGGTTGTATTTGTTTTGTGGTTGTGATTGATCTTTTGTGCAGGCCTTTAGATTGTCTCGGTGTTGGGCCGAGCAATCCGTATAGATACTTAACCTGGTCATGGGACCGGTTAAGTCGTAACCGCTGACTCGGTACGGTGCTGAGTCAGGGGGCGGTGTGGTGTGTGTGAGTAGACTTGCGGGAAGCGGTATTGATTGGATAGTTGTGGTGATTGAGATTAATTGTTAGAGTCCAAGCGAGTCTGCGTGTTTACATTTCTGCATTAGGACTCTAGGGTGCGTTAGATCCCGCAAGTCTAGGTGTTTGATTACGTTCTGGTACTTCCGACCCGATTGGATCCTCGGGTAGTTACCTAACCAGGTCATGGTGATTCTGGTTATGGTGTTAACCTACTGGGTGACGCCGGTAGGTGTGTAGTCCGGAGAATACGGGGTCATGTCCTAGGGCCGGACTGCATGGAAACTTGGGTTATCTAGGGGTAGCCTGAGTCACCGCGTATCGATGGACAGAGAACGGTGTCCTAGTCGTTGGACCTTGTGTGGACGGCTAGGAGTCGGGGGTTAGTTTCCATATCGGTAACGGTGAAAACCCGTGGAAGTTACCAAGATCGTAGGGGCCCAGCGTGTGGTTTTGGTGTAGTTGGTGTTGCGCGGTAGATAGATCGAGTCTCAATCGGGGACATGTGCCGCAGTGCTCCCGATTTCCTCTAATCGCCTTCTCTTCCTTTTGGAAATTGATTGTGTGTGGGTTCGACACGACGTGGTAGTGCGTGATCGGCTATTTTGTTATGATTGACTGTTATTTCGGGCTTTCGGGCGGGAATCTATAGAAGATAGATAGATTAGAAGCCGTAGTGGGGAGCCGATTCACTGGGTGATCTTAGATCGCTCATTAGACTCTTTTTATGTTTTCAGGTTAAGCAGCGACGGACGCGGGAGGTCCTCGGTGTAGCGTCGGGATGTCTTGGGGCGGGGTTTTTGATTCAATGGTTTTGGGGTTTTTCTCTCGGTTCGGCTTGACGCCACTTTTGTATTGATTTGCGTGTTGATTATTTATTGATGAAAACGATTTGTAAAGTGACGATTAAACGTTGTGCTGAACGTTTAGTTTACTCAGAAATGAATATGCTTTCCTGATATTGTGTTTAGTCCGAACCGACACAACTCGCTGAAGTGGTGCAAGGTGATCAACTTGTACTATGGAAGTGAGGATAGCGGAGTCAAGGATGGGTTATTGCGAGCCTTTGTCTCAAACCGATCCGTATCTGGCTTCGTCCTGTGGCGAACTTTTCCTGTTCGACTTGCTCAGGTTCGACCGGTCATGTTCTTGTTTGATTGTTGGCCGGTTAGCTCGACGGTCAGCGGAGAATGGGAAAGGGGCGTTACAGAAAGGGGTTCGAAATCTTCTCCAAAATCAAGATGAAGTACAAGTTCAGATCAGCCCCAAAATCTCTCTAAAACTCTCAGCTCAAAGTATGAATGCTTGATGAAAACAAAAGTCTAAAACCTAATTAATATAGCCTAATCACGTCTTGGGGCTTCTGTGTAAATATCTGGAACTTCTGGGCAATTCTGCAATATCTCATAACTTCATAACTCTCGTGAGTCTGGCCCATTCGCGCTGTGCATCGATCGATGCAGGTGTGAAACGATCGACACAGTCCTCTGTTCTAGACAGTGAGCTTCACCTCTCGGGCCAGATCTCCAAAATACACCAAATAGCTCCATAATCTTCACTTCTGCTCCAAACGTGCGTGTACCTAATAAGACAAGCAAAAGACTCTAAAGAAACACTAATAGACTCTAAAACATACTTATATCATGGTCTAAAACTAGTAAAAACCATGATATATCAATAGCCTTTCTCGTCAACAAGTAGTCAGAAATTGGTTAAAAATAAATAAGCTTGTGGTTGGAGGCATTTTGGAAACACACATCCGTGAGGAGTGTGTCAGAGGTATTATCGCTTCAGTTTTTCCCAATTGGAAATGGGACTCTAATTACTTATCTTAGGAAAATGGTAGGATTTGGCTCGTCTGGGATCCGGCAATATCAGTTTTGGTTCACTTAAGAACATAACATATGATCTTCTGCTTAGTGTTTGTCTCAGTTTCAAAGGAAAAGTTCTCTGTTGCCTTCAGTTTAGAGGAAAATGAACTACATGATTTGGCATCTCGTGGGGTGCTTTTTTACTTGGGCGAATAGCCAACCCGAAGACCCAATCTCTAGGAAACTAGATAGGGCCATTTTCAATGAGCAGTGGCTAGTAAGCTTTCCGGATTCAATGGCTCGTTTCGACCCTCCGGGAGATTCAGATCACTCTCTGTGTTTGGTCAACACAAATGCGGTGCTAGAAGTTAGTGGAAAGTCCTTCAAGTACTTCTCCTTTTTGTCAACTCATCCAACCTTCACAGCTAAAATGCAGGATTCTTGGGAGAAATCAGTGCTGGTTAGTTCGAGAATGTTCTCTTTGGGTCAGAGATTGAAAGAAGTTAAAATTTGCTGTCGAAGGCTGAATAAAGAGGGCTTTGGTAACATTCAGCAGAAGACTAGAGATGTTTTGGTGGCATTGGAGGATGTTCAATCTTGTATGCTTATTGATCCCTCAGACGCTTTGTTTAGGGAGGAATTTGTAGCAAGGCAGAAGTGGAATTTTTTCACTACTTCTTAGGAGTCCTTCTATCGACATAAGTCTAGAGTTAGATAGCTCAGTGAAGGAGATGCGTGTACTACATTTTTCTTCAAGACGGCTTTGGCACATCAGGAGTTCAATGCTATTCATTACCTAATTGATAATGAAGATAATAGGATTGAGGATTTGGCTCAAGTTAAGAGTATGACAGTGGATTATTTCCGAAATCAGCTTGGTACAGAGGACAAGAATATTCAACTATCAAAGAGCTTCAGCCGCCTTTTAGGGGTTCGGAGGAGTTGGCAGTTTAGTTAGTGGCAATTCCGTCGGATGAAGAGATTGCCCTGAACAAAGCTCTCGGGCCTGATGGCTTTCCTATGAAGTTTTTTGTGGAAGCTTGGGAGGTGGTTGGTGCGGATACGGAGGCTACAGTGAATGAATTTTTACCTCAGGTTCTCTCCTAAAGAGGTTTAATGCCACAGCAATAGCATGAATACCAAAGATTCAAGGGGCGGATAAGCTAAATCAGTCCAGACCAGTGTCTCTTTGCACTACAATCTACAAGACTATTGCTAGAATTTTGAAGAGGACTTAATTTGTTCATTGCTCAAGCAGTTCAGAACAATCAAGTGGAGTTTGTGGAAGGTCGACTCCTATGCGAGAATGTGCTATTGGCTTCAGAACTGGTTTAGAACTTCCATGCCCAGGGTGAGATTACTCGAGTATGCCTTCAGATTAACTTTTGCAAAGCCTATGACAATCTGAACTGGAATTTTTTACTTAACATTCTCAGTGATTTGGACCTCTCAGTTGTGTTTATTGGGTGGATCAAAGAGTGCATCTCGACTCCGAGCTACAACATTGCGTTTAATGGTGAGCTGATTGGTTTCTTTGAAGGGAAAAGGGTTTGAGGCAGGGTGACTGATGCAATATCAGGGTCTTCAATACATGTGTTTATTATGAGAATCTCAGCCTCATTACTTCATAAAATATTCAAGGATTCTCATTCAATGGCAATGGCTAAATTGGTGGTAAGAAGACTAATATTTGAATTTAGCTAATTTTCCTCTTTTTTGTATAAATATAAATCATTTCTTTTAATGTATTTTATTGTAAAGATCATCTTGTAAGAGCTATAAAAAGCTCAATTGTTCTATTGTAAATAATATAGAAATTTTTGGAAAATAAAAGAGTTCTCTCTTCTAAAGCTTTTATGCTTTGTTCTTTGTTTCTCTAAGTTGTGCGGATTCCCCTTTTTAGAAAACATTATGAATTTATGTCTTATGTGTGGATTCACTAAGGCTTATATTCTCGAGCTTATCACAAGGGATTTCACACCCTTGAGTGGCGTTCTACGATCCACCCATTGCTTCCTTTCCATCCATTATCGTTTCGGAGAGTTACTTTAGTACAGCCGGCTCGATCCATCCTCATCCGCGCGTTCGATCATTAACCGGTCTTTGGAGAGTGACTTGAGTCCATCCACCGACCTCCGCGTATATCCTATAGGATCCTACCTCCGGATCTTACATCATTTGGTATCAGAGCTTAAACGCTCCTATCATCTATTGTTTTGATTTTCTGTATTTTGTCATTACAGTTTAAAACCCAAAAAAAAAAATTGTTCTTTGATTCTATTTACTTCTACAATAACCATAAAAGAAAAAAATTCTTGTTTTGTTTCTTTCATTAAACAAAATTAAAAAAAAGTTTCCCATTTGTTTCCGTTTTTGTTTTCAAATTTTTCAAAAAAAAATGTTTTATTTTTTTCTTGTTCTTTGATTCTATTTACTTCTAAAATAACCATAAAAAATTCTTGTTTTGTTTCTTTGATTAAACGAAATTAAAAAAAATAAAGTTCCCCATTTGTTTCTGTTTTTGTTTTCAGATTTTTCAAAAAAAAAAATTAAGAAAAGCAAAAAAAAAATGTAATATTTGGTTTTAGTTTTGAGGAAAAAACCATTTGAAGAGTGAGAGAATGATGCAATATCAATGTTTTCAATACATGTGTTTATTATGAGAATCTCAGCCTCATTACTTCATAAAATATTCAAGGATTCTCATTCAATGGCAATGGCTAAATTGGTGGCAAAAGACTAATATTTGAATTTAGCTAATTTTCCTCTTTTTGTATAAATGTAAATCATTTCTTTCAATGTATTTTATTGTAAAGATCATCTTGTAAGAGCTATAAAAAGCTTAATTGTTCTATTGTAAATAATATAGATTTTTTTGGAAAATAAAAGAGTTCTCTCTTCTAAAGTTTTTATGCTTTGTTCTTTGTTTCTCTAAGTTGTGCGGATTCCCATTCTTAGAAAACATTATGAATTTATGTCTTATGTGGATTCACTAAGGCTTAGATTCTTGAGCTTATCACAAGGGCTTTCACACCCTTGAGTGGCGTTCTACGATCCACCCATCGCTTCCTTTCCATCCATTGAATATAGCCAGCTCGATCCATCCTCACCCGCGCGTTCGATCATTAACCGGTCTTTGGAGAGTGACTTGAGTCCATCCACCGACCTCCGCGTATATCCCATAGGATCCTACCTCCGGATCTTATATCAGTGACCATATCTCTTCTTTGTTATTCGTATTGGCAATGGATATACTGTCAAAAAGTTGGATAAGGGAGCCATGGTAGGTACTTTTCAGATTCATCCGCTCTGCGATGCTCCTCTAATTACCCTTCTCAGCTTTGCAGACGATGTCCTAGTATTCTTCAATGGGTTTGAACACTCTCTGAGAGGAGTCTTGGAAATATTGGACGAGTTTAACAGTACCTCGGGGTTAGGCATTAACCGGCACAAAACAGCCTTGTTCTTAGACAGTGGGAACTTTGACTTGATTAGGACTTTTTTCGGAGAGCTTCGGTCTTCAAAAAAGTTCCTTTATGGTAAGATACCTTGGCGTGCCTTTGAGTTATAAGAAAATGAGGAAGCAAGATTATCAGCCTCTTCTGGATAAAATAGCCCAAAGGTTTTCTTCTTGGACTGTCAAATTTCTTTCTTTTGCGGCTAGTATGCAGCTGATCCAAACAGTTATCTATTCAACAATTACATTTTGGGCTTCGACTTTTGTTCTCCCGAATAGTTGTCTGGAGGAAATAGAAAGGATGTATTGTTCTATGGAAGGGAGCTATTCAATCTGCGAGGGGAGAAGAGGTGAGTTGAGAATCAATTTGTACACCAAAAGAATGTGGAGGTCTTGGTTTGTGGAATTTGGGGCCGTGGAACAAGGTTCTCTGCCTAAATCTAATCTGGTTATCATTTGCGTCAGGTGGGTCTATATGGGTCTCATGGACAAGGATAAACTTGTTGAGACAAGGAAATTTTTGGGAGATTCAAACGCTTGTAGTTAGTAGTTGGCTGTGGCGGATTTTATGTAAGTTGAGACCTCTTGCTCGTCCGTTCATTTTCGCCGAAATTGGTTCAGGCGAGATAGCTAGTTTCTGGTTTGATGATTGGACGGGACTCGGCCCGTTGATAGAGCTGACATGCGAGATTGGTCCGTCTAGGTCTGGTCTTCCTACATATGCAGTAGTGGCAGATGCTGTGCAGGGATCAAATTGGTGGATTAATGGTCTGCGCAGTAGGAATCCGGTGATTTTATTACTTCGGGATTGTCTCCCGGCTGCTTCAATTGTGCAGTACGGGAGTGATGATTGTTTCAAATAGAGATTGGGAGATCAAATCCCTTCAGATAAATTCTCGACAGCGGCTGTGTGGAAGTTCTTAAACCCATCGAGTGATAGGGTGGAGTGGTTTGAATAAGTTTGGTCCAAGGGTAGGATTCCTAAACACGCCTTTGTTACTTGGTTAGTGGCTCGCAATCGGCTTACTACTCGTGACATAATGTGGAGTTGGGGTCACGATGTTCCGGCGGTTTGTGTTTTGTGCAATGTTGGGATGGAGTCTAGGCAACATTTTTTCTTCGAATGTTGTTTCAGTGATGTGGTCGGGTCTTTCTTTTCTTTTAAGATTCATGTGACTCTCCCTTATCAGTTTGAGGCTAGTCTTAGATTCTTGAAAGACCAGACTAAGGATCACTACAAGAAAACTGCCGGTAGCTACGAATTCAATCGTGGCTACGATTGATTTTCCGTAGCTACGTTGTCTTTAGCCACAGATAGCTACGATTAGTATCCGCGTCTACAAGCTCCACGCTATGGGCTGTTCCTAGCTATCCGTAGAAAAGTATCTACGGATTAGCTGCGACACTATTCGTAGCTAACAACCACGATTAACGAGGACTGTTTTCCGTAGGTAACGATTGCCTCTTTTATATTTAAAAACAAAAAAACAAAAAAACAAAAAAAAATATTTTATTTAAATTAATATTTATAATAAAATAAATTACAACAAATAAATAAACAATTTTTTTTTTTAAATCAAAAATAGCTTATGTCATTATTCCGACACCACCACCACCGGCGGCCACCGCTGTCAACGAGATCAGTCGCTTCGTCTTTGTCTCTGTCTCACAATTCCTCTTTGCCGCGACCTGCTTCTTCGTCTTCACCATCGGGACATGGTTCATGTTCATCTTCACCACCTGCATCTGGGTTATGGAGGAAATCACGAAATGGAGGTTGAAGGAGGGGCAGGCTGTAGACAACGGCTCTGCAGACGATGGTGGAGGAGAACCACGGTTCGTCTTCCGTCTTCCCCATCCTAATGACTACCACCGTCTCCTCTCTCTCTCAGATTCGCCGGAGATACGAATATTCGTCTTCCTCTTCATCTTTGTCTTCTTTCTGGTCGTGGCTGAGACACGAATCGACAAAGACAAACAATCTGATATTTGATTAGTGAAGGTGAGTGACCCTATGAGTTTGGCTAAATGAAGAAGAGTCGGGCAAAAAAAATGGGGAAGAAGAGTCGGGCAAAAAAAATGAAGAAGTAGAGTCGACGGCTGCATGAGGGTGAATGGAGACTTTTTTTTGTAACTTAAGGTATGAGATGAATTAGGTTAAGAAATCAATGGTCAAGATTTGATATAACATAGATCTAACGGTTCAAAATCTGATCCGTGTACCTGCTGAAAAACAATCTGAACCGTTGATATTTTTTAATCAACGATTCTGGTTTGTGATCCGCGCAGTGCACCAATTAACCAATGTAATTTTTTAGATATATTTAGTATATAATACTCATAAAATGATTTTAAAATAATAGAAATTGCTAAAATAAAATTTTTAAATATGTTAAATTTAAAAATGTAATAGATAAATTTTCTAAAAGTGTTAAAGTTTATGAATAATTTCAAAATAATAAAAGTGAATATATATAATGGTTAAAAATTATTAAATTTTGATTTTAATTTTTGCTTACATTATTTTTTGTTTTCAAAGTATTAAAATTTATTTGTGGGTATATATATAACTAAATTTTGTTTATTTTTTTAAATTTATGATTAGTTTAAACGATTAGTAAATTTCAAAAGAAAAATCATTAGAGCTTAGTTTGTTGTTTTTAAAATAGTTTTAAATTAATTTTATGTAAAGTATATATAATTAATTTTTATACTTTAATTTTATATTTTATGATTAAGAATAAGGTTTAGAGTATGATTATGGTTTATGATATAGGGTTTAAGGGTTGTGTTTAGGGTTTTAAGTTAATGTTTTAAAGTAATAGATTTGGAAAATATTTTCTTTTATAAGTGTTGAATATTAGTTTTGGATATGTTATAGTAATTAGAATTTTATTAATTAGAGTTTCGTTTATAATTTAGTATTTTAGGGTTTGTTTAGGGTTTAGGGTTTTATGTATTAGTTTTGTTTATACTATAAATTTTAAATATTAGTTTTATGTATATATAATTAATTTTTTTAATTTTATTTTATTGTTTATGATTAAGAGTTAGGTTTAGAGTATGATTATTTTTTAGTATATAGAGTTTAAAGGATTGTATTTAGGGTTTAAAATAATATTTAAAATAATGGATAAAGTAATTTTTTTAATATCTTAGTTTTGGATATTTTATAGTAATTGGAATGTTATTAGTTATATTTTTGTTTATATTTTGGGGTTTGAGGTATGTTTAGGGTTTAGGGTTTAGCATAGCTACATATGAAGTCGTAGCTATCTGTAACTATGTAGTAAAGCCACAGATAATCACGAATAAAATTGTAGCTATACCTTATATATTTAAATATTCGTTAAATATAGCTACAGATAGCCTTAAAAAGATGTTGTGGCTATTTTTCCACGTTTTGTTTCATAGATAATCGTGGCTATATGTTTCCACGAATCTGTCGTAGCTATTCGTAGCTATTTTACTATGAACAACCACAAATTTATTTTGTGGCTTTATAGCTAAGGATAGTTACGAAATAGCTACTGATTTTGATTTTTTCAGTCGCAGTTAATTTGTAGCTATCCGTGTCATTAAAAACGTAGCTATAGAAAATCTGTAGGTGGGTCTTAGGTACGCTGCAGTTTTCTTGTAGTGGATAAGAATACTTCTATTATTTTGAAGCTCGTTTATCAAGCCTCGGTTTATTCGATCTGGCAAGAACGAAACTCGCGTATGCATAGTCCCATGGTTCGCTCCCCAATGGCGGTGATCAAGGTTATTAAGAACACAGTCCGCTGTAGACTTACACCCTTATCACGGGATCAAAGTAATGTGCTGAATTCAGTTTTAGTGCTTCAGTCATGGTTGGCCCTCTTTTAGTTTTGATGCTCTGTTTTGCTCAGTTGAAAATACACATGTCGTGTATGACTCTGTTTCTATGTTTTTTAAGCTTGAGTATCAGGAAGCGTTGTAACAATTTTTTAGAATTCAAATAAAGTACTTTTATTAAATAAAATAAAAAGTGTATTAAAGCTACTCAACTGAACATAGCGTTGCTGATCCAAGCATGATGGATCACTCCCTCACTTACCATCAACGCTTAAACCCAGCGTCGATGTTTCATGAAGAGCCAGCTTTGCCGTAGGCGCTGTGAAATGTCCTAACTCAGTTTTCCTACCCGAAAATTGAGTATTATTAATCTGATCAAGTTATCCATGAACTTCTTAAATTTTTAAAAACTTTTCTTTAAAATTCCTTCTGAGGTTCCAACCCTATCTATCCAGACTAACCACCTAAGTCCTAACTTAGACAGTTCTATTTACTTAGTCCGTTCGAAATTATTCCTTAGAATAATATTCAGCTATACTAACAAGTACCTTAGCCAAATTGATAGGTCTGTAAGTTTTAATCCTATTCTACTGCAAGTGCACAGTCAATGCAATTATAGTATGTAGGGTATCGAATCCACAAGGACTCTAGGCAACGATAGAATTAAGAACAGTCGAGCTAAACTAGGAGAACGTAGTGAGAAACTAAAAGCAAAGCAGAAAAGTAAATCAGGTTGCAAGATTGGTTTGAAGACAATTAACTAAAAGCGCTAAGTCTAGGGAGTTCTTAGGAAATCAGACAAACAGATCAGATATTCAGTCAGGATCAAATTAAGTACGGTTCTAGAACTCAAACACGGAATTAGAACTAACCAACTTTCGTTGTGAGAATTCTCTAAGCCTAATAGCAGAAATCCAAATGTCTTTGTAATTCCTAACAGATTAAACTAGCTTTAAGTTCAGGTTTGATATGTTCACAATTCAATTAAACCAAATTTCTTTGCGAGTAATTAAATTGCTCAACCTAAATAGTTCAGATTCTAAATCACACTTTCGTGTCAATTTAACAACCTAAGATCTAGATTCTAAGTGATCAAGTTAGAAACTAGTGTTAAGCATGATAGGTCTAGTTTTAATCCATATACTAACTGCAAGTGCACAGTGATGTAGTTGTAGTACTTAGGGTATCGAATCCACAGGGACTCCGGTCAACGATAGATTATGAAACAGTAAAGATTAAACTAGGAAAAGCAATGTGAGAAAGCAGTAAATCAAGCAAGCAGAAAAGTAAATAGATCGGTTGTAAATCAGAAAGCGAAGGCGTTAAGTCTAGGGAGTTCTCAGGAAATCAGGAACACATGCAATCAATAAAGCGGGATCTAATTAAGAACTATTCTAGAACTCAAACACAGATATAGAATTAACCAACTGTCGTTGCGAGAATTCTCTAAGTCTAAGTGCAGCAATCCAATTCCTTTGCAATTTCTAACAGATTAAACTAGCTTTAAGATCGAGTTCGATATGTTCACAATTCAATTAAACCAAATTCCTTTGCGAGTAATTCAATTGCTCATCTAGGTTCTTTCTAGCTAATTAACCAACTGACGTTGCATCAATCAACCTGACATCAATAATCTAAGTGGCCAGTTCAGATTAAGCATTAAGAACAATCCTAGACGAAGAACTAGAAAGTATGAATCCCTAACAGACTGATTAACCTATAATTCCATGAAATCTCTAATGAGAATCCCTAAACCTAACAGGTAATCTACTCAGACATGTTCATCGAAACAGAAAACATCTTGAATAGAAAACAAAATATCATAAAACAAAATAAAGAACTGGGGTTCGAAATCAAGTCTCTTTTGAGAACAATAACAGCCCCTAACTCTCTCTGATAATAAAATAAGATTTAGTAAAAGCGTTGCCTAAACAATGGCTTAAAAACCCTAATATAATGGTCTAAAGTCGGCTGGGGCTTCTTTGTAATTATGAGAAATTTCTGGGCAAAAGTGCAATTTCTAATTCTCTTCATTAAACGCTTGCGAGAAGTCTGTGTCGACCTTGTGTCGATCGATGCACCTTCTGTGTCGATCGACACAGGTCTGTGAAACGGCCAGTGAACTCTTCCTCTCGGGTTTAATCTCCAAAATGCTCCAGAATGCTCCATAATGTCCAATTCCGCTCCAAACGTGTCTAGACCTGAAAACATACTAAAAAGACTCCAAAACATAATAAAAGACTCGATAAATAAGATATATACCATGGTTAAAAGCCCTAAAATACATGGTATATCAAAGCACAATTTAGATTGAAGAACAATTATTATATGAATCCTTAACTGAGATAAATAAATCTAGCAAGTCATGAAATCCCTAATGAGAATCCCTAAACCTAACTATGAATCTACTCAGACATAGATAATGAAAACATAATCAATGAATTAATAGATTGCATAAATAAAGAGTAAAGATTAAAGGGGTTCGAAATCTTCTCCAAAAGCAGGAAGCAGTACATGATTAGATCAGCCCCAAAAGCTCTAAAATCTCTATGCTAAAAGTATGAAAGCGTAGCATAAGCATATCTAAAAACTGATGTAAAAACCTAATTATAAAGGCCTAATCACGACTGGGGCTTTTTTGTAATTCTTGGAAACTTCTGGGCTAAAATGAAATATCCAAACTTCATTAAACCATCGAAGATAAGCCCATCTCGCTCGTGTGTCAATCGATGCACAATGTGTGTCGATCGACGCAGATCTCTATTTTGGACAGTGAACTCTATCTCTCGGGTCAAAACACCAAAATGCTCAAAAAAGCTCCATAAACTCTAATTCCGCTCCAAACGTGGTAATACCTGTAAAAGACTCTAAAGCAACACTAAAAGTCTCTAAAACACACTTATATCATGGTCTAAAACCGGTAAAAACCATGATATATCAACTCCGCCACACTTAGCCTTTGCTTGCCCTCAAGCAAAACAGAGAACTAAAACATGGTGAAGAGGTTTGAAAACTTTTAGAAAATCTTTTCATCCTAGAAACAACAACACTCAGATTCCCCTTAGTAAACCACTGAAAGAATCACCTGCAAGACATCAAGACCAACATATACTTCCCCCACACTTAGAAACTGTTCAAGTAAACTCCACAATCACATTCAAGCATTCAAATTCACCCTACTGACTTCTATAAGCTATTAAGTGCGGTATCACCTAAGGATTATCGATCAAAGGGCACATGGATTCTTACTCTGTTAGCTCTAGACCACCATACTATCTTTTTCTGGTTCCTTTCTTCTCTTTTCCCTTCCTTAGCAATCTGATTTTTTTCCATTGGGTATCATTTTATTTTTTTTATCAGTGCTCTTCCCGTTATGGGGTGTACTTTGGACACATTCCATGAATGCACAAGAGGTAATAGTGTTTGCTACTACTCCCGTGACCACTTCGGAGCTACTAGCTCATCCTCAGTTTATTATTCTCTTTTTTTTTTACTTTAAGAGAAGGGGAGAAGGGAACCTTACTCGGACATGTTTACAAGCTGTGTCAGAACTAACAGAGGAATCCGACTCAAGGTATACCAAGCCCTTAGGTGAGAAAATTAAATCAAATTAAGGGTGAAGTCAGTGAAGGATCCTCTGATACCTGAAGTGATGTGGGTGTTCTCAGTACGCTGATCTGTGATTGGGTTTTCTAATAGTCATAGATTGATCCTGCAACTTCATCCCAATGGTCACTTAAGTTCCTGCAAGTGCTGTTAACTTCTCAAAAATTCATTGTTTCTTACTTAAACCGTTTTGACTCAATAAAACAATTTTTTGAAAAATAGGACTGATTCTAAGAAAACAAAAAGATAAAAGTCAGTACCACCTCCCCCACACTTGAAACACACTGTCCCCAGTAGTGTTAAGCTAAGGACTGGTAAAATAAAGTAAAAATGTTAATGGATGAGTTAAGTTCTGTCTGATTTTTACCTGTCTCGCTCATGCGTCGATCGTTACGCATAAATGCGACGATCGTTGCAAGGCGATTGCGATATGAGTCGATCGTTACTCAAGTCCGCAACGATCGCTGCAATGCGATTTTCGTGTTGTGATGATCGACACACAGGACCGTGTCGATCGTTGCATTGCGATTTCTCGAAACAGTCAGCACTTAGCAGGTTAGTCCGTGAGAAATTATCAAATTTCAAACCTGCAAGCTGAAAATCAATGAAAACAAGCAAAATCAAAGCAACTGATAGATCAAATGCAAGCATATCATCCAAACATAAGTATCCTAAGAAAATCAAAAGAAAAATGCAGAAGAAAAAGTGAAAAACAGAAACACAGAACCGTAGTCTGAGAATGCCACTACTCTCACTCGTCATCTAAGTCATCATAGCGATCAGTACCGCTCGAATCACCGGGAGTCGGAGAACGCTGTCGATGTCGACTGGCAGGAACAGGCTGATGAATCTGTGGCCGTCTCCTACAAGTGCAGCCACACATGTAGTTCCAGATGCTTCGTAGAATACCATCCTGACTGTAACGCCCCTTTCCCATTCTCCGCTGACCGTCGAGCTGACCGGTCAACAATCAAACAAGAACATGACCGATCGAACCCGAGCAAGTCGAATGGGAAAAGTTCGCCACAGGACGAAGCCAAAGACAGTTCGGTTTGAGACAAAAGGCTCGCACCAACCTATCTCCGACTCCGCTATCCTCACTTCCGTAATACAAGTTGTACACCTTGTACCACTTCGGTGAGTTGTGTCGGTTCGGACAAAACCTCATATCAGGGAAACAATTTCATTTCTGAGTAATCAAACGTTAAGCACAACGTTTAAAGGTTTTTACAAATAATCGTTAAGTCAAATATACAAATAGTCAAACACACAACTGAATCAAAATCACAAAATGGCGCCAAAGCCGAACCGAAATAAAACAATCCAATCCCGAATCAAATCCCGCCACAAGCAATCCCGACACTACACCGAGGATCTCCCGCGCCCGTCGCTGCTAAACCTGAAAAGCACAAAAAGAGTCTAATGAGCGATCTAAGATCACCCAGTGAATCGGCTCCCCACTAAAGGCTTCTAGTCTATCTAGAACTACAGATTCCCGCCCCGAAACCCAAAATAACAATCAACAGGAATAAATGGTCTATCACGCACTACCATGTCGTGATAAACCCACACACACAATCAATGCCAAAGATAAAGAGAATTAAGGAAATCGAAGGCACTGCGGCACATGTCCTCGATTGGACTCGATCTATCTATCGCGCAACGAAAGAAAGATAACAAAACAAACACTGGGCCCTACGAACTTGGTGACTTCCACGGGTTTCCACTGTCACCGATATGGCAACTAACCCACATGACTCCTAGCCGTCCACACAACGACTAGGACACCGTTCTCTGTCCATTGATACGCGGCGACTCCGGTTACCCCCGGCAACCCGAGCTTCCATGCAGTCTGGCCCTAGGACGCGACCCCGTATTCTCCGGACTACACCCTACAGACGTCACTCCATAGGTTCGCACCCGCCAGGCTAAGCTGAACTGGTTCTCAATTCCCGAGGATCCAATCGGGATGGAAGTACCAGCACGTAAACAAAACCTAGGCTTGCGGAAACTAACGCACCCTAGAGTCCTAGTGCAGAAATATAAACACGCAGACTCGCTGGGACTCTAGCACAGATCACGCAATCAATATCAATAATAAATCCCCAACCATTCCGCAAGCCTCTACACTACCACCGCTCTGACTATGTAAGATACCTAGTCAGCACCACTAACTTACCCGGTCTCGTGACCGGAGTAAGTGTCCGTAATAACTGCTCGGCCCACCACCGAGCAGTCTAACAAGCCTGCACACAAAGCTAACAACAACAGCAATACAATCACGCAATCACAATCAATCACACAGTCACAATCAATCACACAATCTCAATCAATCACACAAACACACAAACACCTCACAAGCAGGCTTATTAGGGTTTCTAAGTCTTTTAATCCATTTCACGCCCGCTACCTTGGGTTAACCGCTTGTTAACCCGTAGACGGTTCACCAATCATCACACTTCTTATTTCTTAACCAAACCTAGTCATCATTCATTAACTCCCCGATCCGTCGGTTTAGAGTTAGTAAACTTACAAACTCCCCGACGTCTCATTATTAACTTAATTTGATCCATTACCCAAACCCGCTATTAATCCTAAACCCCAATCCCGATACAATATTCTATAAGTTTGTTTACGTTTAAATCGTATTTTAGTGTCGTCTTAATTCCCGTACATAGATTCATTAATTATCGTTCTTGTACATATATAGATGCATATATGGTCCTAAACAACGGTATATATGAATGCATCACCCAATCATTACTAACAACCTAGCGGCACACAATTGATTAACCTTTTTAATTCGTTAAACCCTAACATGCTCATCTGATCCTAATCGGTTATCATTAACGTCCAATTATTTATTAATTAATATTCACTTTAATTAACGGGTATGCAACCTAACACTACGGTTTAGTAATTCTCGGTCTATATGTAACTAAGGGTTTGTGAGCCGACTCACAGTGAGATAGGCGCGGAATGACGGTCTGACGCGGTATGAATCCCGAGACCTCCGAACTGAAACCCGAACTTCCCGCACGCACGAACACGAACCCCGAGGCTTCCCGAACACCCTGACATGAACCGCAAGCTAGGAATGGCCGGATTCAACGCGTTGACCACGTCATTGACCGGCGTTGACTTTGACCGACGTTGACCGTTGACTTTGACCGTTGACCAAGGGTTGACCACCCAAACCAACCCGGTTGAACCACTGAACCATCTGAACCGGTCTAATTAGAACCGGTTAGGTTAAACCGGTTTGGTCAAACATTGACCGGTTTGACCTAACCGTTGACCAAGGCTAAACCAGCCCTAAACCGACCCAAATATTGAATCAAACCATCCCATCACACTCCTTGAAGAACCGGCTGAAGATTGGCGGCGGTTGAGCTTCTCCGGTGACCGGCTCCGGCGTTGACCGACGGTGGTCCGGCGTTGACCGGCCGGTTCACCCCTTTTTCCGGTGACTCAGAAGACGATCCACCTATCAAACTGACCGCAAAGAAGAGATCTAGCCAACCATGGCTTCAAAACATTCAGATCTGGTGAAGGAAGAGAGATATCCACCAAACCCTAATCCGCGGATTCTTTCCGGCCAGTTTCCGGCCAGCTCCGGCGACGGCGGTCATGACTGGCTGGATGGCGGTTGTAGAGGAGGGAGAGAGGAAGCTATAGCACTTTTCAGAAGTTGATTTGGGTTTATATTGAGAGAGATATGGTATTTTTGGTGGAAGAAGGTTTTAAGAACACTCAAGAACACTTTGAATGTTCTTGAGTTTCTTTGAAGATTCAAAGGATTTTCTGGGTTTTCTGGGCAAGTGGGATGAATGTAGAGAGAGAGGAGAGATAGCTCGTGGGTGAGGCTAGAGAGAGGTTTTTGGGAGTTCAAATGAAGTTTTTCCCCTCACATGCTTATTTTGTTTCATGCACAAAGATGCATGAACCACCATGCATTGACACCTAACCAACAGATGTGGCGACCCTGGGTGATGACACATGTCCCTGGTGAAGCCTTTGAGTCCAAAAACATTGCTAAACCGGCCCAAACCAATCTCAAACCCATCTTGATCCGATGCTTCGGTTTCTCTCGATTCCACGAATATTGTTTTAGAAAATACCAACTGATTCCCATAAATCCTCAAACCTCCACAATCAGATTCTCCATGCTATTAGATGAATTTAGCATTTTGAATCACTCCGTTCGGGTTTACGTAGCTCCGGTTATGAATTTCCAAAGTTTCGTCGGTTTTATCGGTTTCCATTCCCGACTCACCGAAAAACATGTTTCTGCTCCGATTTCTCCAACTCTGGTCTTGTGAGCATTCTTTATATTGAAATATAAGAATATTCGGCCCGTCTCGGCTTCCGTCTCGGCTTCCGTCTCGACTTTTGATAAAATTACCATTTTACCCCTGACTTAGGTAAAATGACAATTTTGCCCTCGGTTGACTTTCTACTGCCCGTTGACCGTATTTTTGATACGGGGTATCACATTCTTCCCCACTTACAGGAATTCGGTCCCCGAATTCTCCGTCACTGACAGACTTCGAATTGGTTCCCAACCCTGCAAGTTGCTTCACCAATCCTCCGACGCTTCCATACTCGGACACCGCTGGCATACTGAGTCTCGACATCACTGGCATACTGAGTCTCGTCATCTCTGCGATCCTCTGTCTCATTCCATTCCACCCAACTGACTTCGACACTTCAGCGTTCCTTCTAAATCCTTTCATCTCACTAATCTTTACACTGATTCCTCACTGATCATACCGTTTCCAAGGTTCTCCGTTTCATCCATCTTGCTTCACTTCACTCTTAACTGTCTTCCATTGGCCTCGATCCTTAACCTTATCTGAAACTTGGCTTCCCCACTTCGCTTCGACTTCCACATCCTTCGGATTGCGACTTTCTGTCTTCTTTCTGGAACACTCTTCAAAAATCTGATCACCTGCTTCCGACTGTCTGATTCCACAACATCACTGACTCTTATTCCCAAATCCCTTTGCTAACACAGCACACTTCTCGGCCTCTTCCTATCGGCTGCTTGATAAACTGATATATCTCCCACTGACAATATCTACCACTGATTCACGGCCCGGTCTACTTGTCTCACGACGTCTTGTCACTTCATCTCGCTTTCGGGTTCGGGTTCGGTCTCGGATTCACATCGCGTCGCCATTCCGTCCTACGTTCAATACAACAACTCACTGAAACAGTCAGTTTCATCCCGATATATCCCCGATATCACTTTCCCATAGAAATATGGTTACTTAATCACGTACCCGACGGTTACTCGTGATTAAATAACAATACACTATAAGTCCGTTCCCTCGTGAACTGACGGTTAAACACAACCGTTCTCAGTCGGCTCAAAACTCGAAATAAAATTGAAACAAAATCAACACTTACCTTTCTAACAAAACCGAAGAGAAACGAACAATCACTATTCGAATTCCGAACAACTAACCACCCAAGGGTCTCTAAGACCCAAAACGATTCATCTACCAAAACCACGCACGCAAGTACTACGCAATCTATCGCAATAACGAATCAAGCAATCAATCAATCAAGCAGGAAATAAAAACAAGCAATCACCAAACACAAAATCACGCAATCTAATGATCGGTCGGATGCGTCGTCAGTCCGGGTTCAGGTCATGATGAACGGTCGTCAGTTCCGCTCAACATTTAGTTTCACACAGTAATCTGTTTGCTTTCAACCCCATCTTAGTCATGCAAACAGTTACTATGCTACTCAAAACGATCAGCTGAACACTCTGCATCCACCACGTACATAAAACGATATATCATACATCATAAGGTTTTCAGTACATGGTCCCGATCAGAGTCCCTACACACATGACCGCCATCATGTCCAAAAACCCCTATGACTCCGCTATACATCCGAAAAGTCAAAGACGACACGCAAAGTCGCCTATCCGCCGATCTATCTATAAGACAAAAGAAGTTAGTGCCCCCACTTACCTGGCCTAACTACTCATATCCTATCCTAACGCCTCCAGCAAGACCGAAATGCCCAACACCACTGGCAAAACGGCTCGCTGAAGTATTCGCTGGCAGGTGCGCCGGGAGGGTGTGATGAGTGTGTGTCTCTAGATGGTGCTCCGACCTGATGTGGCTCGGCTATCGGGCAAAGGTGAGCAACGTGACCTGCGCGGCCACACATCTGACAAACTGGAACGGACGCTGGGCGTGGTCCACGGTAACATACGGACGCCTGAGGATCATAGCTACCATATCGCTGACAAGGAGAAGTCGGCTCTGTCGACTCTGACGGGGAATCGATGAAACAATCGGGTGCGCGATGACCCTCACCTCTACACAACTGGCAAGTCCTCACTGGCTCGGGTCGGGATAACTGAACGACCGGCAACTGAATAACATGTGGCTGACTGGCTCGGGATCTCGGCGACTGGGTCCCGCTCGGTAATCCTCCGGTACTGGTGCTCGGTACGGCTCTCCATCGTGTATACACAGTCCTGGTCCGGCAATCGGGCAGTCGACGCTCCATGGCCCTCTGGTACTGCTGGCGGTACCCCTACCATTTCGGCTGGTGACGAGGCTGGCTCGAACTGCGACTCCGTAGACGCTGGTGACGTAACCATGTCGAACTATGTACGGGGTGATTGATAGGTTCTAAGTTTTCCCTATACTAAACTGCAAGTGAACAGCAATGTCAAAGTAGTATATAGGGTTATCGAATCCACAGGGACACTCGGTCTCAAGAGAATCAAACTGTAGGAATAAATACTAGAAATAAGCAAGTAGTGAATGAAATAAATTGCGGTGCGAGAAAGTAAATCAGTAGCAGAGATTAACGGTTGTGAAGCAAGTAATTAAAAGCGTCAAGCCTAGGGTATTCTCAGGAAATCAGACAAGCAGACAGTTCATTCAGCAAGGATCTAATTAAGAACGGTTCTAGAACTCAAAACACAGATATAGAATTAACCAAATTCCTTTGCGATAATTCTCTAAGTCTAAGTGCAGCAAACCAAACTTTCGTTTGCGAGAACTAACAGATTAAACTAGCAATAAGTCCAAGTTTGATATGTTCACAATTATCCTAAACCAAACTTCCGTTTGCGCAAAGTTTAATTGCCCAATTTAATTAGTTCAGATTCCTAAACCCCACTTCCGTGACGTATTTAGCAACCTAAGATCTAGATTCTAATTGATCAGGTTAGAACTAGCTTTAAGCACAATTAAATTGAAGAACAGATATAGTTATGAATCCTTAACTGAATTTGAACAAGTCTAGCAAGTCATGAAATCCTATGTGAGAAACCCTAAACCTAACTATGGATCTACTCAGACATAGATAATGAAAACATAATCATAGAATGAATAAATTGCATAAAAGAATAAGAGTAAAAGGGGTTCGAAATCTTCTCCAAATACAGATGATGTAACAGGTTCAGATCAGCCCCAAAAAGCTCTAAAATCCTCTGCTCTTAATTATGAATTGCGTAATGTAAAAAGTATAAAGCGTGTCTAATAAAAACACTAAAAACTCTATTATATAGGCATAATCTCGGCCAAGGGCTTCTTTGTAAATATCAGGAACTTCTGGATCAAAGTGCAAATTCTTCACTCTTCTAAACCGCCGAGTTTTTGGCCCATCTCTCTGGTGCATCGATCGATGCTAGAGTGCAACGATCGACACCTTCCTCTGTTTCGGACAGTGAACTCTATCTCTCGGCCAAACACTCCAAAAATCTCCAAAATGCTCCATTATCTCCAATTCGGCTCCCAACCTGATTATACCTGTAAAAGACTCTAAACAAAGACAAAAGACACTAAAAACACACTTATATCATGGTCTAAAACTAGTAAAAACCATGATATATCAGTGATCCAGGTCATAGGTCCGGCTGGTGATGAGGCCTGCTGCTCCAAACATCCTCAAGCATAGCTACCTGCTCATCTACCTGCTGCTGCTCTCGAACCATGTAAATGCCGCAAAGGAACTGGTGGACGATCCGATGTACGAGAACCTCGGGAATGGCCTGTCGATGCTGGGTATCCATGAAACTGATCTAACTGACCCTGCGGCGAACCGACTGATCCCTACTGACTCATGCCGCTCATCAGTAACTGCTCCGCGCACACACACACACACACCTCCACTCCACCCAGGACACACTGCTGCACGACTGCAATCAAAACTCGAAGATAAGTTAGTGCAAATAATACGAAAATGCTACTCCCCATCCCAACCCCGGGTTCAACGGACGCGGCTCGGTTTCCTAATGGATGCTTGTGTGACACATTTGACTCGATAAAACGCGGAAAACACTCATAAATGAAATGTTTCGAAACCCATGCAGAACCATGCTCTGATACCACCTTTCTGTAACGCCCCTTTCCCATTCTCCGCTGACCGTCGAGCTGACCGGTCAACAATCAAACAAGAACATGACCGATCGAACCCGAGCAAGTCGAATGGGAAACGTTCGCCACAGGACGAAGCCAAAGACAGTTCGGTTTGAGACAAAAGGCTCGCACCAACCTATCTCCGACTCCGCTATCCTCACTTCCGTAATACAAGTTGTACACCTTGTACCACTTCGGTGAGTTGTGTCGGTTCGGACGAAACCTCATATCAGGGAAACAATTTCATTTCTGAGTAATCAAACGTTAAGCACAACGTTTAAAGGTTTTTACAAATAATCGTTAAGTCAAATATACAAATAGTCAAACACACAACTGAATCAAAATCACAAAATGGCGCCAAAGCCGAACCGAAATAAAACAATCCAATCCCGAATCAAATCCCGCCACAAGCAATCCCGACACTACACCGAGGATCTCCCGCGCCCGTCGCTGCTAAACCTGAAAAGCACAAAAAGAGTCTAATGAGCGATCTAAGATCACCCAGTGAATCAGCTCCCCACTAAAGGCTTCTAGTCTATCTAGAACTACAAATTCCCGCCCCGAAACCCAAAATAACAATCAACAGGAATAAATGGTCTATCACGCACTACCATGTCGTGATAAACCCACACACACAATCAATGCCAAAGATAAAGAGAATTAAGGAAATCGAAGGCACTGCGGCACATGTCCTCGATTGGACTCGATCTATCTATCGCGCAACGAAAGAAAGATAACAAAACAAACACTGGGCCCTACGAACTTGGTGACTTCCACGGGTTTCCACTGTCACCGATATGGCAACTAACCCACATGACTCCTAGCCGTCCACACAACGACTAGGACACCGTTCTCTGTCCATCGATACGCGGCGACTCCGGTTACCCCCGGCAACCCGAGCTTCTATGCAGTCCGGCCCTAGGACGCGACCCCGTATTCTCCGGACTACACCCTACAGACGTCACTCCATAGGTTCGCACCCGCCAGGCTAAGCTGAACAGGTTCTCAATTCCCGAGGATCCAATCGGGATGTAAGTACCAGCACGTAAACAAAACCTAGGCTTGCGGAAACTAACGCACCCTAGAGTCCTAGTGCAGAAATATAAACACGCAGACTCGCTGGGACTCTAGCACAGATCACGCAATCAATATCAATAATAAATCCCCAACCATTCCTCAAGCCTCTACACTACCACCGCTCTGACTATGTAAGATACCTAGTCAGCACCACTAACTTACCCGGTCCCGTGACCGGAGTAAGTGTCCGCAATAACTGCTCGGCCCACCACCGAGCAGTCTAACAAGCCTGCACACAAAGCTAACAACAACAGCAATACAATCACGCAATCACAATCAATCACACAGTCACAATCAATCACACAATCTCAATCAATCACACAAACACACAAACAACTCACAAGCAGGCTTATTAGGGTTTCTAAGTCTTTTAATCCATTTCACGCCCGCTACCTTGGGTTAACCGCTTGTTAACCCGTAGACGGTTCACCAATCATCACACTTCTTATTTCTTAACCAAACCTAGTCATCATTCATTAACTCCCCGATCCGTCGGTTTAGAGTTAGTAAACTTACAAACTCCCCGACGTCTCATTATTAACTTAATTTGATCCATTACCCAAACCCGCTATTAATCCTAAACCCCAATCCCGATACAATATTCTATAAGTTTGTTTACGTTTAACTCGTATTTTAGTGTCGTCTTAATTCCCGTACATAGATTCATTAATTATCGTTCTTGTACATATATAGATGCATATATGGTCCTAAACAACGGTCTATATGAATGCATCACCCAATCATTACTAACAACCTAGCGGCACACAATTGATTAACCTTTTTAATTCGTTAAACCCTAACATGCTCATCTGATCCTAACCGGTTATCATTAACGTCCAATTATTTATTAATTAATATTCACTTTAATTAACGGGTATGCAACCTAACACTACGGTTTAGTAATTCTCGGTCTATATGTAACTAAGGGTTTGTGAGCCGACTCACAGTGAGATAGGCGCGGAATGACGGTCTGACGCGGTATGAATCCCGAGACCTCCGAACTGAAACCCGAACTTCCCGCACGCACGAACACGAACCCCGAGGAATGGCCGGATTCAACGCGTTGACCGGCGTTGACCACGTCATTGACCGGCGTTGACTTTGACCGATGTTGACCGTTGACTTTGACCGTTGACCAAGGGTTGACCACCCAAACCAACCCGGTTGAACCACTGAACCATCTGAACCGGTCTAATTAGAACCGGTTAGGTTAAACCGGTTTGGTCAAACATTGACCGGTTTGACCTAACCGTTGACCAAGGCTAAACCAGCTCTAAACCGACCCAAATCTTGAATCAAACCATCCCATCACACTCCTTGAAGAACCGGCTGAAGATTGGCGGCGGTTGAGCTTCTCCGGTGACCGGCTCCGGCGTTGACCGACGGAGGTCCGGCGTTGACCGGCCGGTTCACCCCTTTTTCTGGTGACTCAGAAGACGATCCACCTATCAAACTGACCGCAAAGAAGAGATCTAGCCACCCATGGCTTCAAAACATTCAGATCTGGTGAAGGAAGAGAGATATCCACCAAACCCTAATCCGCGGATTCTTTCCGGCCAGTTTCCGGCCAGCTCCGGCGACGGCGGTCATAAATGGCTGGATGGCGGTTGTAGAGGAGGGAGAGAGGAAGCTATAGCACTTTGCAGAAGTTGATTTGGGTTTATATTGAGAGAGATATGGTATTTTTGGTGGAAGAAGGTTTTAAGAACACTCAAGAACACTTTGAATGTTCTTGAGTTTCTTTGAAGATTCAAAGGATTTTCTGGGTTTTCTGGGCAAGTGGGATGAATGTAGAGAGAGAGGAGAGATAGCTCGTGGGTGAGGCTAGAGAGAGGTTTTTGGGAGTTCAAATGAAGTTTTTCCCCTCACATGCTTATTTTGTTTCATGCACAAAGATGCATGAACCACCATGCATTGACACCTAACCAACAGATGTGGCGACCCTGGGTGATGACACATGTCCCTGGTGAAGCCTTTGAGTCCAAAAACATTGCTAAACCGGCCCAAACCAATCTCAAACCCATCTTGATCCGATGCTTCGGTTTCTCTCGATTCCACGAATATTGTTTTGGAAAATACCAACTGATTCCCATAAATCCTCAAACCTCCACAATCAGATTCTCCATGCTATTAGATGAATTTAGCATTTTGAATCACTCCGTTCGGGTTTACGTAGCTCCGGTTATGAATTTCCAAAGTTTCGTCGGTTTTATCGGTTTCCATTCCCGACTCACCGAAAAACATGTTTCTGCTCCGATTTCTCCAACTCTGGTCTTGTGAACATTCTTTATATTGAAATATAAGAATATTCGGCCCGTCTCGGCTTCCGTCTCGACTTTTGATAAAATTACCATTTTACCCCTGACTTAGGTAAAATGACAATTTTGCCCTCGGTTGACTTTCTACTGCCCGTTGACCGTATTTTTGATACGGGGTATCACACTGACGCTCTCTCCACTCTCCCTCAGATATCTCACTCAAAGGTACTGAAGGCTCAGGATAAGGACCAATGTCATGTGCAGCAGGAGCAGCAGGTGCAGGCGCATAAGAAGAAGAAGGGCGTGTAGAAGGCTCTCCCAGCGGATGAGCCATCGTAGGCACACTGCGCTGATCGCGCGTAGGAGGCTGGAAACTCAAAGCAGCCAACGTATCAATCATGGTCAGATCAGCAGCAGGAAGATCTATACCACGCTTCGTAGCAGTAGTGTCATAATAGACCCATATATGTCCCTCCTTCAGCCATGTAGCACTCTGCAGGTGGGTAAAATCCAGGAATTCCTTACTGTCATCACACTCTGTACCCTCTAAAGGGATCCTTCAATGTCGAAAGATGGGAGTAAGCAGACTCCCTACTAACTCAGTGTCCTTCCCATCGAATGGCTTCTTCTGCAATGAGCACAAGTGATGAGCAAACACAGCTCCTAAGTTGAGTCCTCTGGTGGGATCTCTCAAATCAGTGTCAGCAAACTGCTCCCTCAACCCAATGAAAAGCATCTCCAGCTCATTCTTATGCATCTTGTTAGCTTCAGCTTTGCACAACAGAGTACATCCTAAGATGCGTAACACATATCTGAGAACAGGATGCCTAACCTGAATCTGCTTCGTCATCCTCGAGCAATACCGACCATTACCAATACAGTCCCAGAAAAAGTGAGCTTCCGACACATCCCACTCAAGAGCTATATCGGTGCGTGTAGGCTCAACGATGAATCCATAAATACGACAGATATCAAGAAGCGGAATCCGATACCTGACTCCTAGGCACATGAAGGTAAAGATACCCCCCGAAGCTCTCCTGCAATCTGGGTCAGAATAAATAACTCTGCAGGTGGCCAGCAACTGTCTTACCAGATCAGGATACAACTCATAGTGCTGCATTGGCATCGTCTCCAGACCAGTTCCCTTAACCAATGCCAGCACCTGCTCATCAATGCCTAAACCTCTGCAAGTCCAATAGTAAGCAAACTTGGTTGGCTTGATTTTCATATGACACCAGCCATTGTAGGGCAATGTATCGAATTAGTCCCAGTGGTCATGTAGCGGCCTCTCTGTGAATGTGTCAGTCTTGAGCAGCTTGCTAATCTCCATACCCCATTCCTTGTCTGTCGGAATCAGCTCCTTATCTGCAACGGCGTCAAAACTTGATAGGTCTGTAAGTTTTAATCCTATTCTACTGCAAGTGCACAGTCAATGCAATTATAGTATGTAGGGTATCGAATCCACAAGGACTCTAGGCAACAATAGAATTAAGAACAGTCGAGTTAAACTAGGAGAAAGTAGTAAGAAACTAAAAACAAAGCAGAAAAGTAAATCAGGTTGCAAGATTGGTTTGAAGGCAATTAACTAAAAGCGCTAAGTCTAGGGAGTTCTCAGGAAATCAGACAAGCAGATCAGATATTCAATCAGGATCAAATTAAGTACGGTTCTAGAACTCAAACACGGAATTAGAACTAACCAACTTTCATTGTGAGAATTCTCTAAGCCTAATAGCAGAAATCCAAATGTCTTTGTAATTCCTAACAGATTAAACTAGCTTTAAGTTCAGGTTCGATATGTTCACAATTCAATTAAACCAAATTTCTTTGTGAGCAATTAAATTGCTCAACCTAAATAGTTCAGATTCTAAATCACACTTTCGTGTCAATTTAACAACCTAAGATCTAGATTCTAAGTGATCAAGTTAGAAACTAGTGTTAAGCACAATTTAGATTGAAGAACAATTATGCTATGAATCCTTAACTGAGATAAATAAATCTAGCAAGTCATGAAATCGCTAATGAGAATCCCTAAACCTAACTATGAATCTACTCAGACATAGATAATGAAAAGATAATCAATGAATTAATAGATTGCATAAATAAAGAGTAAAGATTAAAGGGGCTCGAAATCTTCTCCAAAAGCAGGAAGCAGTACAGGATTAGATCAGCCCCAAAAGCTCTAAAATATCTATGCTAAATGTATGAAAGCGTAGCGTAAGCGTATCTAAAAACTGATGTAAAATCCTAATTATAAAGGCCTAATCACGACTGGGGCTTCTTTGTAATTCCTGGAAACTTCTGGGCTAAAGTGCAATATCCAAACTTCATTAAACCATCGTAGATAAGCCCATCTCGCTCGTGTGTCGATCGATGCACATTGTGTGTCGATCGATGCAGATCTCTGTTTTGGACAGTGAACTCTATCTCTCGGGTCAAAACACCAAAATGCTCCAAAAAGCTCCATAAACTCCAATTCCGCTCCAAACGTGCTAATACCTATAAAAGACTCTAAAGCAACACTAAAAGAGTCTAAAACACACTTATATCATGGTCTAAAACCAGTAAAAACCATGATATATCACAAATGCAGACTTTGAATCTCCCACTGATCCTTACACAACTTCATGATCCGATGTCCTTGTCTCCGTCACTCAACCGCAACATCCTTTAACCACATCAGCTATCAAACATCTCCTCGGTACCAAGACAATCAACCAACCAGCCCCACTGATACGATCAGGTTTTAATCCCTAGATCTACACTGCAAGTGCACAGACGTGAACTAGTAGTATATAGGGTATCGAATCCGCAGAGACTCAAGACTCTTGCGATAGATTATAGAAGGTCGAATTAAGCTAAGAAACAGTAGTGAAAGCATTAAATCAAAGCAATAAAGTAAATAAAGCGGTTTGTAAATGTATCAGACAAAGCGTCAGGTCAAGGGAGTTCTCAGGAAATCAGGAACACAGGCTAATCAATCAATCGGGATCTAATTAAGAACTATTCTAGAACTAGAATCACATAAGCATAAGAAACCAACTTTCGTTGGGAGTATTATCTATGTTTAACAATCCTAGCAAACCAACTTTCATTGCGAGTTCTAGAGATCCTAAACTTGCATTAATCTCAGGTTCTTTTGTTCACAATTCTCCTAAGCCAAATTTATTTGCGAATAGTTAAATTGCTCATCTAGGTTCTTTCTAGTTAATTAATCAACTTTCGTTGCAGAAATCAACCTAACATCAATAATCTAAGTGGCCAATTAAGATCAAGAAGTAAGAAAAATCCTAGATGAAGAACTAGAAAATATGAATCCCTACAGATTGATCAACCTATAATTCCATGAAATCCTCTGTGAGAATCCCTAAACCTAACTGGTAAACTACTCAGACATGGCAGATGAAACAAAAGACATGATGAATAGAAAACCAAATATCATAAAACAAAAACAAAAACAAGGAATATGAGTTCCAAATCTCTCTCTCTCTCTCTCTCTCTCTCTCTCTCTCTCTCTCTCTCTCTCTCTCTCTCTCTCTCTCTCTCTCTCTCTCTCTCTCTCTCTCTCTCTCTCTCTCTCTCTCTCTCTCTCTCTCTCTCTCTCTCTCTCTCAATAAACGAATGCGTAAGTAAAGCATAGCCTAAACAATGGCTTAAAAACCATAATATAATGATCTAAACTTGGCTGGGGCTTCTTTGTAATTATGAGAAACTTCTGGGCTTTTGTGAAATTTCTAAACTCTTCATTAAACTCGACGAGAATTGTCCATCTCGCATATGTGTCGATTGATGCCACAGGTGTGTCGATCGACACATAAGTCCAGAATCGACAGTGAATTCTTCTTCTCGGGCAAATGCCCCAAATAGCTCCAGAATGCGCCATAATGTCCAAATCCACTCCAAACGTACCTAGACCTGTAAACACACATAAAAAGACTCCAAAAGACTTTAAAAGACTCGATAACAAAGACATATACCATGGTTGAAAGTCCTAAAAACCATGATATATCACCCACATGTCTAAGTAACGAGAAGAGATGACACCAAGTCATCAATCAGGCATATCAGTGCATGTTGATATTTTTCACAGCATCACTTGGACCATCTGTCTATACTACTTGAACAGTCTGTCCAAATCTCATACTCAGTCAGTCCGCACCGCATCCCTTGAACTGTCTCTCTGTTCGGATCGGTCCATCCGACCTAATCAGACCAGTCACAACCGCTTTCGGATCAATTAGTCCGCCTATCGAATCCTCCTGCATCGTCTAGTAGAATCATACCATACTACCTCGCCTGATATGATCGGTTCAGTCTCTCTGGTCAGCATCTAGTTCATCTGCCCATGCCGACTAATCATTCGCTCCCGATCAATCTGTATATACGCACCCTGATTCCTCCAATCTTTGATCTGCATTGCCCATCACTTCCCATCGATCAGTCCACATCGATCCTTTAGATCGATCTTCATTGCACGCCCAGTCTGCATAACACCCACACCCATCGGTTTACACCAATCCCAGTAACCGCCCATCAATTGTCCATTGATCGGAGCAGTCGCGATCCTCCTATAGCTCTAACTAACCTGATCCAGATCGTCACCCAATCAAGCTGATAACTCTCTGATAAACGCTTGTTCGATCGCCAATAACTGCCTTACCGCTTGCCCGTTATCCATCGCTCAGAACCGTCCCGTCCTGAATCCCGTCTGTCTGCTCATCGATCCGCTCACGTATCAATCTAATTAGCCAACTATGTCCGTCTTGAACCCACTGAATCAGTAACCGCATCGCGATCCATCAGTGTGTGTAGCACGGGACGATTCACACAAAATTTCCCCTTCTCGATCATACATGATGATCTCATAGATAATCGCCTATTTGGTCGGATATCATTGCTTATTCCTCACAACTCGCTGTTTCGAGTATCTCTACCCTTCCTCGTCAACAAAATCTTCGAACTTCCGATTCCATCTTCATCGCACAGTCCTTACCCATACGGATTTACCACGAATCCCTTCGCACAGTTAGATCATGATCAACCAATGTCTCTCGCTGTTTGTTTTTCCCTCGATCCAAACTATCGATTCCCCCCTCCCCCATAATCCAGAATCCTCCTTTTTTCGAGAGAACATTTCCAGGCGTGGATAATCCCCTCAATAGCCTGCGCCTCCTCTTTCTTTATTCCCTTGTGACAGTTTCTCTCCCATAACCACCCAGTAATTGTCCCATAACTGCCTTTTAGGCGCCTTCCTTGCCTAATAATTGTTCCCTCTCTTTACAATGCACATCCTTTAATTAAAATAACCGTTCCCGCTCTTTATTTAATAAATGACCGCATTTTACTTATTTCCAGATTATTCCGACAGCTGACTAACCTCCTAGCATCATGTCTGGATCCAAACACATGATCTGATAATTTTGCCCATCGGAATTAACCGTCAGTCCAGCTTAATCAGCTAAATCCATCCAATTACTCAGCCCATTCATCTTGTTTCCTTAATCTTAACTCAATCATTCGATCAATCCATCGATCCTGATTGAGTTACTCAAACCATCAGATTCCCTTAACCGAATCTTGCTTGATTCGATCTTAAACCAGCACTTTGTGCATCAGAAAACAAACTGAGTTTGCAGCCTTAACCTGCTCCGGTTAGTTTACAGAACACATATGATACACACTGCTTCTACTCTTGGAGCTCCCAAAGAATCAATAAACTTATTTTATTATTTTTATATATGTATAGTTGTTGATTCAAAGAATCAAACAGTAATCAATTTGTAAAACTGATTAGAAAATAAGGGACTTGGATAATAAGATTAAACATGGATCGAATTGCAAGAACATGTTAGACCGGAAAATATAGTCTTATTAAGAACACGAGCCGGAATCGATATGAAATCGCTAGCTCTTAGGGTTTCTGAGTACAAAAGTATTTTGTGTGTAAAACTTAGCCTTTTCCCGCGCAGGGGAAGGATATTTATATCAGAGGATCTAGGGTTTTCCCCCTAGATTCTCTCTGATATTCTTTACAAAACCCGAACCCTCTAGATTCTGTTTCCATAAAATATTTGTATTTATCTTCCTTTATAAATTTTAAATTAACATTTTTATCTCCTCGCCATGCAGGTCGGCCGAAGCATTGCGCCGAGCTGTCCTGTCGCTGCCGGGCTACTCCATGTTGGGTCTTCACTATTTGTCTGGGATGAATCTCCTTCGGGCCATTCCTGCTATTGGGCCGGGCCTTAGAGGGGTGCTAAACCCACCTCTAACAGTAAGCTCCCCCCAGTTCGTCGCTCTGAGCGAAGTTTATGTCGGCCAATTTAGTCGTGGTTTGGGCCCAATAGTTGAATCGCTGTGAGGCGAGATCCAGCCCCAATCGTCAAACCTTCCACCACACGCCTCGTTATTGTTTTGCGTATTTGAGACACTTCTTCTTCGTCCAATGACACGGAGACACGTGTACCGGGAAGTCGCAGGATCGCGTCCTTTGAGAGGTAAAGTTGCGTCCCTCAGAAGACTCATACCTCTTCACTTCTATAAATACTGCTTCTTTCCTTCACTTTTCACTACTCGCTACCAGAAGTAAATTTTAGGTACTCTTCTTTCCAAACCTCTCTGATCTTTTCTTTTCCTTTTAAATCCTTCTCGCCTTTGTCAATTCCCTTGCCGATATGCGCATTCGTGCCGAATCTAGCGAGAATTTTGCTAGTATCGGGAGCGCTGGTGCCTTTGACGGGGAAAGCATCCCTTCATCCTCACCGCGTAGCTCAGATTCCGTCAATCTTGCTCATGAATTATCTCAAAGGCAATCCATATCTCTTCATGACGACGCCGCCGAACACGTTCCTCTTGCGCTGAGGGCGGCTTCTCGAGGACGAGGCAGGAAAGAAACAACCCAGAAGAGAGGAGAAGAAAAGGCGTCTTTGTCTCGGTATGTGGATGATTTCGGTGTTTTGCCGACCTCCTCTACTAAGGAATCTCTGGCTTCATTGAAAGCCCTTCCTGGGTGTGAAAACATCGAGGTTCTTTTGCCTTCTACCTTGCAACGCCCTTGGAATTTCCTCCAAACTTTGCTTGCCTCTACGAGTCGTTTTTCATGTTGGGAATCTCCGGTTTCCGTTGCTGAAGGTGCTGATTGATTTTTGTGTGAAGTTCAAAATCGCTTTCACCCAGCTTATTCTTGTCGGCATCATTAACTTAACCGGCCTTCTCAAGCTTAGTGTGTCTCTTGGGATCCCGCTCATGGTCGAACTGTTTGAGTGCTTTGGTAACCTGAACATTGTGACGAAGAGGCCGAAGTGGATTCAGGTTAATTAACGGCCACAGTATAAATTGCGGACTGGTCTTAAGTCCAGCAAAACTCATGATTGGCAGAGGAAGTACTTCTTTGTCAGGATTGACAAGTTTTCGTTCCCTGAACCTGCGGCCTTGGAAGTCAACGAGTGGAACCTCTCTGTTGGTAGTTGACCGATTGGCTAACCATCGACATTTTCTTTGTTGTCGGTTCTGATTGTTCTTTTTTCTTATCTTGCAGCTCGTCTTAATCTAAAGGTTCTTAATAAAGAATATTTGAGCGACGTCGGCTGGAGATTTTCTGAACTCGTTTGGCAGAATTAGCCCGAGACCAAAGAGATCAAACCTAAGAAAAACAGTGAGTTTACCAACACCTCGCAGTATGGCTGTATTTGTTATTTTATTATTTTTTGTCCTTGTGAATTACTCCTCGCAGCGTACCAGCCAAAGAAGAAAATGGGGAATGCAAGAAAGGTTATCCCGAGTGTGGTGATTGATCCAAAGAAAGCTTCGAGGTCTTCAGATGGTGGTAATCCATATGGCCCCAGCCGATCTTCGCTTGCTAGACCGACTGCTTCTCCTTGATCGCAATCTAGGAGAGGAGAAAATCGGAACTCTGATGATGCTGATAAAAGGAATCCAAAAACGCTCATCCGAGCTAAAGTCGAAGAAGGCAGCTGATGGTGCCGATGCGTCGAAGAAGAAGGGTGGACTTATCTTGTTGAGGATGAGTTAGAAGAATCCTCTACCCATCTGATTCGGAAGACCTCGAAGTCGTTTGATCCCGGTTGGGTAGCCCCTTCGTCTGATAAGGGGATTCTTCCTCCCCTTTCTGCTCAAACGGTTTCGACTTCGGGACCCCAGGGACATCGGCTTCGCCTGCTGGGGCAGGGAAAATGCCTTCTGAAGTCGCAAATCATTCTGAGAGCTCGGGTGCGAGTAATCATTTGAGAGTCGGTGAGTCCTTTGAGAGTTGGAGGAACATATCATTTACTCTTCGAGGGGATAAATTGAAAAATCAGGACAAGTACTACTGCAGGGAGATGTTACAGAATATCTCTTTCGAAGCCATTCCGCCATGTCCAGTAGATCGGATGTACAAGTCAGAAGTGTACCGTAACATCTCTAAGTTCTTTGTCGATGTGAATGTTCACGTTTGTCTGCCGATCATCCAACTTAAGGGTTAATATTTTTCTTTCGTCTTGATGTTCTTTATTTTACAGGGGACTTGTTTGTTGAATTCATATATCTGTGATATGAATCGACAGCTGTTGGCGCAAATCACCGAAGTTGGCAAGGAGCTTGCTCGGAAAACGAAGGAGTTGGAGAGACTTCAACTCTCTTCCGAACATCTCTGAGTGAGCGAGGCAAATTTGAAGACTCGGGTTGCTACTTCTTACGAGCATGTTAAGTTGCTCGAAACGCACAACCAGGAGCTCGTGGAGTTCAAGGAGAGACTGTCTGCCGATTTGGCACAAGAGAAGCTTTGTTGCGTCGAAGAGGTAATTAAGGAGTGGAACATCGCAGCGTCGGCGGTTGGCGAACTCTTAAACGGTCGTAAATCCCTAACTCAGAAGTACGAGTTTCATCTTCAGGAGTTGAAGGATGCATTTGCCGCAAAGGACGCTGAGAGCAACGCATATATGAACCTGAATCAGTACTCCGGGACTCTGCATTTTCTTCGATCGCTTCAAGATGAAAGGGGGATAGCTATTCCCGACGAGGTTTTTGAGAAGCTCGCAGCGGAGAAGGAAAAGTGGAATAGAAAAATCGACAAGATCAGCGCTCCCGAGATCATCGGCGTTTTTTTCGTGATTTCTCAAGTTCCGATGAGGATGCGTGACTGCAATCCTCCTTCTCCTCGCTCGGTATTAGATTTTTTTGTCCCTAACTCGGGATCGGTTATGCAAGACATGTCGGCTTACTTAGTCCGTCTGAGCTAGGGTGCGGGTGCGATTCCCGGCTGTTTCTTGTGCCGATACGACTTAGATCGTAGTCTTTATCGTATGGGGAAGGCGAGTGTTCTTGCACGTTTGTTGTGCGGATATAATTAAGTTGAGCATCCGGTTAGGATGTCGGCGTTGTTCAAGACGAGATTTTGTTTTGACAAAAGTCTTTTATTGATTTACGGCTGCACTCTGGGTAGAGTTGCCTACGTACCTCGAAGACGAGGATCAAGCCGTCCGTGGTTCATATTACACAGGGAAATAGTCTTTTGCCCAAAAAATTGTAAAAAAGCTCGGCCAACTTCGTCATTCTTCGATTCTAAGCATGGTCCTGCCGAGGTGCATTGATGTTATTTACACTTGCATTTCCTTCGGATGCCTTCCTTCTAGTGGGCGGCCCCGATATGATTTTCTTTCTTACTTTTGGTTCAAAGAGGTGACGAAGCTTTCGTTCACTTATGAAACATAACCTCGAGGTGGTCTGATATCCTCTTAGCGAATTTAATGCATTGATGGTACGTCGAGGCGACTGCTTTCATTGCGTGTAGCCAAGCGTTCCTAGGATAGCGTTGTAGATAGCTGGCCTGTCCAAGATGACGAATTTTGTCATTGTTGCCATTCCGCCGACATAGATTGGGAGTTTAACCATGCCTATTGTCATAGTTTGGTCACCATCGAATCCGGTTAATGGCTGCACCTTTGGTTTAACACGTAAGTTCTTGAAATCTGCTATCTCTAGCGCTTCTTTAAAGATTACATCAACCGAACTCCCTGTATCAACCAGCACAAGGGAGATCTCGCAAACTCCGATCAGGATGTCGACCACCAAAGGGTACGTTATGTGGTACATCTAATCTGATTGCGTTGGCTTCGGTGAACGACATCGGTATGCCCTCTTCGATTGGGAGTGGTTTACGCTTGGTCGCCTTTGATTTTCGGCCATTCTCTTTGTAATTATGAGAAACTTCTGGGCTTTTGTAAAATTTCCAAACTCTTCATTAAACTCTCCGAGAATTGTCCATCTCGCATCTGTGTCGATTGATGCCACAGGTGTGTCGATCGACACATAAGTCCAGAATCGACAGTGACTTCTTCTTCTTGGGAAAATGCTCCAAATAGCTCTAGAATGTGATGTGAGATGGAGTGGATGGGAAGAAACTGCTGGCCGAAGGCACTCTCAGCTTAGTCAGTGGATGATCGATGGTGATTTGAGGCTCTTGATCTTGTGTAACTCTTATGATAATCGAACCAGCAAGTATCAAGCAGAGAAGTCTCGATCTCTAGAGGGGCAGCCGCACGGTAGAGAGAGAGAACACAACCTATAGGGTTTTTCTTTGCTTAAACTTACTTAGTGTTTCATTAATCAGAAAAGAGTTTTTATGACTTACAAGATGGACCAGAAAACTAATGGGCCATCGAAAATTAACCAAAGAAAACAAAGACATAAAAGAAATAGAGATAAGACCAAAAATGGAAAGTCTTGGTCGCAAGAGAAGAGAGAGGCCGGCCTGTCTCTATAATGAATGGGCCTCGGATCACCTCGTTAAAAACATTGTGAAGAAAACCCGTTTGGGACAAAACTTCACAAGGGAAAAAGAGTATGATCTTTATCCCAGAGGCAGACCGGTCAAAAGATCGTCTGACTCGATGCAGAAGATCATGGTCGGTCCGTGCGTCCGGAGTATGGGCCAGGGCATGGTCTGATCAAATGGGCCGCCAGCTTCAGTATGGATCATCCTCCGGGCCAACTGGTTCAGGACAGGTTGTCCTTGGTCGAGCTGGCCCAGCTGGGTCGTGATGTCTTCTAGGCTTGTCTTCGAGATCAGCTGCTCCATGGCATTGTTGAATTCAGCTTGTATCTGTCGATGTACCGAACGCGTCCTTGGTACATCTCACATAGTCGGAAACAGGTCGGCCAACTTCTTGGTAGAGCCTGGTCCGTCTTGCTCGTCCCCCTCAGTGTCGGCCAAGCTGATGTCCTCATCATTCCCACCCTCTTGAAGAGGTTCTGGCCTCAGAACGGTATCACCTGCACAATAAGGAGACAAATCAGCAACATTAAAACTCGACGATATGCTCATCTCACCTGGGAGTTCCAATTGGTAGGCGTTGTTGTTGATCTTCTTCAGGACCCGGAATGGTCCATCTCCACGTGGGGCAAGCTTGGACTTCCTCTTGTTTCTGAACCGCTCGGTTCGCATGTGAACCCAAACTGAGTCGCCTGGCCTAACGTCGACCTCCTTCCTGTGCTTGTCAGATTGCTTCTTTTACAGCTCCGTCCTCTTCTCGATGTTCTCCTTGACCGCATTGTTTAGCTTGGCGACGGCCTCAGCCTTGCGCTCTCCATCAAGATTGATGAACTTCACTGCTGGCAGTGGCTTCAGATCAAGTGGCGTATCTGGCTTAAATCCATAAACAACCTCACAAGGAGACATCTTAGTAGCAGAGTGTTTGGCACCATTATACGCAAACTCAACAAAAGGAACACAATCCAACCAATGTGACAAATTTTTACCAACCGTGGCCCTTAAGAGGGCTGAGAGAGTCCGGTTCATGACCTCGGTCTATCCATCTGTCTGTGGATGACAAGTGGTCGAAAACAGTAGCTTGATACCAAGCTTCCTCCACAACGTCCTCCGATCACAGTCTGAGACGATAGTTCGGGGCAGTCCGTGCAATTTGACCACTTCTTTGAAGAAGAGGTCAGCTGTCTGGGTCGCATCATTCGTCTTAGAACACGGTATGAAGTGAGCAGTCTTGGAAAACCGGTCGACCACAACGAAGATCGCATCCTTGTTCCTGATCTTAGGCAAACCAAGCACGAAATCCATAGAAATATCGACCCATGGTCGGTTAGGTATAGGCAAAGGTAAGTAAAGACCGTGAGGATGTTACCTGGACTTGGACTTAAGGCGTGTAATGCACTTGGAGCAGAAACGCTCCGTGTCTCGTTTCTGATGTCGCCAATAGAAGTGCTCAACTAGGACACTCAGAGTCTTGTCCACGCCAAAGTGTCCCATCAGTCCTCCTCCATGGGACTCTCGGATCAGAAGCTCCCTCATCGAACCTTGAGGAATACACAACCGCTTCCCCTTGAACAGGAATCCGTTATGCAAGTAGAAAACTTCCTTTGGTCCTTTGCTACATTCCTAAAAAATCTCACCAAAATCAGGGTCAGTATCATAATCCTCTTTAATAAGTTCAAACCCCAAGACTTTGGCCCCCATGGTAATGATTAGTGTGTATCTCCTCGATAGTGCATCAGCTACTACGTTCTCCTTTCCCTTATTGTACTTGATGATGTATGGAAAGGTCTCCACGAACTCAAGCCACTTGGCGTGCCTCCTCTTCAGATTCGTCTGTCCTCTCAGATGCTTGAGCGTCTCGTGGTAGGTGTGAATAACAAACTCCTTGGCCAGCAAGTAATGTTGCCAAGTCTCCAGGGATCTAACCAACGCATACAACTCCTTGTCATAGGTAGGATAGTTGAGCGTGGCTCCACTCAACTTCTAGCTGAATTAGGCGACCGGTCGCCCACCTTGCGTCAGAACAGCTCCAATCACTAAACTTGAAGCATCACACTCAATCTCAAACGTCTTATCAAAATTAGGCAAAACCAAAATAGGAGCATGGGTTAACAAATCCTTGAGTTTCTGAAATGCGGTCTCCTGCGACAGGCCCCATTTGAACGGGACGTCCTTCTTGATCATGGCTGTAAGTGGGGTGACCACTGTGCTAAAATCCTTCACAAACCGTCTATAAAAACTGGCCGGCCATTCCTCAATTGCTTTGATCTTTTCTTGATCAACCTGTAAGCCCTGCGAACTCACAAGCCTAAAAAGACAAGCTTATCAGTGCAGAAGGTGCACTTCTTGAGGTTCGCGTAAAGACCTTCCTGTCGAAGAGTATCTATCACTTGCTCAAGGTGCACCAGACGGTCAGCAAAACATTGACTATAAATCAAAATATCGTCGAAGTAAACAACAACGAACTTACTGATGTAGGCCCTTAAGACCTGGTTCATGAGGCGCATAAACGTACTGGGTGCGTTTGTAAGGCTGAACGGCATGACCAGCCACTCATACAGGCCTTGCTTTGTCTTGAAGGCCGTTTTCCATACGTCGCCTTCCCTCATTCGGACCTGGTCGTATCCACTCCGTAGATCAATCTTAGAGAACACGAACGCTCCATGAAGCACGTCTAACATGTCGTCAAGTCGGGGTATATGATGCCGGTACTTGATGGTGATATTGTTGATGGCTCGACAGTCGACGCACATCCTCCAAGATCCGTCTTTCTTAGGAACCAACAATACTGGTACCGCACACGGACTGAGGCTCTCGCGAATGTAACCCTTGGACATGAGGTCCTGCACTTGTTTCTCCAGTTCCTTGGACTCGGTCGGATTCACCCTGTATGCAGGCCGGTGGGGCAGAGCCGCTCCTGGCACGAGATCGATCTGATGCTCAATGCCTCGTATGGGCGGTAGGCCGGCTGGTATCTCGTCTGTAAAGACATCCTTAAACCTATCCAACAAAGAAACAACTTCTCGGGGCAGCTCAACATCGCCTGAACACGAATGTAAGGCCTCCCTGAAGATCATTAGTAGCACCTGCGTGTTCTGAACAATAGCTCTAGAAATAGAATGTGAAGAAATAATAAGATTGGTCTTACGGTTCTTCTTATCCTTGGCAAGGTGTAGTTGCATCTCATGCACTTCCTACGGTGTAAGAGGCGTGAGCTGGTACTTTCGCTTGTCGTACATGAAGGAGTAATGATTGGTCCGCCCGTTGTGCAAGGACTCCTTGTCGAACTGCCATGGTCGGCCGAGCAATAAGTGTCCAACCTGCATAGGAACCACATCGCATACTACCTGATCGTGATATCGCCCAATGCTGAAAGGTATGGTTACTTGATCTGCGATCCGGATCTCCGTGTCATCGTTCAGCCACCGAAGTCGGTACGGTCGTGGGTGCTTAGTCACTTGCAGACCGAGCTTATCAACCATGTTCCTGCTGGCCACGCTAGTATAAGACCCACCATCAATAATAAGACTACATACCTTGATCCTCACGGTACATCGAGTGTGGAAGATGTTCTTGCGTTGAACCGTCTCGGGATCAACAAGCGCACTGAGAGATCTCCTGATCACCAATATCTCTCCAGAGTCGGGATACTCTATGGGCGTCCCTGTGTCAAGTTCCTCCATGTCTTCATCCTCCTGTTCATCCTGAGACTCGTACTCGCCGGCTTCGTTCAAGATCATGATTCTCCGGTTCGGGCAGTCTCGAGCCATATGTCCTTTACCCTGACACTTAAAACAGGTGATATCTCTAGAACGGGATGTGCTAGGGAGCTTACATGGGTCTGGTCGGTTGGGCTTAGACGTCTCAATGGTCGGCTTCTTAAAACTGGACTCAACCTCAACCGGCTTACCTTTGTCAACGGGTCGTGGAGCTGGTGCAGTCCAAGGCGTGTTGATCCTAGGCCGGGATGTGGTCTCGGACATCCGCTTGTTGTGATTCTCAACCTGTATACATAAGTGCAAGTACTCGGGCATATCGTGATAAGGTTGAATTTCTACCTTCCCAGCGATCCTCTCGTTCAGTCCGTCCACGAACTAGGCCATCAGAGTCTCTTCTGAATCGTCCAACTCAAGCCTATTCCGCAATTGCTCAAACTCCTCGAAATACTCTTCTACCGTTTTAGTTCCCTGCATCAACTTACGAAAACGTTTCTGCAAATCTCTATGGAAATGGGCAGGAACATACCTGCACCTTAACTGGAACTTCATATCAGTCCATGTAGTGATCGGTTCGTACCGATGGCGCCTTCGTTCCGCAGCGTCCCGGTCTCACCATGATAGTGCATGTCCTGTGAACTGGGCCACTGCCAAAGATATCTTCCTGGTTCGGGATATCCGTAATGGTCGAAGATATGCTTCATTATCCGCTCCCAGTCTAGATATGCCTCCGGATCCACTTTTCCTGCAAAAGTAGGAGGCTTTAGCTTGATATCATTAGGATAGGGACGTTGTACCTATTTTTCTCGTATGGTGGTCGAGGCAGTGGTGTCCATCCTCAAACTCGTCCGTATCATCGTCCAAGTCGTCTAGTCGGACGTCCTGGAAGCGTCCGGGTCGCTCAACTCGTCCATGGTGCTGTCCTGGTCGACGTTGCTGGTCGTTCCGAGGACGTGAGGCCTCTGGTCCGTGTGGACGCTCTCCTGGCCGAGGCTGAAAGGCGCCGGGCCGAGGTTGCTGATCTTCCGGCCGAGGCTGATGCTCGCCGGGACGCTCCAAACGGTCCAGTCGGGCTCCGATCGTCTGTATAACATCTAGGATCTGAGTGAGGTCAGTTGGAACGCCTTGCTGGTTTCGTTCTTCTGCCATTAGTCTCTGCGCACTTAAACAAACAGATCAAACGCACCGAAGAAGAGAAACGGACAGAGCTAAAGGAAAATAATTGCAACCAATTCGGAAGGAAAAAAAACAAGGCAAGGCCGAATCTTTTTTTTTTTTTTGACTAATAAAATGAAAGTAAGCACTAACCCAATAACAAGAAAAGAAATCTCACTTAAATCAAATTGATAACCAAAGCAACAAACCACAATACTCAAGCAACAGTCCAAGACAATACAAGAACAATGCAGCCGGTTTATTAACTTCTATCAACCTATTCTCTCTCTCTTTTTTTTTTAACTAAAACTATAAAAGGAAATAGAGTAAAACCGAGATTAGGGAAAGCAAAATTTTAAAAAATCAAACCGCAAATCACTCACAACCAAACCGTGACACAAAGGAACCCTAGTTACCTAGCCGCGGCCGGTCAAGAACTTTTCAACCTAGCACCAACAATTTCTAACCAAATTCTCTTGAGTTCTCAGCTTAATTCAAACACAACAGAACAAGGAATAATAAGTAGGCAGCAAGCAAACAACGATTCTGTATTGATACTACTATGCTGATAAATAAAGAACTAACAACCTAGATTCCTTTTTTTTTTGATTTTCGGTTTTGAAAAGAAGCAAACAATCAAACCAGAAACGAAAAAAGTAAAAATTCAGAATCAACAGCAATGATAATCAACAGCAATAATAATCAATAGCAATGATAATCAAAAACAATGATAATCAATAGCTATGATAATCAACAGCAATGACAATCAACAAGAATGATAATCAAAAGGAACTAATGCAACGAATCCGAAAGGTAATGGATGGATTACACCTGATTTGGAACCTTTCGGCTCTGATACCAGATGATGTGAGATGGAGTGGATGGGACGAAGCTGCTGGCCGAAGGCACTCTCAGCTTGGTCAGTGGATGATCGATGGTGATTTGAGGCTACTGATCTTGTGTAACTCTTATGATAATCGAGCCAGCAAGTATCAAGCAGAGAAGTCTCGATCTCTAGAGGAGAAGCCGCACGGTAGAGAGAGAGAACACAACCTATAGGGTTTTTCTTTGCTTAAACTTACTTAGTGTTTCATTAATCAGAAAAGAGTTTTTATGACTTACAAGATGGACCAGAAAACTAATGGGCCATCAAAAATTAACCAAAGAAAACAAAGACATAAAAGAAATAGAGATAAGACCAAAAATGGAAAGTCTTGGTCGCAAGAGAAGAGAGAGGCCGGCCTGTCTCTCTAATGAATGGGCCTCGGATCACCTCGTTAAAAACCTTGTGAAGAAAACCCGTTGGGACAAAACTTCACAAGGGAAAAAGAGTATGATCTTTATCCCAGAGGCAGACCGGTCAAAGGATCGTCTGACTCGATGCAGAAGATCATGGTCGGTCCGTGCGTCCGGAGTATGGGCCAGGGCGTGGTCTGATCAAATGGGCCGCCAGCTTCAGTATGGATCATCCTCCGGGCTAACTAGTTCAGGACAGGTTGTCCTTGGTCGAGCTGGCCTAGTTGGGTCGTGATGTCTTCTAGGCTTATCCTCGAGATCAGCTGCTCCATGGCATTGTTGAATTCAGCATGTATCTGTCGCTGTCCCGAACGCGTCCTTGGTACATCTCGCATAGTCGAAAACAGGTCGGCCAACTTCTTGGTAGAGCACGGCCCGTCTTGCTCGTCCCCCTCAGTGTCGGCCAAGCTGATGTCCTCATCAGAATGCGCCATAATGTCCAAATCCTCTCCAAACGTACCTAGACCTGTAAACACACATAAAAGGACTCCAAAAGACTCTAAAAGACTCGATAACAAAGACATATACCATCGTTGAAAGTCCTAAAAACCATGATATATCACCCACATGTCTATGTAACGAGAAGAGATGACACCAAGTCATCAATCAGGCATATCAGTGCATGTTGTTCTTTTTCACAGCATCACTTGAACCATCTGTCTGTACTACTTGAACAGTCTGTCCGAATCCCATACTCAGTCAGTCCGCATTGCATCCCTTGAACTGTCTCTCTGTTCGGATCGGTCCATCCGAGCTAATCAGACCAGTCACAACCGCTTCCGGATCAATTAATCCGCCTATCAAATCCACTTGCATCGTCTAGTAGAATCATACCGTTCTACCTCGCCTGATATGATCGGTTCAGTCTCTCCTGTCAGCATCTAGTTCATCCGCCCATGCCGACTAATCATTCGCTCCCGATCAATCTGTATATCCGCATCCTGATTCCTCCAATCTTTGATCCGCATTTCCCATCACTTCCCATCGATCAGTCCACATCGATCCTTTAGATCGATCTGCATTGCACGCCCAGTCTGCATAACGCCCACACCCATCGGTTTACACTAATCCTAGTAACCGCCCATCAATTGTACATTGATCGGAGCAGTCACGATCCTCCTATCGCTCTAACTAACCTGATCCAGATCGTCACCCAATCAAGCTGATAACTCTCTGATAAACGCTTGTTCGATCGCCAATAACTGCCTTACCGCTTGCCCGTTATCCATCGCTCAGAACCATCCCGTACTGATTCACGTCTGTCCGCTCATCGATCCACTCAGGTCCATCAGTGTGTGTAGCACGGGACGATTCACACAGAATTTTCCCCTTCTCGATCATACATGATGATCTCATAGATAATCGCCTATTTGGTCGGATATCATTGCTTATTCCTCACAACTCGCTGTTCCGAGTATCTCTACCCTTCCTCGTCAACAAAATCTCCGAACTTACGATTCATCTTCATCGCACAGTCCTTACCCATCCAGCTTTACCACGAATCCCTTCGCACAGTTAGATCACGATCAGCCAATGTCTCTCGCTGTTTGTTTTTCCCTCGATCCAAACTATCGATCCCCCCCCCCATAATCCAGAATCCTCCTTTTTTCGAGAGAACATTTCCAGGCGTGGATAATCCCCTCAATAGCCCGCACCTCCTCTTTCTTTATTCCCTTGTGACGGTTTCTATCCCATAACCACCCAGTAATTGTCCCATAACTGCCTTTTAGGCGCCTTCCTTGCCTAATAATTGTTCCCTCTCTTTACAATGCACATCCTTTAATTAAAATAACCGTTCCCGCTCTTTATTTAATAAATGACCGCATTTTACTTATTTCCAGATT